>JALPQD010000324.1:1712500-2185000 GCA_023101885.1 Typhlomys cinereus
GCTTACAGATTCCTGCACCTTGACCTCATGTCACAGCAACAAATGATCCACACTAGTTCACGAAGCTGCAGGCCTGTGAGTGACAGCTCTCTGTGTGCTCCCGACCGGCCCAGTGCGGCTCAGCCCTGACTACAGATGTAGAGTCCACTTCCCGACTGTTCCCAGGAACTTTGCATCTACTTGAACTGCAGGACATGGCTGAAACTCCTTCTTATAAGCTGGCTTCACTTGTCCTTAGGAGCTCAATGTTCTGGTCCCACGAGTATCCCGTTACAAGCCGTGGGTCTTTGAGGATCAACTGGGAAGTCTAACTAGAAACCACAGAGCTATGAGTTTCAGCATTTACAGAGAAAAAGACGATGGCCTGGTACCAGCTTCATTATTTCTTCTCCAGAGCTGCTGAGAAACACTGGGTACCTGGGAAGGTTCTTGAATAGAACCCGCGTGGACGCTTTTTCTCCCAAACACACACATATGCACCCTCCTGCCCAAGCATACACATGTACGCAGAGAAGAAACAAATCTATGCCAAGTCCCATCTTAAATTACACTGCATAGGAGAGACACGGATAATTATTTAAATTACACATCATTAAACTGGAACAGCTGCAGGGTGAGGGCTACTAGCCATGCTGAAAGCAAACACTTGCAAAGACAAAGCCAACAGCAATTCTTTACACATCTCTGAATCTGAATACCAGCGTTTTTGATTTTCTAGTTCTCAAAAGACTCTCAGCATTTTAGTGCTAGGAACTAAAGCCGAGGCCTCCCGACTAAAGAATTATTCCATCTCTGAGCTACAATCCTAGTTCTCATTTTAGAGCTTAAACCTGAAGCACTCAAAAAAAAAAAAAAAAAGACCTGGTCATCATGCACAAACATGTGATCGAATGGTTTCCTGGATGCTTTTGGATTTCCATTCAACTTGATGGTGTCTTTCCCACGGCGTTCAAGGTCTGTATAGGAAAAGGCTGAGGATCTTCAGCAAGACAGAGCAAGCAGTCCATGGCTTTGGACCTGAACTATTACACTGGCTGCAGACGGCAAGTCTACCTCAAGATTTGGATCTGCCATTACACAGCTGTGTGAGCTCATGTTCCTTTAAGCACATCTCGTCCTATGTATAAACATGTCCTATGGGCTCCATTACACTGGACAACTCCTATGCCTAGTATGTTCAGCTGTTTCTCTGGAAAAGTAATAATATATATACATATATATAATTTTCTCCCTTGATGAAAGTGGAAATTAAGAACTCAAAGAAAAAAATAGAGAAACTATATTAAAGAACAGAGCAGCCCCAAAAGGGGTAAATACCAAGAAAGGATTTTTGGAATGTGTTCTTGGGGAAATCTGGGCCTAGAACAACAACCACAGTTCAGAAGGTTGCCAAGCAGTGCCAAGCACCCCACTCTTGAACTGTGCACATTGGACTGAGCGTCGTCATGCTGGGAAGAGCTTGGCTTTGAAGACTCCTGGAACCTCGAGAGCTTCTGTGGAGGCATGAGAGAGACTCCTGGCTTCTCCTTTGGTGACCCGAGGAAGAGGAAGGTGGAGGTGTCAGGACATGTGGAGGCCAGGGTGTTTCGGGCATACATGTCCGGTGAGTGTCCTTCCCAGTGACCTCAGGTGTTGGGCTGCTGCCTTGGCTCAGTCACGGCTGCCCTTTATCAGGATCTCATCATGTGACAGAAAGATTCCTTGTTGAGAACTCTGACTTTTGCCCTCTGGATGAGACAGGATAAGATTGTGCCAATCTGAGCAGACTCATGGCCACTGTCTAGTGAAGTGTGGGGTGGGCACGGTTTGAGTATTGGCTCAAGGACTTTGGGCAACCTGTTGAGTACTTTGCTTGTAGTTTAAAAAAAATTAAAAATATTTTATTTATTTACTTAACTCAAGTGTGTGTATGGTATGTGTATCAGAGGGAACTGTGTGTCCCTGTGGAGGACTAAGGGTGACTTCTGGAGTCATCCTGGATTGCTTCTACCTCCCTTTTCCTTTGCTCTGGGATTTCCTGGCCTCTGCCCACTAGGGCCAGAAGTGCAGACTGCTGCCATTCCTACCTGGCGATCTTACATGGGACCTGGGATCCGAACTCAGGACCTTCTGCTTTTGAGGCAGTGTCTTAGCCCCTGAGCCATCTCTCCAGCCCATAGTT
Source organism: Typhlomys cinereus (assembly GCA_023101885.1). Lineage (NCBI taxonomy): Eukaryota > Metazoa > Chordata > Mammalia > Rodentia > Platacanthomyidae > Typhlomys > Typhlomys cinereus. The sequence continues at coordinate 1,714,662 of JALPQD010000324.1, forward strand.
ACATTTTAAAGGTTCACTGTGTGCACACATATGTGTTCAGAGCATAGGCAGAGATGAAACTCAGAGAAATAAGGGGACAAAGAAAGGCCACTGGTCATCTGAAATATGAGACGCTGCTCGTTTCCACGCTGGTATTTACCACTCCAGTCTCTTCCTCTCCCTCTTTCTCTCCCTCTCATTCTTACTTTTCTGGAAGTTTTTCCCTTAAACTGTACATCTCTCTGGGAAAATACTCATAACATAGGATACAAAAATCCAATTAAATTCATCAATTCAGTTCACTGATTGTCACCTGTCCATCATCACCCATCTCTACTTAGCTGCTGTGGATCCGTTGTCTCTGTGTCACTGCACTGGGCAGAGCATCTTATTCTAGGTTCAGAATTGACGGCTCAGTCACATGAGATTTCAGAGCGTACAATGTCTGTACGCTTCTCCTTCTCCTGAGTTACTTGGTCCCAAGGCCTGCTTTTCATCCTTCTGAAGGATTCTACCACATATCTGCCCCCATCACACCCCTTGCCACCTGGATTTCACCACGAGCAGAGCATGCCGTAACCTGGAAGTCTAAACGTGGTCTTCCAGATGAAGTGGTAACGATTGCTGACTACCGCTGCCCAGACGCAGAACATTCTGGGCTCCTTTGATATGAGAGGCTGAGCAGCACTCACGAGCATGCACAGACCTTTCTGCTCATGGCCTGGTATCGCCCACAGACTGAGTCTGCATTTCCCAATTATTTTTCCCAGTGTACTTATTTCTTGGAGTCTATTGCTTAACCTTGTTTTGAATGTGCTTTATGAACAGAGTCAGTCAGTATACGGCTAATGCTGAGCAAATATACAGCCAGCGCTGAGCCAGTACACAGCCGATTGCTGAGCGACGCACAACTAACGCTGAGCCAGTGCACAGCCTGCCAAATAATATCAAGTGCTGAGAAGAATGAGCTCTAGGCCAGGAGCTGTTCTCCGTGCATCCCCACCACGGGCTCCCAAGCCTCACAGGACGCTGCCTTCAACAGCAGCTCAGGGCCTTTAAGGACAGGCTGTTCTCAAAGGGTGACCCGAAAACTCATGTGCATGGAGGGAGAGGCTTTGGCGTTTGCACGCTTCTGACAGATTGCTTCACAGCTCGTGCTTCCTCAGCAATCTGATTGGTCCTTGCGTGAGCTGACACGTGCCACTGTGCGTGGGCTAAGGGGCTCCACTCCATGACCGCGAGGTGCATCTGAAGGACACGTGCAGGATGGCGCTGGGCCCGGAAGGCTCAGCCAAGTCGCTGGCCCTCACCGGGGACACACAGCCTGCCGAGGGCCAGACTGGGATGAGTCAAAGGATAAGGAATCAGCTCCCATTTTCTCATCATCTGGGATTTTGGTCTTTCCTACCTTTGGGGTAGGGGTCATCCCAGTATCACCCTTTCTGAGGCCACTGGCTTTGTGGGGTCTCGGGCTGTATGATATCTCAGCCATCTTAATCATATGACTTAATTACTTATAAGCAGTACACACACAAATTTCTATAGGGTGCACGCACGAACGTGTGTGTGTGTGTGTGTGTGTGTGTGTGTGTGTGTGTGTGAATCCCTTTTGAGTCTGGTTCTCTGGAGAACTCTAACTAGCATATCCTAAAATGCTCATCAATAACAATTAAAGCAACATAGAAACACAACCAAAGGAAAACCATTCCCAGAGTTCTCCCTCATCCTGGTGCAGAAGTACTTAGGTATTTTTGGGTCACTTGGTCCCAAGCCTGAGGCCCAAGAAACACCCACTCAAGATGCCACCACCTGGGGACCCTATAAATTCTGAAACTATGAAAGGCATCTCTATAGCTTAGTATCCAAGAGCTACGAGGAACCTAGACTCACGCTGAAAACCTGATTGACGTGCCTGGATTGAGCCCAGTTGAACACAAAAACAAGGCTGAGAACTGTCCAGCCTCCCACTGGGCAGGGCTCAGACATTCCCAACATGGACCGTTTTCTCATCTTGACTCCCCTCGTCTGCAGCGAGGCGCTCTCACAACCACCACCGGACCTGCCCCTGCTAAGGATGCGCTCGGTCACTTTCTCTCTTTCCTGAGACATTCTCGGGACGTCTGAGCACCATTCTGAGCCCCTCACTGACTGCAAAGTCATCTTGGTACCCTCCGCTGACCTCTTTTTCTCTCGGGGGTGAGAAGGTGGGCAGTGAGGGCCCTCAGTGGCTGTACTCAGCACCATAAACGCCCCTTCTCTCCTGGCCTCTCTTGTGTGTGGATTTCTAACCCAGCGCGTCACCTTGAACTCCAGACGTACCACGTTGCTCTCTTAGGTCTTGCTGGATTTCTAACAAGCTCCTGTGGAAGTCAGAACTGAATTCCTCCTCTGACCCTGAACTAGCTCCGTCCACAGTACGTGAGATTCATTCATAAGTGATAATCAGAACTTTAAGGCTACTTATCGCTTGAGATTATGTCGAATATATTCAATAGCATGATATATTCATTAAACATGTGGGGAAAATGTTATTAATTTCAGCTCATTGGCTACAGCATTTTTGTTTGAATCAAAAAGTAAATTTTTTATATCAATTTTGTAATATTTTGGAATCGATCATTTCATATATTTTACTCATATTTATGTGGAAAAGAAAATAATTAGTGTGACACTCAATAAATAAAGTCATTTAATTGAAGTCTTCATTTGCTAAAAAAAACAAGTAAATTTTTTAATGGTGTCTCGGTACCCTAATATCAAGGCAGACAGGTTCAGTAACCCACCAGTATTAACTGAATTCTGTGTGCCAGGAAAAGAGCTGACCCTTTCTGACTTTTGCCCAGTCCCATGAAAAGCTAAGACTTGGGTCGGGAGTGGCTGTCATCTTGTTATTTCCATTTTGGAAATCTCAGCAAAGGAACAACTTGACTGACAACTGAAAAAAGCCCAAAGCAAGCCATACCGCTGGCACAGAGCCCACCCTCCCTCCTGGGTCTGAGCTGCTCCGTGGGAAAAAAAACAGAGACAGAAGAAAAGGAAGGATTTTGAAATTCGAGTTATTTGAAATAACTCCTGTGGATGAGAACCCTCTCCCATCATCACCCACGGCATTACAGGGCCCAAGGGAACTGCAACTATACCAGTTCCAACATGCGGTTACATGGGAAAAACTCAGAGGCATGTGTCACACTTTCTGAAAGTCTAAAATCGATTTCATCTTTCTTTTACATTATTTTTTCTCTTTTGGATATCTTATTGTTCTTTAAAGGTTGCACAGAAAACCTTACAATGTGACAGGCTGGAGAAAACCATAGAGGGGAAAAAGATAGTCTCCCACAAGGATCATGACGTCTCCAAGGTTCTCATGAAGGAGAGAAAGGGATGAACAGGCTCCCATAATCACATACCATTTGTGTATGTATTTATGGCACATGTAAGTGCCAGTGTATATGTGTGTTTGTGGGGGGGAATGTAAGTGTGTGTGTGTGTGTGTGTGTGTGTGTGTGTGTGTGTGTGTGTGTGTGTGTGTGTGTGTAGAAGAGAGAACTATGTGTGCCTCTGGAGGACGAGGAGTGGCTTTGATCATCATCCTGGATTCTCTACTTCCGTATTGCTTTCCTCTCGAGTTGCCCAGGCTCTTCCTTCCAGGGCCAGAAGCAGGCCAATACACCTTCTACCCAGCATTTTTATGTGGGATCTGAAAGTCCAAGCTCAGGCCCTTCTGCTTGTGAGACAGAGACTTTAAACCCTGAGTCCCATCACATGCCTTTTAAAGTTTATTTTCAGTAATTCTTTACACACACACACATACACACATTAACTCTGCGACAGTTTCTTATGTGACCACAACGAATTCAAGTCACTTTTACTGCATATTAGGGATTCCACACCCTTTCACACCCCTTCCTTCTCCCACTGAAATCGTTCTCTCCTCAGCAAGTCATTCTCACATTTCCCTATCTTTTTTGACTGTGTGGCCCACTGAGTTTCCTCCGGGTGGCCTGTAATTGCACGTTCCTGGCCCTTGCTGGAGCATGGCGTATACACCAGTGCATGTATCATGAGGACGGTCGCTCCTCGTCCCACAGCCAGCATTCACTCTCCATCCTCCTTCAGGGAAATCACACGCCCAAGGAAATAAAACTTGCGTCACAAAATCTGCGTGGACTCTTCAGCGAGCTGTTCGCAACCTCTCTGAGCCTTCTGTCAATTAAGTGTGAATGGTGTTAGTGTGATAAATGGGTTCTACAGAAAATATTAACTTTCATAGTATGAAGGTTTGTCTTTACAACCAACACTGAAAGCAATTTCATAAACAATGAAATTCCAATTTAAATAGCATATCGGAAACTTAAAGAGCTAGTAAAAGAATTATTTGTAAGTATCGCTGTAAGTATATAATACCATACCATCTTAAAATTATCAGTCACAAAAGTATTTTATGAATATCTGAACCCTGTGTTCTCCTTTTAGCAAGAAAAACATCTACTTCAATCAATTCTTTCTATTAGTCTCCAACTTCCTATTTTACTTTTTCCGGTTCTATTTCTCCCATATTATAAAAGGCTCAATACTTTTTACTTTTTGTAGCTGTCACTACTTAATGGAAAAGACAGAGGAAATGCCCACAGCTATAATCAAAGAATGATTTGAAACTTTCACCTTCGATGGTTCCATTGATCAGCTTTTATGTGTGTGATAAATGCTAATGCACAACATGCATAGAGCTGACAGCTCGGTTTGTTAAGACTTTTAAGGAAGGCAGAGGTGGGATGCGATGCTTATTAGTGCACATGCTACATGCATATTTGCTGGTGATGTGGCCACCAAACATACTACATGGTTCCCTCAACATACCTGGTGTATAAAGTCCATTCTAGAGGAGTCCTTTTCTGCCGGGCTTTAGATCAGGATCCTGTTGTATAGCTATGTACTGCTGACCACCTGTTTACATAACTTGCAATCCAGAATTGAGGGGAAGCTGCAGGACCCACGGGGGACACCAGGCAGGCTGCTCGGCAAGCCTGATTTTGCCAAGTCACCAGAGACTGGTAACTTAACCGCTGAGCAAAATCTCGTCAGCAGATTTTCCTGTCAGCATCTGTGCATGCCAACAATACTTTCTGTGCCACGGTCCCACAAGCTGGATGCTCTCCATGCCGGGAACCACACCGCCTGGCTCAATTCCCCTGGAGTACGATGTGCGAAAGCATCTCTTCATTCCATGGCATTTTCTTTGGAAAGTGACCTTTGTCCCACAAAAACTCTACAGAACTGAGCTATTGAAAGTAAAGTCATTTTGTCCTCACTCATTATTTTGTCAACGCTGTCAGCAATACTGAGGTGTACACAAGAGAGTAAGAGCTGTCCCCGGTTCACGGAGCAGAAAATGTTGGGGAGAACTACACGGGGTTCTCAGAGATGGCCCACTGTGAGCCTCTTGTGTCGGCAGGTGTGGGGCCGTGAGGTTTCCTTCCTCCTTCCTTCTTTTCTTTTTTGTATCTTCTTTATTTCTTTCCACCTTTCTTCTTTATTATTCCTTCTTTATTTCTTTTATATAGTTTGTCGATTTCTTTCATTCTCTTTCTTTTTCTTTTATCTATCCATCTATCCATCTAGTTCTATAATTCAAAAATTCACTTATTAAAATGCTGGAACCGAGAGTTTAAAAAATATCTCAAATATGTCAAATCAAAATATGTTAAATACTTCAACAAGATAAAATATCAAACAGAAGTATTATAATACAATAAGAAAATATTGCATTAAAATCAAGCCCAGCAAATCAATTACTATATTTCAAATTTTTTATTCAACTGTGCGCATGTGCGTGCGTATGTGTGTGTGTAGAACCACGGACGAATTCGTGAACCACCATGGATGCCTCCACCTCCTTCTGCCCTGGGATTCACAGGCTCCGCCCAGCGCAGGCCGCCCCCGCTTCCGCCTGGCGTTTATACGTGGGATCTAGGATCCGAACTCAGGACCTTCCGCCTGCAAGGCAGAGGCTTAACCCCTGAGCCACCTCTCCAGCCCCTCAATTACTATATTTCAATGTTCATCTGTTGCTCATCATGTAGTCAAGGTGGCTCTAAGATTCTAGGCATTCCCAGTCCCTGTTTGCAGCTCAAAGTTGTAAAAGCAGAGTTCCTCTGAACCAGGCTGAATCTACTCACAGCTGTCCTCAGCACACATCCCACGGTTCTGGCATCTCCAACAGTGCTCTGGGTTCACCCCTGCAGCTATAGCTTCACCTTTCCTTGCAGGAACTCTACGCCTGCCACTTGGTGCCAAGCTTCTGCTGCTCTCCACGAACCCTGTAATCGTACACCAAAACCAGTACCACCTGGGGGATGCTGGAGAGTCCACAGCGAGGCTGAAATGTAGCTTGGTCCACTGGAGCCACAGCTGTACCAACTTTAGCTTGCTGACTGTGGAAAAGCCTCTTTCTATGTAGCCAAAACTTCCAAAGGGCAAGTTCAACTTCGCTTTTGGACCCTGAAGGAATCCAGGTTTTCAAACCACAAATTTACTATATAGTGGTATTCATGTTTTCCACTGTCCCAGTACAAGTCACTAGGTGTTCCTTCATTGATACTCATTTCTCCAACAATGGCAGCTGTTCTGCTGCCTGCCCTTTCCACATCCAGAGCTTCGTGGCCATCAACACATCAAGCAAACCAGTCCATTATCTCCAAATTCGACTTTGCCAAAGTCCTTGCTCCCCTCATCACAAATTGGGGCCAAACAATCCATAACTCTCTCAGCGCTGACATTATCCAATTGGCCCCTAAACTCTGAAGAATGGTATTTATAATCCACAAAGTGAAAATCTTCAAACATTTCCAACTTTGTCCAGTGAAACTATTCAAAAGTCACAAAATTCACTTAGTCAGATTTATCAGCAACACCTCACTTCCTGGGTACCAAATTCTGTTGCAGTTCACCTGCATGGTTGCTGATAAATAACCATCAAAGCTTAAGGGAACAAGGGTTTATTCTCTTATGATTCCTGGTTACAGTTCTCAGCCCAGCTTGACAGGAGAGCACGCACCAACACCAGGGCCAAAGGAACTGGCCACACCATCACCACATAACAGCTGAGAGACGAACAATCCTTACTTGCCAGACCAGCATGTCTAGCAAAGTATACATAAAGATGCTGACTTTCTCAACCAACTATCCATGATGTATTTATTCCAGGGCCTAGTCCCACCCACCATGGGCTGGGCCTTCCCCATCAGCTAGACAATCTCCTGCAGGTTTGCTCTGAACTTAACTCAACCATTAATTCTCTACAAATGTGCCCAGAGCTCAAACCCTCAACTATCAAGTTGACACCTGTGCCTAACTATGACAGTCTCAGACAACCTGGACTGCCCTGAAAGTTGATGTGTGGCCAAGGAAAACCTTGAGCTCCTCACCCCTGCCTCCTTTGTAATCCACGGCAGCTCTCAGCAAGTAGCACGGAGGCCTTAGATAGAGATGACCTGCACAGGGTCAGGCGAGGTGCTGCAGCTTTGACTCTTGAACTGGCCCCTTCCCCAGATTGGAGATCAGCCTAGCAGATGGGATGGATAGGAAGCTGACTAGAAGAATGATTATTTTTTGTAACCACCTGTTTTCTCCCAAGAAATGTGCTATCCCGCTGTGCACGCTCACAGACAGGTTTCTGTGGATGCATAATTTCATTTCTCCTGGGTGTATACTTTGGAACAAAACTGTCAGTTCCTGTTGTAACTATTAGTAACCCCCTGAAGGGACCACCAGACTGTGTATGTCAGAGACTCCACTTTACAATCTCGCCACCCAGGAACATGGCACCAGTTATCCACGTCCCTGCCAAAACTTGTCTCTGTCTGTATTCTGATTGGCTCCATCCCAACGACTATGAGACAATATATCATTGTGGTTTTGATATGCATGTCCCATATTGCTAATGGCAGAGAGCTCTTTCTCATGAAAGCACTGTTTATTTTGGATTCTTATTGGGAGAAATGCAAGTTGAGATAGCTTGGCCTTATCCAACTAGATTGCTAGCTCTTTATTACTGAAACTTACTTTTTACAGTCTTAATACAAGTTACTAATCGGATGTAAGATCTGGAAATACATTCTCCTCTCTCTGGGTTATCTTGGACTCTGGCAAAGGTTCCTTCACATTTTCTGAAGTTTAAGTCATTTATGTTCCTTTTAAAATATTCATTTTTTATGTGTTTTTACATGTGTGTGCATGTGTGCATGCATGTGTGTGTGCGTGCATGCGTGTGCCAGAGGACACTGTGTGCACCTGTGGAGACCCAAGGGTAATTTTGGGTATCTCTTGGCTTGGCTTTGGAGTTCTCCAGGCTCCACCTTCCAGCGCTGGAAGTGCAGGCCACAGCCATTTCCACCTAGTGTTTTCACCTGGGATCTGGAATCTGAACTCAGGTCCTTCTCCTTTCAAGGCAGAGGTTGACCCCCTGAGCCATCTCTCCAGTCCTATTACCTATCTTCAGTGACACATCTACTGTTAAGCATGGCATATGAAAACGGGGAACCATGTCTTCTCTTGGAAGGTTTTTGGTTTTAGCTTTTCCATTTTGGCTACTCTTTAAGATATTGTGAGGCAGAGATGTAGCTCCATCTCTTTGAGTATGACATATGCTTGCAGCATTATTTGCTGAAAAAGTTTTCATCTCCCATTGGATCACCTTGACATCCTTGCCAATGGACGGCAAGCACGATTGTTTTGGCCCTGACAGCCAACTACACTACTTTTATACTGCTTCCTCAGGCAGCATCGCAGCTTGACAGAACTCACACCGGGAGCTGACGGAACTGGACAACCGTATCCATTTATCTACAGAACACTGGAGAGAGGGACAGTCCCTACTTTCCAGACCAGCATGTCTGGCCACGTTCACAAGAAGACACCGATGATTTCCCTCCATCCTTTGCATCTGCTGGGGGCTAGTCACATCTACCATGGAGGCTTGCTCAAGGTTGGATTCAACTGCTGATTCTTCAGAAATGTTCCCAGAGCTCAAAGCCTTCAATGACCAAGTTTGCACCGGCATTTAACTGTGACAAGAATGGAGGACCATACCTGGGCTGCATTAGAGGAGGAGTGGAGGACCATACATGGACTGCACTAGAGGAGGGCTGGAGGATCATACCTGGGCTGTGCTGGAGGAGGGCTGGAGGACCATACCTGGACTGCATTAGAGGAGGGCTGGAGGACCATACCTGGGCTGTGCTAGAGGAGGCCTGGAGGACCATACCTGGGCTACGCTAGAGGACGGCTGGAGGACCACACATGGACTGTTCTGGATGAAGCAATCACAGATTCAGCAAGGTGGGCATTGGGACAGAGGTTTAATGACAGGAAGCACAGGACACAGTGAATGGCAAAGCTGCTCTGTGAAATGCTTGAAGACACAGAAAGCACAAAGCCCCATGCCACTGATTTAAGGGAAACGATGTTAGTGTGTAAGTCTTGGGAATCTGTCAGGGTCAGATCATTTGTCGCCTTGCAGGTTGTTCTACAGATGAAGACTTTAGACTGTTGTCTGAGAGGCTGAGATGAGAGGAGACACTGGTTGGAGGGCTGTGGGAAGGTTTACTACAACCACGAGAGTGCATAGGCCACAGAGACACAAGCCGAGCAAAGTCAAGGGCAGCCCAGGCAATGCCAAATCCAGGGCAGAGGATGGCTGCCTGGAGGGGCCAGGGAGGGGTAAGGTAAGAGCCCTTGGTCTGAGTGCTCTTAAGGCTAGTTTATCAGCACTGCCGAGATCAGTCTGTGTATGAAGAATTAGAGAACAAGGAAAGTTGAGTAGGGCTCCTAAGGTTCTTCCGAAGCATTGGCTGGTGCAGCATCTTTTTCCATGAGAGGAAATAAGGAGAATGTTGCTTGTGGGAAATGAGATGTTTCACCTTGGCAGAGAACAAATTAGAGAGATGGTTCATCATTTGTAGGTCTCAGACAAGTAATGTCTTGAAAAATCAACCTCGATTTGAAGCTCTATACATAATAGTTCTTGGGGTCTCATTGCCTTTCCTAAATTATGTGAAGCAGAAAAAACATCGTTTCATTCTTCTCTGTGGCTCAAAATGTCCATAACAGCATGGCATTAACAAAGGCTATATGCAGGTACCCCAAACTCTTAGAAATTAGGGTAACATTGAAGTTTTAGCTGTGCTTTCTATAGGCTTATAATACATCTGTGAAGAAATGCGGTGTCCAGTGAGCTCGGAATTCTATGGCTAATCTGAGATGAAATCAGAATATAAACAACAGAGACTATTTAATTAATTAATTAATTTTTGGATACATGCCTGTGTGTGTCTGTGTGTATCATGAGTACTCTGTGTATCTGTGGAGGCCCAAGGGTCACTTCTTGAATCATCCTAGATTGTTCTACCTCTATTTTGTTTTGCTCTGCCTTCCAGGGCCACAAGTGCTAGATGTTGCCATTTCTGCCAAGCATTTTTATGTGGGATCTGAACTCAGATTCCTTGGCTTGTGAGGCAGAGATTTAAGTCCTGAGCCATCTCTCCAGCCCCTCAAGAATTATTTTGAAGTCTGTGTGCCATCCCATGTTAAAATAGTAATTGCTGTTTTAAGAGACTAAGGAGAACATTTTACTCAGTTGTCATTCAAATGAGAACTAAAATGGGGAAATAAAATTTACTCTGCTTTTCATATTTCAAAGTTATCACGTTATTGAAAACATAACAAAGATATTTCATTAAGGCATACACAAATGTAAATCCTACCTATGTGATCTTGGAACCATTTTGAGCCAGAGAATTTATTCCTATCAGACGACACAGATTTCTTCCACGAGCTTTATGTTCAAGGCATTATAATGACTTGGCTATCAGGCTGCCTTTGTTTGCCTAAGCTAAAGGCCTTTCCCCAGGCTCATTCTCATTACTTTTTTGAAATATTGACAGGAAATATTTTTTTTTTATCTATAATGCCTTGGCTCACAAGTTCGAAATACTTTGCACATTAAAATTCTAGGGAAGACAGTTAATAGCATCTGAATCTTACAACTGGACTTTGGTTCATTATATACACATTTGTGTATTTCAATCCTCAGAGTAAGTGGGTTCTTTAACCCTGGAGATTACTGAACTTTTGAGAATCTGATTTTCCAGTTGCAATAAACTACAACTCAGTGAGCTCTTATTCTTATTGAGCAAAACCTTTAATGTGTAACGTACGGGTGGTTTTGGACTGTCAGCTGATTGTATCCATATTTATAAGTAAAATAGTGTCTTTGCAATAATTCCATAGTAGTCCTCTTCTATGCAAAATAACTTTCACATGACAATCTTATCCTGTGTTTTGCTGAGAATATAAATGCACATTAAGTATTTATAATTAAAATAAAAGGTCTAATCACCCTTGAGAATTGAATAGTCATACCACCAAGTGGATATGAATGCCTATAGATGAGAAGAGTGGAAAGTTTAAGTGAAAAACATCTCAAAACCATAGCTAGAATTTTATTTTCATTAAAAACATAAAATTAGAAACAGTGACTCACAATATTTTTCTTTGAAGGCTTGTGAGAAAGTGAAAATAATACTGGAAAATGTAGAATCATGGATGACTGGACAGAAGTGAAAACTACTCATGATGAAGTCCTGAGCCCTCACTTTGCACACGAGGAAGCTGAACCTGGACAGACTTAAATCACTGTCAGTATTTGGTTTTCCTATCCTGCCTACTCTAGCAAGAAGGAGGCAGGAACGAGTAGGGTCTACTTCTTCTCACTTCATGTCTGAACTGTTGGATGGAGAAGGAAAAGAAGGAGACATCAGGGCTCTCGAGGCTGCATCACCTGACAGCAGATGTTTAAATCTCTGACATTTTACTGAACAATGGTGACGAGAGTCCAAGAATAAGAGGCTGATGTCCAATGATGCACCAGCTGGTTCATATCTTTCCTTACCTATTACCTGCATCCAGCTATTACTTCTTTAACTTTGAAGATGTGTCAACAAACATCACAAGTTTTCAAAGGTTCACATTGTTGTTGACTCTTCATGAGCTCTTCCATTTATTTCTAGTCATAGCTCAGCTGAGTGCTTGGGCAAACCCATATCCTGGAAACCAGGAGATGGTGATGCTAGAGATGCTCGGGTTCCTACTCAGGAACTGAGGGGCCCACACACACTGTGCGTCTTGCTGGGCTGGGGCCGGTCACAATCTCTGGCAGATATGCTGCCCTGAACATATGTGGATACTAGCATCATTCAGACTTTATAGATTTGGAAGCAGAGGCACAGAGACACTAAATACTAATCACATGGACACAGAGATAGAGAGACACACAGACATACACAGACACACACACACACAAAGAAAAACAAGCAAAAATATTCACTTCCATTTCACCGATGATCAGGTAGACCTTAGTGGGAGAAATAAGCACCCTTGAACTTCATGAAGACACACAGGGAGAAGGCACCCAACAAGCATGCTCAGAGTGGATCTAAGACCTCCCCTGCCCTCATGCACACACCTGTCTGGTAACTCTTCCCCAGGGTAAAAGGCTTCCACACAAATGCTTCAGGGGCAGATGCTGGGGCAGAAGCAGGGAGCTCAGGAATCCCAGAACAGTTGCTCCTCAATAAAAGTTGCTCTTCAATCATCTTTGTGTCTATGCACGAAGTCACACACTGGCTTGGCTTTAGTTCAAGCGTCAATAACTCTCCACTCAGTCAAAGTTCTGCAGTGGAAGTTTTACTGATGTTCCCTACATGAAAGATGCTGTGGAGTGGTAGACAAAAGCAATGCTGAACTCCACGTAGGACGCGTTTCAGGATTCTAGCTTTCCCAGATTAAATGCAACAAATGCTGGAAGGAAAACGTGGATGACTTAGTGTGTGGAGCTGTAAAGATCAAGACGTCATGTCCTGAGACAAACAATGCCTTCAGGTCTCCTTGCAACTAATTCTGAATTATCATAAGTGATATTTTTAAATTTGGGTATGAATGTGCAAATTTGTTCTCTCTTTTAATGCTGTGTGAAATCAAAAGGGTAGTATGAAATATGACTCCCATCAACTAAATAAGCTATTTACATATATGCCTAACTGGATAGTGCAATATTATTTAAAGCAAAATATACATTTTTAATTTATATTTTTATATTTAAACACATACATATAAGTTTTATATTTTTACATATTACATATAAAACATGTGTGAAGTATATATGTTATATGTGGTATATATTATATATGAAACACATTATATATTTTATCCTATTTATGAATGTGTATTTCCACCACTTTTCTTTATCAATGAATTTTGCTCTTTGAAATTTTCAGGCATGATCACAAAATCATCCATTTACTTTTCTCTGTCCTTCCTTATCTCCTTCTCTCCCCTGCCACTCTCCCCCTTCAAAGATCAGGGAGAATTACAGAAGATGGAACACTAAGAATAAAAACAAAATATTTTCTATTATATGTATGAAGAATCAATTCTTCCAGATGAGACCTGTGTCCCCTCAGTAGTTCCCAAAGTGAAATTATCCATTTACTTTATAAGATGAACCACACCTTAGTCTGTGAGGCAGGATTAGAGCAGCCATGCTGGGTGGGTCTCTAATGTCTCTCTAGGTCTTTGAAGGTCTTTGGAATTCCTGAAGGTCATCCCTCACTGCTGGAATCACCCTGAAGGAACACTCCTGCTGAGGAACTGACTCCAATCCTCTCAGAGATAAAATGGCCAACTTCCCTATGAAGAGATTATGGAGATGAGCTCTACCATATCAAACAACTTGACCTATAGCCCACATGGACCCAAAACAACTGGGTTGGACCCCAATGGGAGTTAACCAATGAGAAAAAGCCAGTTTCCCGGGCTTGTCTAGGTGTATAAATATACCTGGCCCTGGCAGCCATCTTTGGCACCCTAGCCCCTCATGGCACTCTAGTGCCATGGGTTCTTTTCTGGTTCCTTGTTCCTCAAGGATTCCATGCTTAGGCTCCATGAGGTCTCCAGGGTGTCCCAGCCCTGGAGAGTGTCCATGTCTGGAGTCCATGAGTTCCTACCTTTCTCTCCTCTAATAAACTCTACCTTAATCCTTACAGTCTTTGACTCCAGAACACAAGAACCCTACAATATTGGGACGGTCCTGTCCCTGCAACATTTGGCGACCATGAAGGGACCTTTCCGATTGTCCGGCAACAAGTCTGAGTGCATATTGCTATTTTATATCAGTTAATTGCATTTATTTAGCTTCACTTACCATTTTATTTGTTTCTTTATTCACAGTGCTGCTTTCCCCCCTTCTCATTTGAATGGATTTTTCTTTTCCTGGAGGAAATCTTGACGTAACCTCAGTATACTCACTAAATTTACAGAAGGTATAATTTCTGACTGTATGCATACTCCAGAGGCGATCCGTATTTATAACTGACAGCTGACTTGGCATACACGCTAATGTGATCAACACCTGATTTAAAGATTAAGATTTCTGATCTCCTGATTTCTGACATCTAGTTTCAGAATGGTGCAGACTGGCTCTTGCCCACAGCAGCAAGCCTGCTTCTCCCTTGCTCCTCCCCACATCCATCTGAAGGCTGCTTCTCTTTATCCTTATTTCTAGCTCGTGAGCAGCCCGCTCCGCGGGGCATCTGCAGTGTGCGGAGTGGATGGGGACGCAGGCTCCCAGGGCCTGCCCGTTTCTCACAGTTTTCTCCCAGGGTGAGAAGCAGCTCTAAATGAGGGTTCTCCAATTCCTTCTTAGCGGAAGAGTCAATGGGTTCAATTAGGAGCTGTCTGCTCACCGGGAACCTGGCGACCCAATTGTGTCACTTTTGTCCCTGAAGTTCTGACACAGCTTATTATCTCTCTCACTGGTAAAGAGGCCTGAATGCCCTTCAGCCTTAGCATCTCCTTGTTCGGCGAGTGGTGACCAGAGGAGCGCATTCTGGTCTCTACAGGGTGGTCTTCTTGGAAGAGGCAGATGCTGTTTATGCCTCCTGCACACCCTGAAGACTTCCCCGGGCAGCCAGCTACATGAGGGAGGTGTGGTCATGCTTCTGTCCTCTTAGAATACACTCGGCGTATGGGATGACTGTTGGTCACAGAGTTCAAATGCACACATATATATTTATTTAAATATGTCTTTGGTGGGTGCATATACTTGGAGCGATGATTAAAAACATCAGATATTCAAAGGTTGACTGCAATAGATCATCATCAAGTTTTAAGTACAAATGAAAAAGTTAAGCACCAGAAAGATGAAGTAATTTCCCCCCAGTTACATGGGTGCCAAGAGGTGTCGGAGGAGCCAGCAAGGAACGACGTAAACACATTGCTGGGCTTACGATGATCGCAAAATATCACCTCTCAACGATAATCCAAGGACATCTGCTAAGGACACTGCATAATTAACCATGCCAGACTGTGACAAGGTTCAGCCTTGGCCCGGCATTAACTGTGCCTTGGGGGGATTAATCAGTTGCCACTGTGTGGTATGAATCCGATGACTTGGGCAGGAATGAAAACTAAATGGAGCAGAGAAGCCGTGTTCATGGAAAACAGAGTATGAAGGAGTAAACTGAGGAACATACGCATGCACACACACGCATACAGAGAGACATGCACACATGCCCACATATGCACACACATATGCTTACGTGCACATGAAAGAAAAAATGTGACGAAGATATTCTAAGATGATCACAGTCATGTTATACATGGTTCATAGCTTTAAAAATCATAGGCAGAGGAGACGGCTGTGTTGGCAAAGTGTCTACCATGCAAGCAGGAGGAACTGAATCCAATTCCTAGAACCCGTGGGGGAAAAAACAGGCATGGTGGCACATATGCTTGTAATTCCAGCGCTAGGGAGGGACAGAGAGAGGCTCTCTGTGGCTGCCTAGAAAGCCAACCTAGTTGAATCTGCAAGCCTGGAGCCAGCCAGAGATCCTGTCTCAAGACAAGGGTAATGGCTCCTGAGGATTGACACTTGACGCTGACCTCTGACTTCCATGACATACACATTCATGCACAAAAGAAGCAAAAATCATGCTTCAAAAGAAATACAATGAATGACATTGAAAATAGATTATTCTTATTTTTTTAAAGATTTTTTATTATTTATTCAATTGTGCGTGTATGCATGTGTGTGCGCGTGTGTATATATTTATGTGTGTGTGTGTGTGTAGAACCACCGGGGGAATTCGGAAACCACCATGGACGCCTCCACCTTCCTCCTTGTTTACTCTGCCCCGGGATTCACAGGCTCTGCTCTACCAGGAACAGAAACGCAGGCCGCCCCTGCTTCTGCCAGCGTCTATACATGGGGTCTAGGATCCAAACTCAGGACCTTCCGCCTGTAAGGCAGAGGCTTAACCCCTGAGCCACCTCTCCAGCCTCTGAAAATAGATTATAAAACAATACTGAATCTCAGGTAACAGAAGGAGAGGCGCAAGGTATGGCAGTTGAGTCTGAAAGCAGCTACAAACGATTAAATGAATCTCTCCAAAGAGCAAAGCAATTTTAGATTTTGAACCAAAATTGAAACTTCACAACTTACAAATGTTTAAAAAAAACTACAAAAAAAAAACAGAAAAGAAAATCACCAGGCATTTCTTTGAAAAAGAGCTGTGCATTTGATTTTTTAAAAAATTGAGTTTCTCTTATAAGCTCCGTGAAAGCAAAGCTGTCCAACCGATCGATGTGGGCCCACGTGGCTGTAGAAGCTCTTCGCTCCAGATGGCAGGAAACCTAGAGCAGAGGCTCCTTCAAGCCATTGCTGAATGTCCCTGCTGTCCAGCTCACGGTTCCCTTGGTTGTGAAACCAAAATATGTGAATGGACAGCCGTGTGTCACGCTGCTCATCATTTCCAATGCAGAAAAATACATAAGAATTGGAACATATATTAAAACGCAGGCTGTGTGTGAAGGATTTTGTCTAACTTAGGCTAATATACGTGTCTTGGGAACATGTAAGGTATATTGGGCTAAGCTATGATGTTAAGGGCTTAAAGTTCAGTAAATCTAACTTATAATGGCATAAGAGTTAATCTTTTTTTTTTCACTCCACTGGATTGAACCAATACCTTCTAGCATGAGCTGACCTATATCCAAAGACTATGTAGACTCATTTGTGATTTTATGGTTAACCTGATGAGAGTTGGAATCACCTCTGGGACTTTGGGTGTGTCTGTGAGTGGTTTCCAGACAGGATCAACTGAGGTGGGGAAGACCTGTTCTCGGACCACATGGAACCTTTTAATGGATGGTCCAGGTATAAATAGGTCTAAGGAAAAAGCAGTATGGCCTGACTTCTTTTCCTTATTTCTATGTAATTGTTACTTCTGCTGCTGCCGCCACCACTATCACACTCCTGCTACTTCAGCCTTCCAATTCCACAGATGACCAGTGACTTTCCGGGGTTTGTAGGGCCGTCCAGGCCTCAGCACCAGACTGTGGTAGGGCAGCATCCAGTCTTGTGAACTGTGCAACTGTCTAGCTTTCAGCGAGCACAAAACCATTGTTATGCGCACACATCTATTGCCTCTGTTCCTCTACAAAACCCTATGCAACACAGAAGGGTTCGTTGCGTTTATTCATACACGGAGGAGCATCCCCACATCAGTTCACCTGGAGGCATGGTTACTGCAAGCAATAAATTTCCTGAAAGTCGAGATATAGAAAAACACATATCTCAACAACATTGCTTGTTATTTATAATCCTGCAAAAATCTATGCTACAAAGAAGATAAGTTCTTGAAAAAAAAAAAGCCCTAAAACATGTTGAAGTAGGATTATTAAAACTGTGTGGAATAATTATAAAGAAAGACTAAAGCTTCACTCATCAATGTAATGGCATATTTTTAGGAAAAAAATCTAACATCTCAGGATTAGAAGGCAACTGGAGTTTGGGAGCCTGAGGAAAAGTATTTCCAGTCATCCACTGTTCATAAATCTTTGTAGGGACAGTTGAGAATAGATAACACATCTTCGTGCACATTTTCTTTGCAGAATTACACCATTAGCCTACTCCTATTGCTTTAGAATTTATTAGAGTATGCAAAGATATAGTTTAGAAATTAAGGAAAAAACACATATTCTCTACCTAATTAATCCTCAACAATTAAAAATTAAAATAAAAATGCCTAAAACTTAAAGAGGAGTTTAAGTTTTTAAACTCCTGGTAGTATTACCATTCCACATCTTAATAATACTTCAAAATCATAGTAATATAAAGAGTATGGTACTGGCTCCAAAACAGAGGTACAGATCAAAGGATGAGAACTGAAAACCCAGATCTACCTACAGTTAAATGATTTTTGACATAAGTGCCAAAAATTTGGAAAAAGGACAACGTCCTCAACAAATTACATCACAGCATTAAAACTTCTATATGGTATACTTGAAAGGAAACTTCTATATCATCACCACAAAGGAACATAAATCAGGGGGATGGTAAGATTCCAAAAGAGTGGAGAAGAAAGAACACAGGCAAATGATAAATTAGATCGTCATAGTCACGCACAGGTGTCAAGGTTAACGGTTTGAGCTCTGGGCACATTTGTGGAGAATTAGCGGTTGGGTTAAGCCTAGAGCAAACCTGCAGGAGATTGTCTGGCTGATGGGGAAGGCCCATGTGGGTGGGATTAAGCCCAGTAATAGAACACAGAGAGCTGGTTGAGAAAGTCAGCATCCTTGTGTATATTTAGCCAGACATGCTGGTCTGGCAAGTAAGGATCGTCCCTCTCTCAGCCATTACATACAGATGGTGTGACCAGTTCCCTTGGCCTGGTGTTGGTGCATCCTCTCCTGTCAAGCTGGACAGTTTGTAACCACATTATCAGAAAGAAAATAAACCCCTTGTTTCCTTAAGTCATTTGCTGATCATTTATCGGCAATCATGCAGGTGAACTGAAACAAAGACCATTATGGAAGAAAACAATTTCAACAATTAACTCAAAAGAAAAGTGGTAGATGTCTTGCAACGTGTTCTAGCTTCCTTCCCAGTGGAAGCATGCTAGGGTGGTGATCTCTAGAGGTACAAGCTGGACAGAGGACAGTCGCAGTCATGCACATACTCTAGAGTTGACAGTCTCCATACATATGAGCTGGGTGCAGGACAGACTAGAGTCGTAGGGATTTTTCTAGTACCAATCCAAGATACCTTATCATAGGTTGGATACTTACAGGAGAAAGGTTAAGGTGCAATTGTAAAAACCAAACAACAGCACTTGTACAATGGGGTGAAAGTTGCCAGTGACCTTTGCACCCCCCTCCTGTGTCTCTGCTCAAACACTGCTGGGTTTTGGATTGGAGTTAGGTGCTTCTTATCTTTGTTAATTGTAACATTTTCCTAAGAGATCTTCTGCAGACCTAAACACCAACTACTTAGTGCTAGTTTCCAAATTTACATTCTCGGTTTAAGACTTCATTGACAACTGCCACTTCACATCTATGCTTAGATAACAGGCATCTCAAGGTTATACATTCAAATTCCTCTTGGAAGGAGGAGTAGGAGGAAATATCTGTTACATAGTGAGTTCTAGGCTAGACGAGGCAAAATAGTGAGGCCTTTCTTTTAAACTATGCTAACTCCCTCAAAATAATGAAAACCCAACTGTTCAAAACTTACCCTTGGCTTCCAGTCTACACTTTCCTACTAATAATTACTATAAGCAAATTCTTCTGTATCCTGAGGCAGCACCAGTCATCATCCAATTTTTCAAGCTCAAGTCCTTGCTCTTGGCTATTTTATTTTTCTGTCACCAAACATCTAATCCCAAGGTAATCCCTAATGGTTCGATTTCAAAGCAAACCCTGAATTTATCCACTCTTACCCAAGCTACTCTTTTCTCTGCACTATTGCTATGGTGATATGACATGGACAAGTCCCCCCAAAATTCACATACTGGATACTTAAGCTCCAGATTCATATACTGAAGCAGAAATTAGAGGTGGAGCTCATGGAAGCTAAAAGGATCAGATGAGGCTGTGAGAGTCAGACTCCAGCTGGTGCTAACGGTTTTCCAGGGCGGGAAGGGGAAGCCTGAGCTAGACGCTTCCCAGTATCAGCCTGGGATGCCCTCTGCTGACCTCGGGTGTGGCACAGAATGCCACCTCCATCTTGGTGGGTGTTCCAGCATCCAGAACCCTGAGCCACATAAATGTGTATTACTTATACATTTCTCAAGCTGCGGTATGCAGTTTTACCAACTGAAGATGGAATATTAAATACTAAATACTCTTCCCTCTTTCGACCTGTCCTCTGCGAACAACCAAAAAGGTCTTTAAGAATGTTCATCAGTTCATGTCCCTGTGAAACCCTCAGTCTTTTCCAGTTCAATATGTAGCGAAATCTCAAGTTCTCACTGCACTATGCACCGGCTCCTCTCTCTCTCCTCTCTCTCTCTCTCTCTCTCTCTCTCTCTCTCTCTCTCCAACAGTCCCTCTGATAAGCAACACTTTCATAACCTTCATAGTTCTTGCTACTCCCTTCACTTAGAATCATTCTTAAATCCCCCAGAGCCACTCCTGATTGGCTGTTTTCAAACACAATTACCTTCTCCATCACACCATCTCCCACTAGCTGGACAGGTGTTCTCATGAATACCATAGGCTTGGCAGGTTATGGTTTGTCCCCTACTAGTAGAATTTAAAATAACAGAGACTTGAGTCTTTGGAACTTGAGAATTTTTTTCCCTGAACTTGAAAATAGCTTAATGGACAACAGACAAAGGAAACTTTGGACTTGGAATCCTGATAGAAAAATCAGGCATTTTCTAGCCTATAATTAACGGGAGCATATGTATAAAAGTTCTAGTCAATTTGAAAAACATGTGCATGGGTTTATTATATACAATCATTTCAAAGCTGTTTTTAGTTCACCATAAGTATATTTGTTCAGTCCTTCATACCTTCGCTTTATGAAAAATATCAGCATTTGGGTAGAACTTTCATATCCATTAGCATACACATATAAATATGTAAGTTTATCAAGAGAGACATTAGAATAACATCTTTTAAAGTTTCAGCTACTCCTTAAAGTCCTGAAGGAATAACACCTATAAAGATATGAATATAAACTCTAAACATACGCGCTTTTAAATGAGTCTCAATTTTTAATTTAATGAAGGCAGGCTGGTGCACTGACTCAGAAAATATACTATGAATGCCAGGAGAGGGTCTGCGCTCATGCAATATAACATTAAATAACTGGACTTCAAGGCATTAGCATTTTGAATTTTTTAATTATTTATTCAACTGTGTGCATATGCGTGTGTATGTGCGCGCACGTATGTGTGTGTGTGTGTGTGTGTGTGTCTGTGTATGTGTATATGTAGAACCACGGACGAATTCGCGAACCACCATGGACGCCTCCACCTCCTTCTGCCCCGGGATTCACAGGCTCTGCCCTACCAGGACCAGAAGCGCAGGCCGCCCCTGCTTCCGCCTGGCGTCTATACGTGGGATCTGGGATCCGAACTCAGGACCTTCTGCCTGCAAGGCGGAGGCTTAACCCCTGAGCCACCTCTCCAGCCCGGCATTAGCATTTTGAAGTGAATCTTAGATGATAAATTCAAAATGATCCTTTCCCCAGTAAAGACATGTTAATGCATCTGTGATTACATTTTCAGGAGGGAAATATGGCTCTACCACAGAAAACTTGATTTTGGAGTGGGCCATGTTTTTTTCCTATGAGTGACAAATATCAGAAGAATAGATAATGCAACCATTATAACTATTCTTGGATTCCTTTCTACTGAGTTTATTTTACTTATATCAAATGATTCAGCATCCTTCCATTAGATTACACTTTTTCTTTTACACACTCCTGGCAGCATCAAGCTGTCTCTCCACTGAGTAGAAATGTAGTCTCCAGGACATGTGAGAAGCTGCCACAGCATGAACAGAGTCAAAGCCAGGCTCTTAGGACGCCATCCTGGCCTCTGTGTCTTTCTGGTGTTAGGAGCAAAGAGTGTGTTTGCCACATTCTGGGCTAAGAGAATGCTTTCCCATGTTTCTCATAAGAGGGATGAATTTCCATTAGCAAAGGTGCTGCTGCTGGTATCTGCACAGAGGATGTCATGCCATAAAATACACTTGACTACATCAAGTCATTAAAAGAACCTCTTTATGTTTGTACTTCCCGTAGAGAAATGGTTATGTTTTAAGGAAAGAACAAACAGCCGCTAGTCCTCCTCCTCCTCCTCCTCTTCTCCTTCATCTTATAAAGATGAACAGCTTTACTAGAAATTCTATATTAATATTAAAATTGTACCTCATATTTGCCAAAAAAATAGACATGTTTTCCACTATGTAAAGCCTACTTGTCCCTTAGACTTCTGGAAATCATTATATTTTGATCCCCGAGTGTTGTAAAAAGAAAGCTGGACTCCAGTAATATCATTTGCCTGATAGCTTGGCCTTAGTCCACCTCTGCCAACAAAAGGTGGAATCACTAAACTCTCCTACACTTTTGTTCTTCCTTAGGAAGCAAGACTTGGCCATGATCCTTGACGGTCATTCTTTCCTTTAATATTATTTATTTATGTATTTGTGTGTGCAGCATGCATGTGTATATGTATTAGAGGGCACTGTGTTCCTGGAGGCCCAAGAGTGACTTCAGGAATCATCCTAGATTGCTTCTACTTCCTTTTTGCTTCACTCTATGATTTCCCAGGCTGTGTCCAGGGTAAACAGAAGTGCAGGCCACCACTGTCTATACCTGGAGTTTTTACGTGCAGCCTGGGATCTGAACTTCGGACCTTCTGCTTGTGAGACAGAGTCATAAACCCCTGAGCCATCATCTCTCCAGCCCCTTGATGGCCATTCTTGACACTTTTCTTTGACTGGAAATGTTCGTTTCTCCTGAAAGAAGCATTCACGACTCGATCTTCATTACAGCTCCTGAAAAAGGCCAATCAATGAGCTTAACCTCCCTGACTAAGGAAACTTCATTTGACCCATTTTCCTGGCACTGACTTTTATTTCTCTTTTAGAAATATCCATAAGTTGTACATCTTGAAGCAGTGTGCCCCAGAGTGTCTGTATAGAAGTTACTATCTGAGATTCCTGAGAATGTAAGTCAGTGGGATGCACTGTGTTGCAGACTGCTAAAGCAAGCCGCACACTATGGTAGTGGATCAGAACAGCAGAGGAAGAAACAGACGAGCTCTTTATGATGAGATCTGCCGTCCCAGAACTCAGGAGTCAGAGATAGGGGAATCCCTGGGGCAAGCTCGATAGCTCGACTAACTGGAATTGGTGAGCTCCAGGTTCAATAAGAAAGTGTCTCAATAAATAAAGTGTGGAGAGATTGAGGAGGACACTTGATCCCACCTTCGGGCCACTTCTACATGCCTACGCTCATATACACCCCACACACGTGAACACGTACTACACGTGTGCCCACGCCACGTACACACGCAGGAAAAAGAAAGTGGACATATTTACTAAAATAGAAGGAAGCAGACACTCCGCAATCAGCTCCCCGGGAACAGGGGACTTTTAGGTAGACGTCTGTCTCCGGGGACATCTGAGCCATTCTGCAAACACAAAGCACACTCTCCTGCTCAGCTGCCTGTGGGGTGCCTGTGGGGTGCCTGTGGGGTGCCTGTGGGGTGCCTGTGGGGTGCACCATGCATATGGAAATTCGTTGCATCGACTCCTCAGGAAAACAGTGGTAAAGTCCTGCTGGCTCTGCCGCTTTTTGGCACTTCCTCTCCAATTCTGCCTTACCAGGCCATGCGGGACCTCCTGCCAAAATGTCACCTCAGCCTGCAGCTGCCAACCAAGAGGAGGAATGCTGGAGGGAAGGATGAGGCCTCGCATCAACGTATCCTCACACTGTCCATTCTGTCCATGAAAACATACACTGGTACCTGAGGTGGGCTGGCTAAGGGGGCTTGCAACAACTCCTCACCAAATGGCCAAAGAATTCAGAAGCAGAAGAATTCTCTGCTCAGTCTGTTTGTCTTGAGAAGCACAAGCAAAGCCTGTGCTGGGGACGGTGGCCTGAGTCTGCTACCTGCAACAGACGGATGAAGGACGATACCCAGGAGTAGCGTGTCTGTCTCCCAGGGCTAACGCAAGGCAGGACCAGTTCTCCACCATGTTGTGAACATTTTGGTCACTGGAAACACTGCTACTTAAGTAGGACTTCCATGAGAATCATTTATTACAGGGAAGGTCTTCATTAACACATCTGCAGTATGCTCTAAAAACCCATGCACAGCCACTAGGATTCAGAAGTCCCACTGTTGATTCTGCACAAGCATCCTTCAGAGCTTCTTTGATGCAAGTAGGGAAAGAGCCTCATGACACGGAGAGTTGAAAGATACCTCAAGATACCACCCTCATGACCTGTGGGACACAGTACTTCACCTTGATAAACTTTGTTTTGTAAGTAGGGTTCAAGTGTCCCAAATCAGCCTAGAGCTAGCTCTCCACTGAAGCTGGCCGTGAACACTAGGTCCTTCTACCTTCATCTCCCAGGTTTGAGGTTAGAGAACTCTATCACTGTGCTCAAATGGAGTTATGGGATTGAACTCAAAACTCGACGCGTGTTTGGCAAATGTTCTACCAACCGAGCTACATCCCTAGCAACTGTGTTTTTTTTTTTCAGATGTGAATAAATCCAGGAGATTTTCTTGGATTATCCAGGCTAATCCAATGGCATTAAAGGGATCAGCAAAAGAAAGTAGAAGGGCTGAAGGAGGAGAGAAGGAGGCAGGAACATGTCTGCTAGCGGCAGACATGGAGGACAGATTAGAATCTCTATTCTGATATCTCAGAGGAGGCAGAACCTAAAAGCTAATGATCCTGCAAAAGCCTGAACAGATTTACACTCAACATGCAGAAGAATTTGGACCTGCTAGTATGTTTGGACTTCTAACCTCTTAGAACCCTGAGGTAGCAAACCAGTTTTGCAATAAGCTTCAAATGTGCAAATTCTTACATCAGCAATAGGAACCTGCTACACCAGAACATTGAAAAGCATTGTCATAGTTAAGCCAAGTGTCAACTTGACTACTGAAGCTTTGAGCTCTGGGCACATTTGTAGAAAATTAACGGTTGAGTTAAGCTCAGAGCAAACCTGCAGGAGATTGTCTAGCTGATGAGGAAGGTCCAGCTGATGGTG
This sequence comes from Typhlomys cinereus, assembly GCA_023101885.1. Lineage (NCBI taxonomy): Eukaryota > Metazoa > Chordata > Mammalia > Rodentia > Platacanthomyidae > Typhlomys > Typhlomys cinereus. The sequence goes on from JALPQD010000324.1 coordinate 1,739,776, forward strand.
GCTGGAACTAGGCCTTGGAGTAAATCACAGAGAGCTGGTTGAGAAAGTCAGCACCATTCTGTGTACTTGGCCAGACATGCTGGTCTGGCAAGTAAGGATCATCTCTCCCTCAGCTGTTATGTAGAGATGGTGTGGCCAGTTCCCTCGGCCCTGGTCTTGGTGCATGCTCTCCCGTCAAGCTGGACTGAGAACTGTAACCAATAATGGTAAGAGAAAATAAACCCTTGTTCCTTAAGCAGTTTGATAGTCATTTATCAGCAACTATGCAGGTGAACTGCAACAAGCACTATTAGTTACTTTCTGTTCTTTCCACTCATGGAAAAGGATCATATTTTTGTAGCACATTCTACAGAAACCTTCAAAACACTAGCAATGAACATGATTTATGCAGCCATTTCATCATAGCACCTGCGGCCACCTTAGGCACGGAAGCATACACCTGTCATCTGCCAACCAGGATCACGTGGGGACTGCCTGCTTGTTTTATTGAACAGTTTGAAGACAAAAACAATTCTGTGTCCAAGGACAGGGAAGAAACTGACTGACTCACTAAACTCCTGCACAGCGTGGAATCCAGGTGTGCATCTGGGGTTCCTCCCTTGCTGGTTGCACTGTCCACGGGTGGCGTCAACATACAGAATCCACGTGAACACTTGGTAGAAAATAACTCACACAGAGCCTGTTTAATTTTTTTTAAACCAGAGTACAACACAAATTAAGATACAAAGTTTATTCTCTACCAGCCTGGGTCTAACTCTAGGCTGGCCAGAGTTTTCTAAGCAGCCCAGGCTAACCTAAGACCAGTCATCCCCCGTCTCAGCCTCCTAAGGACTAGGACGAGAGATGCGAGCTACCGTGCCTGGTAGGCCTATTTTTTATGTATTGAAAAAATCAGTTTTTCCTCCGGCAGAGACAGCATTAATTTCAATGCTGCAGCCGTTAGGAGACAGGGTTCCTGTTTTGCTCTGAGCCCAGGTCCCTTGCTTGGCTCCTGGGGTCTGTTCCCTACTCCACAGACGAGGCTGCTGTTTTTCTAGGACTGGCAGAGAGTGATCTGTCACACCGCACTATGCTCAAGAAGAGACTGTGGTTTTCCTATGGCATATGAAACATCAGAGGACCCTGAAGCTCACAAAACCCCCAGGCCCCCAAGGCTGCCTCGATTCCAGTGCTGCGCATCGCTCTTCCTACCCAAGGAAAAAAACCAAGACTTGTTTCTGCATGAGGCAGTACAAGGGCAAAAACACAACTCTAAGCATACGAGGTAAAAAAAATTTCATTGTCTCCTTCCTCAAAATGTCATAGTACCAATCGTGAATCTATTCCAGTACCAATTAAAATGTCTAAAAATTCTTCTGATGTGCATGTAGGAAACCATCACATGACTTGAACAAAACAAAGTGTAGACTCAAGCAATTCTGGAAAGATTTCCCTAAACACTGCTGGGGAGCATCAATCACTTCTAGCCCTGGTCTGGGCTGGAAAGCCTTGTTCTCTGGGGACCACCTGCCTTCTGCGAGAGAAGACGGAGCCATGAAAGGAGATGAGGGAGGCAGAAAGCACCGACTCGCTGTGAGACAGCTGCACTGGTAACAGCAGATTGGACAGTCTTGATTTGTTCAATAACTACTGGGAAAACATCTCAAGGGATTCAGCACACGCCTCTGGAAGAGAGGAGGTACGAGAATATGACTGGTCGCCACAGTGACTGTGGTTGAAGCCGCACAAGCTAGTGGCAGAGGGTGACGGGCAGATATGGGGCCCAAGGAAAACGGTGCAGGGAAATCCAGGAGATTAATTTGTTCTGTGAGCCCATGTTTGGCCTTAAGGTCTCAGGACTAATCCCCTCTAGGAAGCCACTTAGATTTCTCATATGTCCACTCTTGGGTTTTTCCCTTAAACCTATAGGATTATAATTTACTGATTTTTTTAAAAAAGTAATTTCTCTGTCATAGATAATTACATGTTATTGTGGACCAAAAGTAAAATAATTGTTCTCATTCTCATAACACACTTGTTTTAATTCCTAAGAAAAGGAGATTCAAGGCATTGATCTCCGGAGGCAGGCGCTGAGCATCTGAGATCAGTCACACTTGAAGGGTCAAGTTACTTTTGATTAAACATCATTACCAGAGGATATTATTTCTGGTAAGTGTGCCTTTTCTCTTCATCTTAGAAAGGATTGTTGGTTTCCTTGAAGTAAAACTGAGCAAATGCATATCCTTATGTTAGCTCCCACGACGATTCCACGTCTCTTAGAAGGCCATTTCTGGGCTCTGTGTCTTTCTGGCACATGGGAAGCCTAGTACTGTGGCTGGTGTCATGGCTCTGAGCACATGGACTATCAGAGCATGTTGACTCCTGGGGTCACAGATACAGGATATCACGTGCTATGTTGGCTCTGGATGGTGTCAGAGAAATATGATGTGTTGACATGAGATCAGTAGCCTGACTGGCTGTTTGTCAAAGCTGTTACTATAAACATCGGGTCACTTGATCTGTCCCCTTGGAATTTCAGTTCCCCTTAGTTTTGATAGGATTCTGAAGTAGGTCCTGAAGGTGACTATCAAGTTAGCTATGCCTATCAAGACGAATCTGATACATGTCTACTGTTTTAGAAGAGGAAACCATTGTTTTTAAACATCTGAACTCTAGAGTTTGCAGTATGGTAGTAACATAATATCCCTGAAGCATGACCTGACCATCAGTCATCCAGAGGTTACCATGGTGACCTCAACCTGCCACTGGGGCAATGAAACAAGCCAAGCTGTGCAGTGATATCATCTACTATAATGCAGCTGCTAAGAAAGAAGGAAGAAGGAAGAAGAAAGGCCACTAGACCTCATCAACTCCTCCTGACCCCAGCTGCATGAGGCATAAGAGAATTGGTGGGGCTGGGACACAGGGAGACAGTTGGTACAAGTCACCCCATGCTGGGGTGTCACTTTCAGTGACACAGCTACTTATGAGTCATCCATGCTCCTGTTAGTAACTGACCTGTCAATCTGAATTTGTATGTGATCACCTCCTTGGTCTGCCAGTGACTTGTTTGGCATGAACAGACATTTCTTTACATCTCCTCAGGAAGTCACATGACACAGTATAGTGGAAACAACTGTGACTGCTGTGGAACCGTTGAGAACCCAGACACAAAACATTACTAAATACAGGCATATAAAGAAAAACTGGGTAACTATGTAAACAACTACCTACTGTGCCTAATATACGTATAAGATAATCAGATAGTTATTAACAAGGCTGATGATCACTGAAGATGGATTAAGAAGACTATCATCTGGGAGGAGGGTTTTAGGTAAAGAACAAGGATGTCTCATTGTCTCCTCTCATAAGAGTCAATCCAAATGTGCCTATGCAATCATCTAGACATGAAAAGCCCCTCAGTAAAAGGGGCAGGTTTAGAGACGTTAGAAAGAGTAGCACCAGCTACTACAAGTCCAGGTAGCTGGAACCATGTTCTCTTTGGACCAGTGTCTGCTCGACTCTTAGGAGTGTGCACAAAGACGAGGGTGTTTTCCTTACCCTGAGACTCTGCCCTCACAATTACTTCTGATCACAGGTCACTTCAACCTCTTGAGCACATTCTAGTTTACTTTGCAATAAACTCAGCCTATCTTCTATCCAATGTTCGGTGAGTCACTTGAATCCTTTTGACGAGGAGCACAAGGGCCGGGGACTCAATGGGAAGCAAGATCCAGGTGATCTACATGTTTGCTAGATGTGGGGACCACAGAATTAAACCTTTGCTAGGCAGGTGGTAAGAAAAGAAATGCACCTGTGAAATCTGCCAGTAATCCCAGGGGTAAAGTGGTGTTCATGCTCACATGGCGGCACCTGCCTAGAAGCAAGTCTCACAGATGTCATGTTCATTACTGTTTGGGAAACGAGTGACGCAGTAAGCTCTGCCTCAAAAATAAAGATCTGATTGCTTCTTGAATCCAGGCACAAACGTAAGTCCCGCATCAACACTGAAAGGATCTTTTCCCCTCCCTACAAAAATACCTTTTGATGAAATGCTATAGAAAAGGTTAATTCAACTTAATTTAGCATAGTAATTCCACATACACTATATGCCAAATATTGTTAACAGCGTAAGTCATATGAGCACCACACACAGAGAAGGAAATAAGAGTTCATAGAGAGGTTTGATAATTGTCACTTTTGTGGGTTAGGCTTTTGGGGACAAATCATCCACACAGCCCTTGGGTTGGCTAGTTTTTATTATCTACTTGACTGAATTTAGCAATGCCCTGGAAACACACTTCTCTGGAAACACACTTCTGGGTGTAGCTTTCAGGATATTTACCCAAAGGTTTAAATGGGAAGAAAGGGCATTCGCTGAGTGTTAGTGGCATTATTCCATGGGCAAGAGTTCGAAGCTAAATAAGACAGAGAAATAGAGCTGAAGATGGACTTTCATCCTCCTCTGATTCCTGACTGTGGATACAATGTTGCTGGCCGATGCACCATCCTGCTACCATGACTTCTCACTGCAATGAACTGTATCCTCCAATGGTGCGTCCAAATAGATCCTGCTTTCCTAAAGTGGCTTTGATCAGTTATTTTCTCACTGCAGTTAATGAAAGCAATGATTGCAACTCCCACTCCATAAAACATCTCCACCGCAGGCCTCTTGATGATTTCTCCCACAAAGTGTGTCTCTCTCGCCTGCTTCCACCATTCCTGATGGCTCCTATGTGCGTTCATTGCATGCCATTTGCAATGTTTCCGTAGAGTCAACGCATTACCCTAATAACCACCATAGGACAATGGTTCCCAACGCACACTGTTAAATCCCACCAATGCCAACCGCATCGGAAGATGTCAGTTATCACCAGGTTAGGAAACAGATTCCGATCACGCTGCACATTGGGGGAAGAGGAGACTCCAAATTCAATACAAGAGCCTGAGTACTAAAACTGTGCTTCCCAAATTTTTTTCCCAGCTGCATATGGGTAAGACCAATTCACGAGGCTGGGTGCATGGGTCCTCCTGCACCAGGTGACTTTGAAGGCTGTAGAGAGATCGTGCCCTTTCTGACCCTTTGCTATGAGTTTCCAGAGACAGAGCTCAGGGCTGAGCATAGGCCAATCAGCAGCTCCGGCTCATTTCTGAAGCTTCTCAATGAGTGAATGGGAACAAAAGCATCTCAATAATACCTCACGTGTTGTGGTTACAAGATTATAAAACACATTTTACCTGCTGACGTTTTTCAAATTCCAGCTTAATACGGGACTTGATGCAGTTGCACGTGTCCTGATAGGTTTGCTGTAGAGCAAGTTCCATGAGGTGCTTGTGATAGGCTCCTGCCAGGTTCCCGCAGATGAAAATGATCACATTGGCCAGGATCTGAAGAGACAAAGAGCCATGCATGTTTCTAACTCATGATTGCAACAAGCGTAAAATGCATGTTGGCAACAATCTTTAAAAATTGACTCATGAAATGAATCTTACCTCTGTTTCTCAACTGACAGTCTGATTTGAGTGAAAGAAAGTATGAATTTGCATGTAGGAGTCTGTCTCCTTAGGGGATCCACGCCCTTTGGAGTCATTCCCTTAACTTTGGACATAACCATATATAGGTTTTCTTTTGCTGATTAGGATGTGATCAGAATAATTGTATGCTGTATCCAGCCCAGAGCTACATGTGTTTAAACTCATTCTCTTGTGTGTCGTTAGGCAAAGAATTTATTCTTGCTATATCATGTGTTTCAAGATCAGAGTTACATGAAAAAGAGCTGCCTCAGCCAACCTGTCACAATACTATAGCAGAGACATCATGTTTATTAAACTGAACTACTGTAACGTACATGATGGATACATGCTACCTACACAATAAAACTGTATTCACTGACCTTGGATATTTGGTATTGCATACTATCTCCTATGTATAGAGAGTAATTAGTCTTTTGATTATATATATAAAATCACTGTGGGGTTCAATGAGACAGCTCAGTTTGTAAGATGCCTGGTGACCTGAGTTAAATCCTGACTTGCGTTTGATCCCTAGATGCCCATATGGTAGAAGGAGAGAAATGGCTTCCCAAAATTATCTTCTGATTTCCACCTGTGTGCAATGGTATGTGGGCACACACCTTTCTCCTCGCTTCCTTTCTCTATTTTTGTTTGTATGTCTCTCTCTGCCTTTGCCTCTCAAAAATAATTTAATATACATACGTGCATGTATAACTGTGACTCTTGATGATAACAGTAATTCATGTTCACAATTTTGAAAGAACACAAAAATGTAAAGAAAATCTGAAAAGAACCCCAAGTACTTTGTCCTGAAAAAAAAAAAATCCTGTTTTTCATAGGACCATAACCTTCATATTCTAAACTGGATTTTGCCAAGTCGTCCATCTTGTTTCTAAAGGCCAAATTTCATTTTCCATGTAGCTTTATAATTTGATTGTGGTGTGTGTGTGCATGCATGTGTGAATGGGTATAGACTCCACATGTACCATGCTATGAATGAGAAGGTTGTAGGATCAACGGTGGACAACAGCTCTTGCCTTCTACCTTGTTCAAGATGGCCTCTCTTTATCATTGCATCATCCAGGCTAGCTGGCCCATGAGCTCCTGGAGATTCTCACATATCTACTTCCCATTTCCCATGGATTTGCTGAGATGATAGAAGCTTGTACTTCTGCATGTGGTTTTATATGGACTCTAGGGATCCAAACCTAGGTCTCTGGATTTACATAGCAAGCTCTTATCTCATCACCCCTTACGCTTTGAATTTTTAATTTAACATATAACAAAAATATTTAAGATTACACAAATAATTTTGGGAATAGGATTTCAACTGTTTAGATATCATTCAGTTTTATGGCCATCATCATTTAACTGTGTCTGTAAGACTCAATAGTGCTGTGTTAAATTTTGTTCATTTTTATTATGTAACTCATGTCAATATTGTGTATAAAATCTCATCTTCCTTTGCTCCCATTTTCCTAAATTCAGCTACTAATAATATACTGAGTTAAGAGTCATACATTTTTAAGTTTTTGATATATGTTACAAAATAGCTCTTGTGTCATATTCCATTTCTAGAAGGAGTCCCTTGATCTCCACATGTGCTCTCTGTCTTTGTTCTGTATCATTCTCTCAATTTCTATCTCTCAAATAAAACAATCAATGAATAAAATATTTTAACATGCTATTTTTCTAACATCCATCAATGTAAATCTGCCTTTCCAAGATACGAGGGGTGGGAGGGAAGTAGCTGTGGCTTGTCGCCTGGCTCTCAGAAGACCCTCTTTCGGCTCATTCATCCTGGATGTGACATGGCTTCATGTACCATGGACTCTCAAAGCTCTCCTGGCTCCAGATAACTGGAAGGAATACATCTGATTTTTATCTGCTTATGCGAAGGAAGAATGTTCTAGAAGTAAACAATTAAGAATTTAAGGCCAAACAGAGGTTGAGATTTCTTTTCTGATGAACAACTTGCCCAAATCACCTACATTTTCATTTCTGATACCTGGTTTCCTTGTACAATGCTGCATTCTAAGATTAATGGACCTGACCCTAGAATTTTCATAGTGTCACATATTTATGAATATGACTATTATCGGGCCATTTTCCTTTCAAATTGGTGTAGTCATACAACTTGATATGAAACCTGGGATATGGAGGAAATGAGTAGGCTAAAATTTGTTTTTCCAGAAATGTTTTATTTTCCCAGAAGGCTACTAAACAGAATGTATGGTGAATATCTCATTTTTATGATGTTTGGGGCTTTTTCTATAACATCATACCATCTTTCTGTCTTAGTCTACTTGTTACTTCTTGTAGTTAATTCTCACCTCTTTCACTCTTCCAGGGAACTTGGTCTCCCATGAAATGTTTTGGAGGAAAGAAAATTTCTTCAGGTAGTAGCAACAGTCAAGCATTACTCCGCAGACTAAACTAAATCTTGAAATTACACAAGACTCATGGTTGGAACCTGTGCAAATCTAATCATACCAAGATGTTTCCACAGACTCCTGGTGCGCCTGCTGCCCCCTTGTTCCTTCTCTTTGCTGGATGTAAATATGGGGAGATTGGTTGACACTTCTAGGGATTCTCAGGAGACACAGAAATGAGCTATAAGCTGGGAGGGAAGACCATGATTACCAGTAAACTATGATTTTCATTCTTTGTGGCCTCTGCTGTTCCTCCAAATGCACCTACTCAGTGGTCCAGAAGGCAACTCACCCAGGAAAGTAGGCATGTTTCATTATTCCTTTTATAGTCCTTTCATAGACTTGAAGGCCCGAGACCATGTCAGGCATCCGAGACTACCCTGCTGGGTCTCATACCACCCTGGCCCACGTCTCCCAGATCCGGTGCATTCAGGGTAGTGAGATCTTTCTGCAGGGCATAGTGGAGTTCTGAGGAATTTTGGAGGAGAGATGTGTTGCTTTATATGAAGCTAACGCTTCTTTTCCTTTAGAAGGCACTTGTGTCCTATGCTATAGTAGGCTTCTATCATTTAAAGTTATTTTAAGTGGCCGTGTTTTGGAGACCACATGTCTTGGAGCCACAGCCTGTGCGTGCTCATCAGAAAGAGCAAAAGGAGAATGTCAAGCTGCTCCCAGAGACACAGCATGTGGCCAGCAAAGTACCCTATCTGAGAAAATGTCACTTAGAAGAGGGCCATTCGAGGGCACTAGTTCAACGACTTGAAGCATCTGAGAAGCCCACAGATGGCTCAGGTGACAGCCCAAAGCCATTTCAAAGAGGCTAATTAATGTTCCATTTCTTCACCTTCTTCTTGGGACAGAAAATAAAAGGGGCCATGAAGACCGCAGGAGGCGCACATGCTGGCTGATGAGAGGGAAGCGCCAGCAGGAGCACTCTACCGTTGCTCTACCGTTGCTGAATGATGGTTTGTTGCTACCAAAAAACCAGCAGGGTGCACGGGGAAGAACATTACCCTTGAAACATGTCATCGCCTCAAAGCAAAGCAGATCATAAATATGCAAAAACACCAATTATAAGTCCTAGAAAAATAAAAGGGAAGACAAGAAGTTGATGAAGAGGCCTATGAGTGAGATTCCAGCCAGCTGGATGCATCTCAGAAGCAGAATATTTAGCTCGCATGAAACAATGTTCTCGGGAAGAAGACGGTCAGGCAGGATTTTCCCTCGCGTACCTCTCAAACATGGCTACGTAAAAACCCAGTTCCCACCTCCATAACTTTTCTAAAAATCAAACTGATGGTAGGCAGTGGGTTTGTTCCTTGTAACCTCTGGAGAAGGTTGGAAACACTATGCATCGGCTAATAACATCCACTAACCCTCCGCCATGTGCTAGAATCTTCTAATTAAAAATACTTTCAGGGCTGGAGAGACAGCTCAGAGGTTACGACTCTGCCTTCTAAGCAGAAAGCCCTGAGTTCAGATCCCAGGTCCCACGTAAAACTCCAGGTGGAAAGAGTGGTGGCCTGAACTTCCAGCTCTGATGGGTGAAGCCTGGAAAGTCCCAGAACGAAGGAAGAAGGAGGTAGAAGCAATCCAGGATGATTCCTGACGTCACCCTTGGCCCTCCACAGGGACACACTGTGCCCTCTGATACAGACAGACAGACACACATACATATACACACACAAACACACACATACAATAAATAAATATCCTTCCAAATGAGAAGGTGTGATTCAGAAAGAAAACTAAAAGACCAACAATCTCATCAATGAGTGTGATTAGGGTGCAAAGATTGGCACTGAAAATCAGGAGTCAGATGAATTTGGTTTCCAAGGAATCTGCCTTGACACAAGAGTAGATAGTACTATTTGGTCGTGATTATTTTTTCAGTGTACTATGACTAATGTCAAGTGTTTTTGAATGGATTCATTGTGGATTTTTCCCCAGTTATAGTCAGCTAAAGAATGATTCACTAGATCTCAAGTCCAGTGTGTTAAGTGGGCACCCTAGGTGGTAGCTTGTAGAGCCAGCTTCTCTCAATCATGTCCCTGAAGCTCACTGAATGCCAAGTGGAGGGAAGGACTTTCGAGGATCATCAAACTCTTGATAGAAAGTTCTTTCCATCATGTCACTGAGAATATGGCTTCTTTCCAAAAGGGGAGCACAACTAACCACACAGAAACCCCAACTTACACTTCTCAGCTCAGTGTTTGCCAACTTGAACTGACCAAGAGCAAGGCACCCTGATTAATGATTTATAATATGCAGAAAGAAAAAACCATAGCGTTCCCAATATTCAGAAAACAAGACTTGCTCCGTGACTTCGGGGCCCTCCCACTTTTGCAGGAGGGGGCGCTGTTTCCCTGGTGACTCCATTCTGCTTTGACTTCAGCACACAGGACTGTCTTACCATGAGGTTCTAGATGAGAAATGAACAACTGAATGGTAAGGAGAACTTAACGATGATGAGAAACAAGTTACGCAAGGACATGTCTTTAAAAAGCCTCATAACCGTGAGAGTATTTGAAGGTTTTCATGCTAAGTCAAAAAGAATCCTTTTATTCTGGCCCATAACATATGCTCTGCATGTCTTGTACCCAAAATGGGGCCAGTCGCTTCCTTAGTAAATGACATTTCTGCAATGAGATGTCACCATGTCCACACTCCCTTCTGTCCCAGCCTGGTTCTGACCAAGTGAGCCAAGAGGGTCCACAGCCCTTCTGCCAGAGCCAGTCTCTACAAGCAAGATCAGGGCTTTGCATTGGCAATTGGGGGATTGATTCCCTCTGATACTTTATCAGCCAGCAGATAGAGCTTGACTAAGCTTTCCAGGCCTCTGACGTCCAACAGAAGCCATTTTCTCCTTGGTTTCTGAGCGTCTAGGCAGTCAAATGAGCATTAATTAACCAAGTAATATTCCACCTGCTTTTTTAAGAGACCCAAAAGACCAAGTGGTCCTAGCTCTCCCAAGCCACTTGCTAAATGAGTTTTTCTACATATGTACTGTCTCCCACAGCAACTGTGAATCTCCCTCAGTGGATGCATTTTAAAAGCTGTATCCTAATGCTTTTCAAAAAATTTATGAACCAATATACAATTTGCCTTGATGCAGTACTTTTGGCAGAATTAAATTTTAAAAGAAATAATTGCAACATACTATTTCAGACTTTCCATTAACTTAGACTGCAATTAATCTGAATCAAAAAAAATTAGCTTCATTTAAACACCATCTATAATCCTTTCATTCATCAAGACTTAATAGGCAACGTGATGTGTCCTGTTAGTTGTGAATGAGTATGAAGTACCTAAAGCTTTACCATTTACATTAGGTAAATGGACGCAAATGTGGGCAATTGCAACAGGATGGTGGAGGTAGCGTGATCAGGTTCAGTTGTGAAGCTAATCCTGTATCAGCAAGCAAGTTCGTGTGGAATTGAGGAGCACATTTCTGCTGGACAGCCTCAGATACTTAGCGCATCAGTCCACATCGAAATGGAATGCCCACATGCCCACGCTGTGTGCGGATTCATAACTGGCCATTTGCAAACGGGAAAATAAAATGCTTCCTATTGCAAATAAAGCTTTAGTCGTCTCATTAACAATACTAATTACAACTAGTCAGAATACAAGGTATCAGTGACCCTAGAATGCTCAGCCCTAATCAGGAGATCAAAATCTCTCCCCATCCCAAGGTTCAGGAAACCTTGCGGAAGAGGAGGCGGTAAGACTGCCAGAGCCTAAGGAGGAGAGAAGTTGTACTGCCAGGCATGACATGCCAGTCAGGACAGGGCTGGTACACTAGGGCTCACTGCAGTGAGATCTTCTTCACCAGCTCTTGTAATGACAAATCAACATCCCCCAATGGACCAGTGAGGATCTCGGAAGAAATTCAGAGACAGACCATCTCTGGAGCAGGTTCTAGACGAGAAGCATAGAGCTCTCCTGCCTGTGGCTTTACCCACTGACAGCCACTTAAACTGCCACACAGGCATGGTGACTTACTGACACAGGTCCCGAGGGGAGCCTGGTGGTCCACACATGCAGGGGGACTAGAGGGCGGGAGAGACATGGCTGGATTGGGGAAGGAGGGAAGAAGAAGAGAAATTCAGGGGAGGAGAAATGAGCATAACTCATTTTGTTTGTATATGAAAAATTTTAATAAAGTATTAAAGAGACAGTATTCATTTCACCTGAAGAATGAAAAGGTTTCAAACCTACTGAACTGACACTGACACTGGCCAGTCTGTGACAACATGTATACACTGTATTCAGACTGCCAAAGAGCATCTCTGTTCTCGCCCAGGCTGGCTGCACTTGAGACTTAGTGAGCAAAGTCCAAGGGAGAGAGAGCGCTTGGGTAGCTTGAAGCGCTCCAGCAGGTCTGGAGCTTGAAAGACACACGTCCATTCTGTCAGCTGGGGAGAAGGCAGCTCCTAGACCAAGGTGTGGGTAGGCTGGCCTGAGACTTCTCTCCGACCTGCAATGGCTGCCTGTTTTCTTGTTGCCCCTTCGTTATCGCCCCCATCAGTCACTCATGCTGACACTACACCACCGACAGCAGGTCAGTTACAATGAAAAGGAAGCCATGCAAGAGATTGATGGCCACAGTAGTGTCCCTATGCTTAAGGGGAACACGAGAAAGGATTCAGGGAAATGCCACTGGGTCCTTTTACGTCATCGGAAAGGAGGACCAAGAGGAGAGTTAGGCATACACAATAAAGGACTCTCTGGGAATTGGGGGGGGAGGTACTGGGAGATGGGGAGGGAGGAGGGGGGAGGGAACTGGTCTACCTATTAAGTTCGTATGAGCGGAAATAATAATAAAAATGTTTAGTCTCTTCCCTTCTTGAAGCTCAGGGAAATTTACGGAAGAGGGGGCGGTAAGAGTGTAAGAGCAAAAGGATGGGAGGAGCAATGATATATAAGATACTCTATACTAGTTAGGGCTGAAGCAATCATAATTGGACTTTGCATGCCCTGCGCATTGTCCAACACACTGTTGACCTCACAAAGTCTAGCATCTGCTAAAGGCACCAAGAGTCTTGGAGGTAAAGGATTGGCAGCCACAGCAGTGTTCCTATACCTAAGGGGAACACGGGAAAGGGTTCAGGGAAAGGCCACTGGGTCCTTGTATGTCATCGGAGAGGAGAGCCCAGAGGAAAATCAGACATGCACAAGAAAGGACTCTCTGGGAATTGGGGCGGGAGGCACTGGGGGATGGGGAGGGAAAGGGGTGGGGAGGGGGAGCAGGGCATACGGAGGGAGGAGGAGGAAGGGAGGGAACTGGTGTACCTAATAAGTTTGTATGAGCTGAAATAAAAAGAAAAAAAAAGAATATTAAATAAAAAAATGTTATTAAAAAAAAAGATGCTAGACTTTATGAGGGCAACATAAAGTCTAGCATCTGTTAAGGGCACCGAGACCCCTGGAGGCAAGGGATTGACAGCCATAGTAGTGATCTTATGCTTAAGGGGAACAAGAGAAAGGGCTTATGGAAATGCCACTGGGTCCTTATATGTCATCGGAGAGGAGGACCCAGTGGAGAGTTAGGCATACACAATAAAGGACTCTCTGGGAATTGGGGGGGAGGCACTGGGGGATGGGGAGGGGGAGGAGGGGGTTCAGGGGGAGGAGGGGGGAGGGAGGGAACTGGTAAAAAAATTTTAAAATGTATAATTAAATTAAAAAAAAAAAGAAAAGGCAGAGCTGCTGGTGACGGGCTGTTCACCTGGGATCTGGGGTGTGGCATAGTGGCCCTCCCTAGCTGGTAGCAGACTGGGTGCTGCTCTGGCTGGCTGGTGGGAGGAGCTGGGATGAGCAGGTTACTTGGGGCCTGAGGGTGGCCTGAGGGAATTTACCTGAGGAGCAGTGTGTCCTCTCTAGGCCATGAGCATCCTGGGCAGAAAGGGCCTAACCTGGCATTCTTGAATGTTTAATGTGCAACATTCACTATGCCTAAGAAAAGATAACTAGCTTAGGTGCTAAAGATGTATCAATAGGGGAAATGTGGTTTACATACAAAATGGAGATTTTTTTAACATAAATTAAAATGAAATGGTGTCATTTGCAGTGAAATAGCTTGAGGACAAATTGTCTACTCAGGCATGTTACATGAAATCAAAATTGAAGGGGATGCTTTAGGGAACGGAGGACAGAAGGGAGAAGATGAGGGCTGAAGAGAAGGAAGAAAATAGGAAATCAATCTCATCGAAGAATATGATGTGTTTGAGCAAAATATCATTATGAAATGTTAGTTTTTATAATAACTACATATTAAGAAAAAATTTAAAATAAATGTATGTATACATAAAGCAAAAAAAAAAAAAAAAAAAAAAGAATAGAAAAGGAAGCCATGGCTTACGGCCTCGGGCTGAAAAGTCCAATGGAGTTGGTAAGGATGCAGCATGTTGAATGCTGAATTCTCTGATGGGGGATGCGAAGTCTTCACAAGGTGAAAAGCTGGAAAGCGAGGAGTCTGAACTTGCCCTTTTAATATGGCACTGGACCGCCCACCTAGGATGGTATCATCGCCACCTAACTGACTCATAGGTGCTCCGCTGGTAACACTGTTTCAATGGCAACTAAATTTTCTTACGAGCTTTTAAACTGTGTGTGTGTGTGTGTGTGTGTGTGTGTGTGTGTGTGTGTGTGTGTGAATCAGAGGTCACTGTATGTCCCTGTGGAGGACTAAGGTAACTTCCAGAATTATCCTGGTTTACATGTACCTCAACCTCCTTTTTGCCTCCCTTTCGGATTTCCCAGGCTCTGCCCACCAGAATTGCAAGTATAGACTGCCACCGTTTCCACCTGGCATTTTAACATGGGGCCTGGGATTGGAACTCAGGACCTTCTGCTTTTGAGGCAGTCTTAACCCCTTAGCCATCTCTCCAGTCTTCCTTATGAGTTTTGAAGGGCATGTTAGACTTGCAACTCTCCCATGGTCTTTTCCCTGTGAATACATGACTCTGGTGTGTGTATCCTATATCTTCCTTTTCTTACAGGGACACCAATCATATTGCATTTGGAGCCTACTCTCAAGGTTTTTCATTAATCGCCTCTTCAAAGGCCTGAAGTCCAAATATGGTCATGATCTGAGGGGACCATGGTTCCACAGGTGAGGGTCGAGATGAGGTCTGAACTGACGCAATACACTCCATATCAGCAGGACAACGGGCAGCAAAGACTATTTATACATCATCGACACTCACTTGAAGGTGAACACTGGAGTGTTTTAGTAATCTGGGAGTGGCACCTTGTGTGCACTGCGTGTGTATGTGTGTGTGTGTGTGTGTGTGTGTGTGTGTGTAATATTATGACTGATCGAAATATATATGTGTGTGGGGTAAAATATTGTGACTGATCAATATATATGTGTGTGGGTGCGTGTGAAATATTATAACTGATCAAGATATGTGTATGTGTGTGTGGGTGTGTGAAATATTGTGACTGATCAAGATGTGTGTGTGTGTGTGTGTGTGTGTGTGTGTGTGTGTGTAAAAGAGGGCACTTGAGAGTGTGTACCTGTGGAGTACCTGGCTTGCTGTGGGGTTTCCTTCACTCTGCTTTTCAGGGTCAGGATTGCAGGTCACTGCCATATCTGCCTGTCATTTTTACATGGGATCTTGGGATCTGAACTCAGGTCCTTTGTTTAGGAGGCAAAGGTTTAACCCCTGAACCATCTCCCCAGCCCACTGGCATCTGATTTCTGATTCTGCAGAAATGTGACATATCACATGATGATAATGTAGACTGATGTGAGACCATCATTAAACCACTTCATTCATTCAGCATCCATTTGAGGAGCGTTTACTTTTAAGCAATTCAATTTTCTATTTTTCTTTCCAAGAAAACATCACTGAGATGCCTGCCATACAGCAAACCAACATGAAGTTATTGCAAAGTAACACCTGCTCTCCAAGCATGACTGACCTAAGTCCCTGGCTTCCGCAGGGCAACTGGATTCTGGCGCCTGGACCATGTACATGGAACAAATGGAGACCACCCAACTCCCATTCATTACTTAAAAAATGTCACAGCCTGGTACCCAAAGCCAGATGCCTGTGCTCATTGGAGGCGTCTCTCTCTGGGAGCTTGAGTTTTCTGCATGCTAAGCACACCCACAGCGAGGTTGTGTCAGCTGAGACTTAAGTCTGCCACTGTGGAAGATCAGTGATGGAGCGCTGCACGTACAGAGCTGCGAACCAAGAAGCCAGTGGCCGCAAAGGAGAGAACACAGGCTGGGGAAGTCAGAGGGATGTGAGAGCCAAAGCGGTTCCATATTCTGTATCATCTTCCTCCATCATTTTGCTCAAATTTACTTTCAGTTCTTTGTGACACACCATCTCTGCCGACAGTCACTAGACTCAAAGTTCACTTTACTTCAGTGCAGAATTTGCTGTGACTACTGAAGGTGCCAAGTGGAATCCAGGTGCAGTGCCTACTGCTCGTTGGCCACAGAGACGGGCACGTCCTCCTGAGCTTGGCTTCCAGTGCTGTCTGGGTCAGCTGCGCCCGTCTCTTCCCCCTGAGTGTTATTTAGTAACACCTGCTCTTCAGGCATGACTGACCTAAGTCCGCAGCTTCAGGGAGGAAAACTAAGCCCCAAGGCTCTCCCACGCAATAACAATGCTTTCTTTATGCACGATCCCCTTTGGCTACACTTCAAATGGCTCAGAATATGGCAGGTATCTGCAAGAGCAGCCCTGTGGGTCGCAGGTTGCAACCACCCAGCTGAGCTAAGTTCAAGACATGGGTGGCAACTGATCAGTCCTGACTTCACGGTGAGTGGAAAGTGAGTGGAAAAAAGCAAATAAAATCTCTGCGCCCTGAAACACAGTAGAGTTTCCCAGCTAATGAGCACGCTGAGGAGCCCGGAGAGACCACCGGGACCTGGAATTCGCAGATAGCTTTTCATATGCACAGCTGATTGCCGTCACCGAAGCATGACTGGTACAGGTGAAGGGGGGAGACTACTGGAAGTCTGAACTTAAGGGGTCTTCTCAAATGCTTGGCGGTTAGATCAGATGAGAAGGGCATCACACCAGGTGAGGTTCACGCCCTCCTCTCCTGAGCCTTACAAGACTACGTTCGCTGCCCATGAACTAGAAGCTCTCATGGTGGGGGCCGGACTCCCACATCAGCCCACACTTCCGCCACTCCACCCTGCTCTTCCGCCCTGAGCTCCCCCTGTGCTCTACCAGCGCCTACTGGCATCCCCCCCCCCCCCCCGTGGTCAGCTGCAGGAGTAGAGACTCTGGCTTTTAAAACTGTGGCTTGCATCATTCTGTATCATCCATCATCTCTATCCGATGCTTCCGAAGGAACCAGAACAAGGTCACGCTTGACGCCAATCTCCCCACCCAGCGAGGCACAGCTGCTTCCCTTAATCCAGAAAGCCTGCGATTGAGAGCACTCCTCTCAATTCACCATAGCACAGATTCTGAAATACCCACCAAAGACAATGCATTGCATCAGCGAGGCCTAGAAGTTATGTATTTGATGACCCATCACATCTTAGACTCGAACGAGCTGGTGTGGCCATTCAACTACGGGAAAGGAGAAACACGTCTGAAGGCGATTAACAGACAACAAACAAGCATGATTTGAGGAAGAGGAACTCTGTATGTGGACAACTCATTCCATCTAAATGTACTTTTCATGAATAAGATATTTTACCCAGCTCTCTTGGGAGATGGCCGATGCACCATCAGATACTAACATACAAGCGAAGGCTCAACCATATCAAATGTGGTTTAGATCCACCGCCTGAGAACCTTCTTGCAGTTGTCACCGAGCGGACCATTCACCTTTCCCCAAACACTGTACTTTATTAAAAAAAAATTCATGAGTGCTGGAAAAACTGAAGAAGTGTGGCAATGCCCACCATGTCGTGGATTTCATCCATACTCTTCCAGCTTGCTAAGAAAATAAGAGAAAAATTCCCATCCATTGGGAACTGTCATTATCAAAATAAATGACTTATTTTCAAAGTCTCCAAGTCTAATTTCACCCCTGAAATGAATTCATATACTCCCTAGTGGTGTAAAGGGTATTATAAGCCATCCAGAAAATAGCAATCCATCTTAAGTTTTGAAATGTGAGTATAAAAAAGGTAAAAATGGCCACTTTCATGCTGGACATAGACCATAATAAGTGTGTTCACTAAAAATATCAAAGGTAAAACTAGTGGATATTTTTAAATGAAAGCTAACATTATTAGAAGAGTTAGTTCAAAGGAAGTAACTTTTTAAGGGCCACAATAAAGAGTGGACATCCTACTTGACATGTAATGACTTTGTAACTTTTTGTACATATACACATATATAAATAAATGCACATGCATTAACCCATTGGGCCAATCTTTACTTGTTCACAATTTATTTTTACTTGTTCGGAAAGCGTGTTAACTTCTTTATAATTTATGAGGTAATTTTGAATATGAATCAAATAAAGCAACAGAAAAGACTTATTAAAACGCTAATGGAGATGGACTCAAAATCATCTTTGCTCGGGGAAGGACAGAATCAGGCAGCACAAAGCTTCCTGTGCTCAGCGGCCCGAGAGCTGTTTTCCTAGCATGAGACTTGAAATTCTAGGCTTGCTCTACAGGATGGCAGCATTGGTCTCTGTAGCAATCACTGCTGTGTAAGAGGCTGATGAGAAACAGACGTGCCGTGCCTGGCGTCAGAATCCCCTGTCGTAGTACGGGAATGAAGGGCCAGCTTCCTTGTAGACTGCACTGAGAACGTATGCACACTGACTCTGACTGGCCAGCTCCAGGGCTTGCGAGGAGGACACCAGCAGGCATGAAAGCAGTACCTGAACATGGCCCATCACCTGAGTTCTCCACGGTCACCAGGCAACAGGATCCCGGGCTGCTGCAGGCTCTTTGCTACTTCCTGTGTCAGCTCTTCCTCCCCCATTGATCCTTTGAAAGCAAGAGTCTACTCCCAGTCTTGCGATATCTCCCTATCTCCCTGAGCATGCGCACACATGCACGCACATGCACATACATGCAGGCACGCACAAAGGCAGGCACACGCACACACAACACACACATATACATACTTCTATCTTCACACTCTCATTTTCCTTGGTAGTCAAACAAGTTGAATGGACAAGCTCTTCGTGCTTCTTTGGCCCCTGACTCTCTGTGAAGCAACCACAGGTGTTATCAACACTACACTTCCAAGGACACTAGCTTGCTTGCCACAGCCTCTCTGTGGTATCCTGACTTGGCTGCTGAGCAGCTCTCTCAGCAGCAGCTGGTCTCTCTCTCTCTCTCTCTCTCTCTCTCTCTCTCTCTCTCTCTCACACACACACACACACACACACACACACACACACCACACACACACTGATGATCCCTCTCCTTTAGCACTCGACACTTGCACCTGCTCTGACGTCAAGGTCTACACTCCCCAGGTTACGCCTCAATCTCTTTTAAGTCTTTCCAGTTCTCCTTGGAACGTCACTAATACTCCTTTCTGCATCAGTGTTATGTGGCACCAATGGCCAAAGGCATTCCTGGTGCCCAGGCTCCTGCCTGGCTTCAGAAGACTGAGCCCTTCCATTATTGCTTCAGGAGGCATCCTGCACTAAACCATTTCCACGATCCATTCCTGTCATGTCTTTCAAATCAATCCATACCCTCGTCCCCTCCCCTCGACCAGTCCCCAGCCAGTCACTGGCGAGATCGTCCAAGCTTTCCATGTGTCCATGCTCAAGACCCGTGCCCATGCCTGTCCTGCCCCATTCCCTGCTGCTGCTTCTCCTGACGCTCTCTGAGAACCTTTCTGTTACTGGCCACCGCAAGTCCCAGCATGTCCCCAGGACTTCTAGTTCTGCAGCTAGTTTCTTCTCACTGTCTGACTTTCCTCTTCTTTCCTACATTACATGGGAGGTTTTGTTTATTCCCTTGTGCTGATACTAGTAATTTTCATAGGAAATCATCATGACAAGAAGTGGTACACGTTCCTTAACAAGTGAATAAATCCCTGTGTCCATATGATTTACTCCAACATGAGTGGAGATATTCTAACTCATTCTGACTTCAAAGCATATTCTTTCAGTCAACAAATACTATCAAGAGTCTAAGATTTTCTGATAACATTCCAAGTACAAAAACTAGAACCATTTTGTGTGTGTGTGTGCTTGTGTGGGTGTGCGTATGTGTGTGTGTCTGTGCTTATCAGAGGGCACTCTGTGTGCCCGTGGTGGGCCAAGGATCACTTTAGGAATCATCTTGGATAGGCTCTACCTCCTTTCTGACTTGCTCTGAGGTTTCTCAGGCTCCGCCTTGCAGGGGTCAGAATCGCAAGCAGACACCATTTACACCAACCGTTTTTGTGTGGGATGTGACAGGTTCCAAACTTAGGTACTTCTGCTTGCCAGGCAAGAGGCCATTTCCCCAGCCCACAGAAACTAGAATTTTAAATAAAGAAGAAAAGTTAAACATGCCTGCCATGGACGACTTACATTCAAATGTACTTTTGTAAATCTTGCATCGACTCACTGCATTTTTATGGTTGTCGAATTTGTTGAGTTTAACAGTTGCTTCATATTATCTTTGGATAATAGGTGATACCTTAACTGTGTATGTTTTGTCCCTTCATTAAAATCATGGGAAAGGCATGAAGCATGTGGGAGCTTGAAGGGTTATGGAAGTGAAAGAGAACAGAGATAAATGCTCCATCAGCAGCAGATAATGAAACACTTCCAGGATCACCAGATTTTGCTCTGATTTTCTGCTGGGAAAACTAAAATATCTAAGGAAAGAACTTGGGTCTAGAAAAGTGCCTCAGGGAGTGAGTGTCTTCAACATGAAAATGCAGGGGAAAAGCCCGTCCATGAGGAAAACACCTTGTTGAAAGAGAAGGGATTGTCAACAGATTCCACACAAGGTTACTCTGCTGATGGGTCCCTCAAGGACAGACACACTCTAGAGCGTTCCATGTCTTAATCCACATCATCCCTGAGACTCAACACTAGCTGTTAGAAAGGGGTAAAAAACGTGAACGTGTACATATTACATGCACGGATATGCCATACACCTAAAGTATTAGGGTTTCGTGGGAGAGAGTTAAAAATTATATGCCTATATAAAACCACCAGGGCCAGTGAGATACCTCAGTGGGTGAAGTACATGCTCACAAAGCTGGAGCGCTGAGTCGAATCCCTGGAAGCCCACTTGATAAAAGGAAAGAAGTAGCCTCTGATTTCCACTTGAACACCATGGCAGGCATGTGTGCCCAGGAATGATCTCGGAGAAAGACCAAGAAACATGGTCCTTCCCACACATACTAGTACTTCCTGTATGTAACTCCACAGCACAGATGGATTCCTGCTCCAAAGAGAAATGGCTTCATACCGCTATCTGGTCTACCTGAACGTCTTAGTCCTTGTGATGTATTCCCACTCCTCCTCATGTGTCTCTTTAAAAAGAACATTGGCATCACATGCATACAGTTTGGATTCTCCCCAGGAGTTCATTTCAAATCTACCCTGAAGGAAGGATGATCCCCAACAGGAGAGCGGAAGCCTCCAGGTAGACAATGCTGTCTGCAGGAAAACACTTCCCACGAGGCACATTTTCTACCCAATTACATCATTCTTCAAATCAAGGCCAACTTGCTCATGACTCTTCAGCCATAGATTTAAGTCAGCCTCTCTTAGCAGATGTATCGCTCTCATTCTATAAAAACCAATTACATCCAATTTCACACATGACTTTCACTGCTTTACAACTATTACAGATCTAATGAAGACAGGCCATCAAGCACGCAGGCCAAGCTCATGCAGAGACTTATGCGGCTGAAGCATTTTAAAGCACCGTGCCAATTGTAAGTGCAATGCAAGATCAGGTTCATGGTTAGTACTCAGAAAGGCAACATAAGCATCTGGGGGGCTTTTCCTCACAAGAACCAGGCACTGGTCTGTGAGTCAGGTAGTATAGCAAAATTTCCTGGCACTTTGAAAGGAACAGTGCATCCTGGGAGCCCCTTCAAAGACAATCAGTATGTTACTATTATTTTTAACATAAATCTTTCTAAGTGAATAAGTTGTACAGGACGAATGAAGAAACTAATGTCAGATAAAAAGTAGATGACTCAACTTTAATGCTTCTAGAACAAAGAAACGGTTCAGGTGGAGAAAGAGCTGAGAATTCAAAACAGCCTGAGTAATAATTAATGCTAATGAGGACATGTTTCTCCAAGGAAGGTGGCTATGCTGTTCACACAAGAAATGTGAGGTCGGGCTGGAGAGGTGGCTCAGGGGTTAAGCCTCTGCTTTGCAGGCGGAAGGTCCTGAGTTCGGATCCTAGACCCCACGTATAGATGCTGGGTGGAAGCAGGGGCAGCCTGTGCTTCTGGTCCTGGTAGGGCGGAGCCTGTGAATCCTGGGGCAGAGTAAACAAGGAGGAGGTAGAGGAGATCCATGGTGGTTCCCGAATTCGCCCGTGGTTCTACATACACACACACACACACACACACACATACACACACACACACGCGCGCGCGCACGCACACACACACCTACAATTGAATAAAAATGAATAAAAAAAAAGAAATGTGAGGTCATTGGGTATAATGTTTCAAGCTGAAGGAAAGATATCCTTCCACCACTGAGGAGGGCTTCTACAAAGGAATATCCATGAAGGGCTTTAGCCCTGGGATGCAGTGGAAAGGAAGGGAAGATGGGAATGTGGTGAGGTGACCTCTCTCAGATGTCACCCCTGCACAGAGGAGGTGGAATTACTGAAGCCCCCTAACCAAGGGTAGATAGTGTATGGGGGATGCTGGGAGGCTGGGGAAGATACTATGCACATAGCATGTCATTAAAACTTAGATTTGGGGGCACAGATTTCCTTACAACTTTTAATTTTTTTATTATTATTATTTATTCAACTGTGTACATATGCGTGTGTATGTATGCACGCGCGTGTGTGTGTCTCTGTGTGTGTGTGTCTGTGTATGTGTAGAACCATGGATGAATTCGTGAACCACCATGGACTCCTCCAACTCCTTCTGCCCCGGGATTCACAGGCTCCGCCCTACCAGGACCAGAAGCGCAGGCTGCCCCCGCCTCCACTTGGCGTCCATACGTGGGATCTGGGATCTGAACTCAGGACCTTCCGCCTGCAAGGCGGAGGCTTAATCCCTGAGCCACCTCTCCAGCCCTCCTTACAACTTTTAAAGGGATACACAGGTAGCTACTCTTTCCACTGCTGTGAGACAACAACTCAGACTCAAGCAACTTAAGGCAGAAAGAGAAATTCACTTAGTTTAAGGTTCCAGAGATGATACAGCCCATCATGGTAGGAAAGGCACGGAGGGCAGCAGAAGCTGGGGGTGGCTTCGGTCACTGCGGCCATCATGGAGGCAAAAAGAGCACAAGCTAACCACAAGAGCAGACTACTGACAGAAGCAGGACGGAGCTACTCAACCTCAAGGCCCGCCCCCTGTGACTCAGATTTCCACTTTCTAAAGTTGCCACAGCCTCCAAACACTGCCATCAGCTAAGGATTCAAACACGTGAGCCTGTGGGGGTCAAATGACATTCAAATTGTGACACTTGTAATTAGGCTTTTAGTGAATCGCAGGGTGTTATACCTCCAGCATATGAATGCATTGTGTTTATGAGACAAATACCAAACATCCATAAGTTTGAAACCATCACATTAGAAATGATAATCAGCATTCTGAAATGATCAAGCATTCTGAAATGATCAAGCATTTCCTGGCTCCCTTGATAGTGTGGGTCAGTATCCTGAATACGATAGTTTGGATTACAACTGTGATAAATTTTAGATTAATAAGGGGTCACACTCCAAAGCCTATACGAATGCACAAAGGGGAACCTTGTCAGCAATACATACTATACTTCTGTGATCATTTCATAAACAAATACTCACTTTACATAATTTTGGCATTAATACCAGGTAAGTACTTCTGTACACTCTTTTTTAGGATTTTCCATTTATTTCCACCACCACATTCCCATCAGATGGAGAAGCAGGGAAGAATGTTGTCACTGGGTTTTCTCCTCCGGGAAAGATGGAAGTCACACTGGCTTCTGTCCTGGCCCTCACACAGGGTCTCTTCACAGCATCCGCTGCATGCCCAATATGACCGTTAGCATGGTGCTTGCAAACAGCTGTCTCCCTCGCTGAACGGCACCTTCCTCAGGTGTGACCTTGTCTAGGCATGGCTGCAGTGGAATTCAGAGCCCGCAGTGGAATTCTAAGTCAGGTACTTGCAGGACCACCTGTCAAACAGCATTCAGCCCTGTATTTAAAGCGGGAAAACTGTGGCCTCCTTGACTTACCTACCTTGGAGTTAATGACTGCCTATGATTGCCTGTTTTGCTAATAGATGCTTTGATCAATGCTGGAATTGGACGAGTTACTTGCTTCACACGTCTCGATTCTTAGCTGATGTTAATGAAGATCATGGCATTTTTAGGAGGTGGAGCCTTGCTGGAGGAAGGCAGGACATGGTGCCTTCTCTGCCACAATGGATGTATTACCCCTCTGGAACCTTCAGACAAATGAATCTCCTCTTCTCCCTTAAATTTTATATGAGTATTGTCTCATAGCAGCAGAAAAAGTTAACAACAATATCCATATAAGAAGACAAAGCAAAAACTGCTAATAATTTGGACAGGAGGGCTTGTATAGGCATGGCTGACTGGCTAGTCAAGACTGGATATCCTCCACTCATTGCAGAGGCTAAAAACCCATGCGCTTGCCTCCTTGTGCTCTCCTATGATTGGCTATGGTGATGCAAGCAGTGGTTTTCATGGGAGGAAGGGGCATGGTGGAAGTGTTTAACTTGCTACCAAAAAACAGCAGGTGCAGCTTCTGTATATCTCCACATTCCTCTTCTTTCTTTTTTTCACAGATGGAATGTTTGGATCTGCAGCAGTCTCCTTAAGACCACGAGAAGAAGCCAGGGGGCTCCCAGAAACATCAACTCTGTCCATTCCCATAAGTCTGCTACACCACAGACAGCAGCTTCTTACTTTTGAATTTCTTCTGCGAACCAAACAGATTCCTGTTTGTTTAAGCCTCTGCTGCCCTGTTTCCTATTTTTCCAGCCACATGTGAGTCTGACTCATGAATTTGGAACAGCCCAAGTGAGTCACTGAGCAGCCCTTCCTGTGCTGTAACGTTAGGAGCCACGTGTCAGCGGAGCGTATTTTGTAAAGCAAACGAGTAAGTTGAGGTCACATACAAAGCCATGTGTATAATGTACTGGAAATAGGCTACAAACCAATCATCAAAGTCAGACCAATCTGAAGAAGTTGTTAACCTTAGGTGGAGAAAAGGATACCAAGAGAGATTTAAGTGAGAAAAGTGGATGGAGTGTGGCATAAATGCAACTGAAAGAATGTTCTAGAAAGTGGTACCTGAAGTTATGAAGTGGCAAAGCAGATAAACAGGGAAGACACTGATGTGTGGACCACTTCGAATGGTACAAAAGACCCAAAGCGGCCTGTGGAAGTAGCTCAGCGGTAGCATAAATGATGAGCATGTGTGAAGCCTTGGCTTCGACCTCAGCACCATGAAACAACACAAAGCAAAACCAAAGGCCAATGCAATCAAGAGACATGTTCTTCCTGAGGAGCAATTGTATAATTACATGACTTACAAGCCACAGAACAAAGCTCCAGCGCAGGTCGGGGTAGAGGGTTGTCTGTCACCTGCAAGTTTCTGGGTCACAGAAGGAAAGCTCCAAGTGAATTGGACCCATTCGTCATTGTATGGTGACCCCCTTCGCCATACAAATACGTCTGCAGGAAACCTGCGAGGGTGACCTCATGTCATTCCAATAGAGTAAGTTTAGGATATTGACACGAGGGCATCATGGCTTAGGGTTGCTCCTCGATGCCATCGATGTTCCGATGAGAGAAGACACGGTGAAGGTAGCCCGAGACACAGGGCGGAGGCCAGCGTGAGGCAGCCAATAGGCAAGGAACACCTGAGATCACTAGCCGTGGGTAAACAGGGCTCTCCGGGGGAGGCTGTGCAGGAAGGTGCTCCTGTGAACTCGGTGACGTGGCCTTCTGAACCAGGAGAGGAATGATCCACACTTGGTACATGTTGCCCCGTGGGCGGCACTGTGTTCCAACAGCTCCGAGTAACTCATCCGTGACGTCCATGACACGTGTCAGGAAGGAGCGGGAAAGCAAGGACGGGCAGCTCCCAGGAGAGAGGAGCGAGCTTCAGGGAAGCTTCCCAGGGAGATGGTGGTGACGGTTCCCCCCTCACATGAGTGCTTTTCCCTTCGCAAGAACCTTGTTCACACATGTTGGGCTGGGAACAGGGGACTCGTAGAGTGTGTGAAGCCCCCTCCCTACAGAGGCCTGCAGCTAGACGGAGCTTCAAGCAGCCTGAGTGACCATGATGGAGCAAGCCCCCCCCATAGAGGCCTGCAGCTAGACGGAGCATCAAGCAGCCTGAGTGACTGTGACAGAGCAAGCCCCCTCCCTACGAGGCCTGCGGCTAGACGGAGCTTCGAGCAGCCTGAGTGACCATGACGGAGCTGGCCTTTTGTGCACGGCCGCCATGGCCTTCATCTCTGAGTTCATCATGGCGTTCACTAAAAATGAAACTGTTCCAATACTGGCCTTTGGTAGTCCCTTGACAGCGTCCCCTTCCACGTTTAAGAACAGAATGCTGTCCTGATGGAGAGAAACCCGGTGTGCCTGATTACTTTGTGTGTCTTATTACTTTGCCTGCTGCTGTGATGCAACACCCTGGTGAAGACAGGGAGAAAGTGCTTACTCTGGCTGACAGTTGGGGTGACAGTGAGTCATACCTCACAGCTGGAGGTGACAGTGCACCACGGTCACAGCTGGAGGTGACATCCACGCAAGCTGATGACACACGTCACAGTGGCGTGACGGCACGTCACAGCTGAGGTCGGAGGCGGATCAGCGCACCCGTCACAGTGGAGATCGGCTTTTCACAGCTGGAGGTGACAGTGCATCTTGTCTTACAGCTGGAGGTGACAGTGGATCATGGTCACAGCTGGAGATGACAGTGCATCTTGCCTCACAGCTGGAGGTGACAGTGCATCACGGTCACAGCTGGAGGTGACAGTGCATCACGGTCACGGCTGGAGGTGACAGTGCATCACGGTCACGGCTGGAGGTGACAGTGCATCACGTCACGGTACGTGCTCACTCCGCTGGTGACAGTGCATCATGGTCACGGCTGGAGGTGACAGTGCATCAAGCCCTGAAGTCAAGCAGCAGGAGCCGGAGCCAGCAGTATCCACGTCGCAGCCACAGTAGGAAGCAGAGAGCAGCGAGTTCTCGTGCTGGGCTCTTTCTTCTTTCTCTAGCGTCCAGGGCTCGGGGCAGGGATGATGCCACCTCGGTACATGGGTCTCCCCAGCTTAGTTCATCCCATCAAGGTAATCCTTCCTAGGATGCCCAGAGACCACCTTGCAGCTGTTTCTAGATCACATCCATCCAGCAGCTGAGAGCACAGTTACACTGTCTTGGTAGGGACGTCTCTCTTGCTGCACTTCACGAGCAGGTCAGAACCCAGCTCCTTCCTTTGACTCTGCAGCTGAGAATGAAGACATTTTCGTCACCAAGCACACAGCAAGGCGCAAGGTGGCGAGACAGACGAACAAATGAGAGCCGGGGCTGCCATGAGTCCATTGCATTTCTCGGCCCTTCTCTTCTGCTCCTGAGCACTGGGCTGAGCCAGGAAGCTGCAGGACCAGCCCCGGGGCTCCGCGAGCTTCTCTGTGGCTCCCACGCTAGCGCTGCTGAGGGTCTGAGGGCAGCTCACAGGCTCAGGCTGCTCAAAGAGGCCCCTGTGTGGCTCCCACAGGCAGCCCAATGAACATTTGCTTTGAATCTAGCCCAAACCACATCCCTCCTCACCCTGGTCCCTCGCCCCTTCTCCCGTGTCTTCAGGCAGAAACCAGAAATAGCAAAGGAAGGGAGGAACCAGGGAAATCAAATGCTTCTTTGCCCTTCAGACAGCTAGGGGAAAAAAAGCAGATGGAAACAGGGATTTTGGATTTCACTCTGCATAGATTCAATCTGAGCTGGGGTGAGGCGAACTCGGTATTTCTAGGGAAATAGTCTCCTTTTTGCTTAGTGTCCTTAAACCCCACTTTCCTTCTTATTTGAAATTTGTTAAAAGTGACTGTGTTGTTCATAGTTGCCCATATTAGCGTGTATTTTTTATTCACTTAGTCTTTTTGTGTCTCTCAGACTTGAGACCTCCCTGCCAGTTTCCCAAGAAGCTAACATCACAGTCACGCTCCTGGATTGATTCTTGTCTGAAATAAAGTAAGTACTAATTAAAAAGAAAACTCCAATTCTCTGACTCAGTGCAGGGCCCACAGAGGGGAATGAAAACATTGCCAATGACATTTAATTCTGCAAGTACTAATGAAGAACACTAATAACAGGGACATCGAATGAGCCATTCTCAGTTCTGACTGTGTCCTGTTAGATGACGGAATGTTCATTAATTCATGCCCTGGCATTAGCCCCCACTTTGTGGAGGGAGATGTGAGGATTTGAAATGTGGGGTGACTCCCCCACTCTTTGGGAACACAGCAGGTCTGGTGACCGAGCTCCAAACTCACTCACTGTCTTCCATGAGGAAATCTCCCAACTATTTACTAACAACTTTGAGATTTGTCTTCGATGTCATTTGTTTGGGTACAGAGAGGGCTCCTTCTGTTAACCAATCACTGGAGGTGTTGGATCTCTTTGCTGTGCGCACCACAACGTAGTCAGTGAGGAGCCAGGAGTACTTGGCTCCTGACCTCTCATGTGACTCTGGGAGGGGACTTGGTTGACGGGGCACAGGGAGGCACTGGCTATGCACAGAGGGCATCTAGCAGCAGGACCCTTCTCCGTGATTGCCCATTTCACTTTCTAATTTGTCATTGCAGGAGGCGCTATGACAAACAGGTTTGGAGGTATGGGTGGACTCAGTAGAGCTTTAGGGTATGAAAGTAGCATAAACCCACTGCATTCATGCATGAAGCTCTAAATGAATAAAAGCCCAAATCTAAGTAGGTAAAACCTGTTTAAAGTGGCTGTATGGCTATATACATTACTATTCACAGTATTACTTGTAGGGTGGGATTAAAAGGGGAGCAAAAATGTTCTAAGGGAGCTTTCCTTCTTTAATATATACATTTATATATAATTTGATTTTTTTTACAATAAACTTGTATAACTTCCGCTAAAAAAAACTATAGGTGACAAATAGAAGTGAAACCTATAAATCCTTCAGGAGACAGTGGACTACACGACTACAAACAACACTTACTGAGATGCTGAATGGGAAGTTTTTGGCTTTGTATGTATTAAAAATATTTTAACCAGAAGGCTGAGACAGATCAAGGTTTTTGCACAAGCAAACAGAAGCCCAGGATAGAATAAAATGAAACTGCAGACTGCAGTCAGAAGCCACCACCCGGCCTCTAACCAGGGTTTTCCACTCAAATCAAGCCAGAATGTTTTGTCTATGCTCATGTCCAGCCTGTGAAATGTCACAGCCCTCTGGAGCCAGCTCTGAAGTTCCCTGGCTCGTCAGCCCTCTAGAGGTCAAATACATAAATTCATTCACTCTCTTAGCAACATAAAAGCATGTCCCCATGTGAAGAAAGTACATAGGAGATTCTGAGGAGCCAGTGATGGAGGATGAAGCAAGCAAAATGCGAGGTAGGGTGGGGAAGCCTAGGGCATGGGAGAAGAGGGTGCTGTCTAAGCAAGAGGGTACTTGTGACACTTTGCAGGTGGGCTTCTGGAGGAAATGTAAATGGAAAAAGCTGAGAAAAGATTATTTTTATAATAATAGCACACAAAATTTTTCATATGTTTGTATGATTTGCCAATATTTAAAAATCAAGATGCTTATAACTTACACGCCATGCCTAGAAAACATGAGGCACTGATTGTTTTGCCGTCAAACATTAGAGAGGAATTTGTGAGAGAAAAGGAAGCAGCAGATCTTCTGTCCTTCATTTCACAATCCTTTCTTTCCAAGCTAAGACCCGGAAAAGACTGCAAGTATGTCTGAGGCAAAAAGCAGCTTCAAATGGTTCTAAATGTCTCACAGGCTTCAGAGATTACTAAATAAGCAAAGATTCACAGAAATATAAAGATACTAATATAAGTAAATGCTCAAAAATATAAATGCACCACAAGGAATGTGCATTGGATTAAGAAAAGAGGTTCAACTCCTTCTGACCTGCTCTCATTAAAGCGCTGTTCTTCTTTTTTTTAATTTACTCCTATTTGATTTCACATAGCTGGCACTGAGGTGTGACGAGGTGCTTTAACGATGCCTGCTGCAATGAACTCACGAGGAACAATTATAATTAGATAATGAATAAAACCACTATCCCCTTGTAAGCCACTCTGCCTTGAAGGACAATGAAAATAGATTAAAAGTCAGGGTAGGAGAAGTGAAACCAATTTAGAATGATATACCAGTGTCCCAAATAATTGGCTTAGAGCAGTGTGAACAGACAGCATTTTAAAGTTAGGCTCTGGCTTCTGTCTGTTGAAACTGGCTCGAGGCTCCATTCCTCCTTGGAAACAATCTCTCTTCCTGCTATGAAATAAGGTTCATCATACTGGTTTAAGGGGGTAAAGGAAATAGCTCTTTATATAAGAGCTTTAGGCCATTTTCTTTAATAATTTTAAATGGCTTCTTTGAGGCAAATGTTGCCCAAATATAGAAATTTCTAGTGTGCTTTGGAAATTTGGTCATTTATTCATCAAACATTTTACTGAAGGCAAGACAGACACATCTTTCTGCCCTTGTGCAGAATTACATTTCTGGTTAGGTGCACAGTGCATAAACTCCTTATTATAATAGCTCAATGAGCAATTACAGAGTGTTATCAGCAAAGAAATTGCTGTGAGGAGAACCACACAAAAGTCACAAAGATTGGGGCCATCATGGAAATGTCAATTTTTGTTTATAAAAACACAGAGGCTGAGGGCTCTTTCCTTCAAACTATTGAAAAGTCTCAACTTTCCCATCATAGTGTGAATGCTGTTTGTCTTTGCACCTTGGTGGACGTCAAGGTTTGGAAAGGTTGCAGCAACCTGAGGAGGAGATGGAGTCTTGCTGGAGGAAGAAAGGTCCCAGGGGGCAGGCACGAGGCTTGGTGGCCCAGCCCTGATTAATTTGTTCTTGATCTCTCTGCCTTCAGCATGGCTGCAGCGACCTGAATTGTGTTCCTGCTTCTGAGTCCAAGTCCGGCTTCTGCTCTGAGATTCCCGCCACAAAGGGCTACACGTCCTGTCTGGAACCATAAGCCAAACAATCTCCCTTTCTCCCTGAAGTTGCTTTGTGTCTGAGGCTGTCTCACAGCCGTGAGAAACAGTCATAGTAACACTTCCCAAGAGTCAGTCAGGAGCCACGCCCCATGAACCCCCGAACAAGGATCCTCATGTACTGCTTCTTACTCTCACACCTGGCTGGCTGAGTCTCTAGACAGCTCAGTCTTTGGTGCGCATCCCGCCTGGAACCTTCTTCCAGGCCTGTTGCTGAGTTCCAGGTTCAAGTCTCACAGCTCCTGTAGATGACTGCTCATCCCCTAGCTCTGCTTTGTCTCCTCGAAGCACAGAGGCCGGCGGCCCTGACCCGATGGAAGTGAGGCTCTGTCACTTGACGACAGGATGCTGTTGGAGGTTTCCTGCTCACCATTGCAAATTCCGTGTCAGTGGCCTGCCTGCCCGCTCTCCACAGCCAGGGCCGAGTGTCTCCTGCACACTGACTTCTCGTCTTCACAGCAAGAACTCTCTTAATCTAGACTGTGGTGTCCTTCAGATCTCAACTCAAGTGGCGCTCTACCAGGAAAATCTTTCATGATGAGCTCCTGACAGGTAACACCATCTGCCATCAGGTCAAGCCCTCCAGCCTCCCTCCTCCCCACCCAGTGACCCTGTCTCCTCTACTAGGAGTATGAATATGGTTTCCTTAGTGTGTGATGCTACCCCAGCTTCTGGAAGAAGCACCCACGATTATTAAAGGCATGGTCCCTAAGAGCTGTTTGAATGGATGTGGTCTGTTGGGACAGGACTCTACGGCAGGGAGAAAAGCAGCTCTTCTCTTCTTCTACATTTTTCTACAGCTTTTGGTGATGCTTAACATTTCTTTATCCCAGCTTCTTCTCTCTCCTCTGCTCCTCTCTTGATCTGAACATAAAGCACAATGTCATCAAATCAAGAGGGAGCTAGAAAATAATGTGCTTACTCATCAGGCTGAGCAGGGAGGGACTCCATCCTCCCCTCTGAATGATCCTGGCCAAGGGCAAGCTAAGCCACCTAATCAATTAAACTCTTCCACAGGACAAATTCATTTTATCAACCCAGGTTCTGGGTGTGAGCTAGAATCACACATTTCCCTGAAATAATAGAATAATTCTTGTCTCCCTGGTTAAGTTCACAGATGTTCGTTCCTGATCATTTACAATTGAGGGGGTATGATTTCACCAGAAGGGGAGGGCATATAGTCTGGCAGATAAAAAGTAACCATTTTGCAAATGGGTGATTGACCCCCTCCCTCACTGCGGTTTCCTACTTTTATTACATCTACCCTTGAATGTGATCTTATAATAAGACTCCAGTTTAACACCTTTTTGTCTCTGGCCAGGGGGTGACATACAGTGCCCAGCAGGATGGAGTGAAGGGCATTGCAGGAGTAGCAAAACTGCAAAAGAAAATCAACAAACAATAATCCAGAACTTCAGAGACTCTATATCAACCACACAGAACTAGGCCAGCCTAATCTCCCCCCAGGGACATTTGCGGAAGAGGGGGCGGTAAGAGTGTAAGAGCAAAAGGATGGGAGGAGGAATGATTTGCAAGATTCTCCACGCTAGTTAGGGCCGAAGCAATCATAATAGGACTTTGCATGCCCTACGCAATGTCCAACACACTATTGATCTCACAAAGTCTAGCATCAGCTAAAAGCACCAAGATCCTTGGAGTCAAGGGATTGACAGCCACAGTAGTGTTCCTGTGCTTAAGGGGAACACGGGAAAGGGTTCAGGGAAATGCTACTGGGTCCTTGTACGTCATCAGAGAGGAGGGCCCAGAGGAGAGACAGGGATGCATATTAAAGGACTCTCTGGGAATTGGGGCGGGAGGCACTGGGGGAGGGGGAGGGAGGGGTGAGGGGAGGGGGAGCAGGGGGTTCGGGGGGAGGAGGAGGGAGGGAGGGAACCGGTGTACCTATTAAGTTTATATGAGCGGAAATAAAAAAAAAGAATAATTCTTGTCTCATTCATGCTAATGCTAATGTGCTCAGTGTTGCAATATTACCCGAATGAAAAGTAACTTTCGGGTGTATTCCAACGGGCTGAGAGACTGTAATGGGAAGAGGGCTTTGAAACATTGTGAAAGGTAGTTCTTGCATCGGCATTTTGTTTATCTTTTTAATTTTTTATAGTTTTACAAGCATATTGAGTAATTATTATTCCCGCCCCTCCTTCTCCTTCCCTCCCTCCTGTGGCCCCTCCTCTCCTTTCATCGATCCATCCCTCTCCCTCCCATCTTCTTGTCCATCTGCTTCTATGGGTCCCAGGGTTTTTCATGGATTGTCTGCTCAGTGGGGGTTCAGCCTCTGTGGCATACCAAGTGGCCCTTCCTCTGGTAGACCACTGATAGAGGTGCTCCCCTTCACCTGTCTAGCCCTAGCCTCTGCGGCTTCCCCTGCATGTAATTATCTCTCGTCTATGGGGACATGGTGATACGTCATTATGCAGGTCCGGTGAGGACAAGTCTCGCTGCAGTGAGTTTCTGGATGCAGCAGCCCTGCCTTGATGGAATGTCCCGCCCAGCGGTGGATCCCCCATCTTTAGGCTCTTACAATCTTGCTGTCCTCTCTTCCTCTGACTTCCTTGAACATATTTTTTTTTTTAAATCAAAACCAGGAAACCTACAGATGGGCCCAACAAACCTCAATGACTGTACTAGTTACTCAAACACATCACCTATTACTAATTCTTAATAGCATGGGTGACGTGTCCAGCTGTTGATGTGGGTTCTGAAGATTTGAACTCAGGTCCTCATGCACACACAGCAAGCTCTTATCTACGGAGCTGCTTCCTCAGTCTAGAGCAGCAGTGCTGTTAGCTCTTCTGTCCAGAACCATCTCCTGCCTCAGGACCCTGTGGTTCCTTCCTCTGGAGATCACCCCCTTCGGATGATCAAGGGACCAACTTTGCACGAACTCCTGGTAGCTCCAGAGCAGCCTGGCATTGGTTCAACACACAGGTGCCTCCCACAGTCTATGAAGAGTATGAGCTGCTGATGGAAGTTAAGACTTTCTGTACAAAATGGCCTTAATTTTATGGGTAACAAACAGGGAAAACATTAACGTAATTCTACCATGCAATCAATGAACAATGAACAAAATCAATGTTCCTCCCCAGGGAGGGACTGGGGTTGCTGTGTCCACTGTCCAGACACTTCAGAGCCGCTTCAGATCCACGAGTCTGCCCAAACCCTAACCAACCTGCATGTTGTTTCCCAGCTGTGAAAGACTCACAGCCAAAAATATCAATGAAATGTAAAATAAAACTTCAAGCTCTGCATTCTATCTTACATTACATGGCAAACCACACAACGCCAGGAAGAATTCTTGCTTTCACTGAGTTTTGCTCTATAAGGAAAATAAGTCATGGTTCTCTACTATTTAATAAAGATACTTTTCTGAATGTGAGTGGGTATATTTCATGTGATACTCAAGTGGGATATTTCTCTGGATCCTGGAACTGAAGTCCGGTGTTTATGTTCAGTTTCACTTTCTGGGTCTCACTGCTTCAGGAATTCCGTGTGTGTGTGTGTGTGTGTGTGGTGTGTGTGTGTGTGTGTGTCCTTGGAGTCTTTATCAGCTGTTGTGCATATTTTGACATCACAACAACTTTGTCTTCATTGTATATTGCAATAGATGAATAAGGTCTCTCTTGCTTTACTTATTTTATTGTTTTCTTGTAAGTTGCCAAGATTATTTTCTTTCCTTCCTTCTCTCTAGTTCTTGGAAAAGTTTGACCATGAACTGATATCTCACATTACCAGTGTTAATTCAGAAAAAAAAAAAAAAAAAAAACACCAAGCAGAACTTTGCCTTCTCACGAGGAGGCCAGTCTTCCTCGGAAATTCTATTGAAATTTTTAATCTTTATGTTGTTATTAAAACATCCTATTTGGGGGTTAAATAGCTCCACGCCGACGCGCCCATCGTCCCTTTTTTTCACCCTACCCCCGCTCCGCGGGTCGGGACACGTACGCGAGATCCAGCCGGGCTCTCACCGCGCGCCCTAGGACCCCAGGTCAGCCCACAGGGACCCGGCTCCGACTCCCGCCATCCAGCCGGAGCCGCGCGGGGGCCGAGGGACGAGGAGGGACCTCCCCCTGCGCCCGGGCCCCGCCCCAGCTGCCCTCGGGTTAAATAGCTCCACGCCGACGCGCCCATCCTCCCTTTTGCACCCAACCCCGCTCCGCCGGTCGGGACACGCGGTCCACCTGGGCCTCACCCTGCGCCCTAGGTAAGTCCCCGTTCGGGCCCTGCCCACCAGTACCCCAGGCCAAATAATTCAGTTGAGTGAAATTGAGAGATCTTAAGAGTTAAAATGACAATGCCAAAGTCAAACTGCAAATCCATGAGAAGCAACACTCAAGTAAACAAATTTCCCACTGAAGGAATTAATCCCATAATGTTAGACTCCAACAAGAACAAACCCACGGAAAAAGGCCAAGAAAGCCTGACCCAGGATAACGACTTTCAAAATATGATCATTACCATGTTCAATACTATGAAAGAGGAAATCCGGGAGGAATTACATAATCGAATCAATCGCTTTGAAGAGGAACACAACAGACATCTGGAGGAGTTGAGAAAAACAGTGCAAGAAACAAAAAGTGGCATAGAGCAGTTAAAACAAACTCAAGCAGAGTTTAAAACTGAGCTAAAAGACAAGTTATCTTCAACCCAGAACGCCACAGAGAGTCTTATCAACAGAACTAATGAAGCAGAAAACAGAATTTCAGACCTTGAAGATAAAGTGGGAGTACTAACCAGCTCAATGGAAGAGGTTGTTAAAGCCAAAAAGATACTTGAGAGAAATATCCAAGAGATATGGGACACCCTGAAGAAGCCTAACATGCATATTCATGGAATACCGGAGCAAGAATCTCAAAATACCACCCCTGAGGAAATTTTTCAAACGATCATCAAGGAAAACTTTCCTCATCTAAAAAAAGAGAGGCCCATTCATATACAAGAGGCATTCTGCACCCCAAACAGATACGACCAAAATAGAAGCACACCGCGGCAAATAATAGTTAAAACACTCCACATTCAAGATAAAGAACTGATGCTGAGAGCTTCAAGGGAGAAAAAACAAGTCACTTTTAAAGGCAAACCTATTAAAATAACAAATGACTTCTCAGTCGAAACAGTAAAAGCAAGAAGAGCTTGGAGAGACATACTTCAAGTATTGAATGAGCAAAAATGTCAACCCAGGCTGATTTACCCTGCAAAACTATCAGTCATGATCGAGGGAGAAAGAAAAATTTTCCAGCACAAAGACAACTTTAAGGGATACATGGCCACCAAACCAGGCCTTCAAAAACTGCTAGAAATGATACTCAAGAAAAAAACAGGCATATCCAGGAGAACAGAAGGCAAATATAACACCATTAAAAGCGAAGCAATATACTTATAAAAGCTACTAAACATAATAAATGTCTGGAATTAACAATAGTTTCTCCATTATAACACTAAATGTTAATGGAATTAATTCACCGATCAAGAGACACAGATTATAAACTTGGATTAAAAATCACAATCCATCAATCTGTTGCCTGCAGGAAACCCATCTCACCACAAAAGATAGGCACGCTCTAAAAATAAAAGGCTGGTCAACAATTCTACAAGCAAATGGAAGCAGAAAACAGGCAGGGGTAGTAGCCATTATGCTATCAGACAAAGTGGATTTCAAACCAAAAAAAATTATAAGAGACACGGATGGATACTACATTTTAGTCAGAGGTACAATTCACCAGGAAGATTTCACAATACTGAACATATATGCACCCAATACGGGCCCCTCCACATTCATTAAGAAAACCCTACAGCGTCTAAAGCAAGAAATCAACCCCCAAACGATAATTCTTGGGGACTTCAACACCGCCCTCTCTACATGGGATAGATCAACAGGTCAAAAGCTTAACAGAGACACTTTGGAACTTAATCAAACCCTGAAAGAAATGGACCTCACAGATCTCTATCGAACTTTTCACCCACGCACCAAAGAATACACATTTTTCTCAGCAGCACACGGAACTTTCTCCAAAATAGATCACATATTGGGCCACAAAATGAATCTACACATGTACAAGAAAGTTGAAATTCTAACCTGTGCCCTATCAGACCACCACGGCCTAAAGCTGGACATCCACAACACATCAAACAAGAGAAAATACACTAACTCCTGGAAACTTAACACTATGATGCTGAATGAGAACTGGATTCAGGAAGAAATTAAAAAGGAAATTCAAGATTTCCTGAAAGTGAATGATAACGAAAATACAACTTACCAAAATCTCTGGGACACAATGAAAGCTGTTCTAAGAGGTAAGTTCATAGCTCTTAATGCCCACGTCAAAAAAATGGAAACATCAGAAATAAACAACTTAACAATGCAGCTTAAAGCTTTAGAGAAACTAGAGCAATCTGATCCCAAAAGCAGTAGAAGAGAGATTAGCAAAATAAGGGGAGAAATATCTGAAATCGAGACTAAGAAAACGATAGAAAAAATCAACCAATCAAAAAGCTGGTTCTTTGAAAAAATCAACAAGATTGATACACCCCTAGCTAAACTAACCAAAAGCAAGAGAGAGAAAACCCAAATTAACAAAATTAGAAATGAACATGGAGTTATCACTACTGATACCCAAGAAATCCAGAGAATTATAACATCATATTTCAAAAACTTATACTCTGTGAAGTTTGACAACACAAAAGAGATGGATGAATTTCTAAGTAAACACAACTTACCTAAATTGAATCAGGAAGTTGTGAATTATTTAAATAGTCCTATAACATATAAGGAAATTGAGGAAGTAATCTCGAATCTTCCCACCAAAAAATGTCCTGGACCAGATGGATTCAGCACAGAGTTCTACCAGACATTTAAGGAGTTAATAACACCAATACTCCTTAAACTGTTCCATCAAATAGCAAAGGAAGGAACACTACCAAATTCCTTCTATGAAGCTAATATCGTTTTAATCCCAAAACCTAATAAAGATTCACTTAAAAAAGAAAACTATAGGCCGATCTCCCTGATGAACACAGACGCAAAGATTCTCAACAAAGTCTTAGCAAATCGGATTCAAAAACATATCAAAAAGATCATTCACGCGGACCAAGTAGGCTTCATCCCCGGCACACAAGGTTGGTTCAACATACGCAAATCAATAAATGTAATTCATCATGTAAACCAGTCCAAAGTCCAAGACCACATGATACTCTCGATAGATGCAGAAAAAGCTTTTGACAAGATCCAACAGCCTTTTATGATCAAAACGCTAGAGACAGTAGGAATGGAAGGAACCTTTATCAATATAATAAAAGCTGTATACAACAAGCCCACAGCAAGGATTATGCTCAATGGGGAACAATTGGAAGCATTCCCACTTCGATCAGGAAATAGACAAGGCTGTCCACTCTCACCACTTCTATTCAATATTGTACTTGAAGTCTTAGCTGAAGCCATAAGACAAGAAAGGTACATAAGAGGGATTCAAATCGGCAAGGAAGAAATCAAGCTATCCCTATTTGCAGATGACATGATCTTATACCTGAGGGATCCCAAAAACTCCACCAGGAAGCTCCTGGAACTAATTGAGAAGTTCAGCAGGGTGGCAGGATACAAAATAAATGTGCAAAAATCAGAGGCCTTCCTATATGCCCAGAATGAAAGAAGTGAAAAAGCCTTGAGAGAAACCATGCCATTTACTATAACCCCTGAAAAAATGAAATACCTTGGTATAAACCTAACTAAGGAGGTAAAAGACCTTTACAATGAAAACTTTAAAACCCTAAAGAAAGAAATTGCAGAAGACACCAGAAGGTGGAAAGACCTCCCTTGTTCCTGGATTGGCAGAATCAACATTGTAAAAATGACCATCCTACCAAAGGCAATATACAGATTCAATGCTATACCAATCAAAATCCCAAAGCAATTCTTCAAAGAAGTTGACCAAATAATCTCAAAGTTCATATGGAGGCACAAAAGACCCAGGATAGCAAAAACAATCCTGAGTAACAAAAACACAGCTGGAGGTATTACCATACCAAACCTAAGTCTATACTACAAATCCATAGTTATAAAGACAGCCTGGTACTGGCTCCAAAATAGACACACAGATCAATGGATAAGGATTGAAGACCCAGATATAAGCCCACAAAGTTACAGCCATTTGGTCTTTGACAAAGGGGCCCAAAGAATCCACTGGAAAAAGAACAGCATCTTCAACAAATGGTGCTGGCAAAACTGGATCTCCACATGCAGAAGATTAAAGCTGGACCTGTACTTGTCACCATGTACAAGACTTAATTCCAAATGGATTAAGGACCTTGATATCAGGCCAGAGACTTTAAAAACCATAGTTGAAAGGATAGGGAACTCCCTCGAGCTGATTGGGCTAGGCCAACAGTTCCTAAACAGACATCCAATGGCACAATCACTGCTACCAACTCTCAACAGTTGGGATCTTGTGAAATTAAAGAGCTTCTGTTCAGATAAAGAGATTGTCACACGAGCTCAAAGGCAACCCACAGAATGGGAGAAAATCTTCACTAACCACATATCTGACAGAGCT
Organism: Typhlomys cinereus; assembly: GCA_023101885.1. Classification (NCBI taxonomy): domain Eukaryota; kingdom Metazoa; phylum Chordata; class Mammalia; order Rodentia; family Platacanthomyidae; genus Typhlomys; species Typhlomys cinereus. The sequence goes on from JALPQD010000324.1 coordinate 1,779,599, forward strand.
CTACTGTCCAGAGTGCACAAAGAACTTAGAAAATTAAACTCCAAGGAAAACACTGGCCCAATTAAAAAATGGGCCCTGGAACTTCAAAGAAACTTTACCAGGGATGAAATTAAAATGTCTAACAATTATCTTAAAAAATGCTCCACTTCCTTCGCCATCAGGGAAATGCAAATCAAAACTTCCCTGAGATATCATCTCACCCCGGTCAGGATGGCAAAAATCCACAATACAAACAACGACAAATGCTGGAGAGGATGTGGAGAGAGGGGAACTCTCCTACATTGTTGGTGGGAATGCAGGCTCATACAGCCACGCTGGCGAGCCGTCTGGAGATTCTTAAAGAAATTAAAGATTGAAATGCCGTATGACCCTGCTATCCCACTTTTGGGAATAACCCCCCATGCAGCAGAGGTTCGCCTCGATAGCACAAGCTCGACCATGTTCATAGCAGCACTGTTTACAATAGCAAAGTCATGGAATCAACCTAAATGTCCAACAGTTGACGAGTGGATAAGGAAACAGTGGTACATCTATACAATGGAGTACTACTCAGCCATCAAAAATGATGAATTACTGGAATTTGCTGGGAAATGGATGTCATTAGAAAGAATTATATTAAGTGAAGTATCCCAAACCCAGAAAATTAAGCGCCGTATGTACTCCCTAATAGGTGGCTCCTAGTACCAAACTCACCCAGCCCACATTGAGACACTCGAAAGTAAACCTATGTAACACAGTAATTGCAAGGATTATGAACAAGAGAGATGGGTTAGGAGGGCCACACCAGAAACAAGGAGAGAGGAGACCATGTTACAGCAGAGAAAATAGGCCTCCATCAAGGTCTGCAAGTAAGTAATGAGAAACCTGGTTAAGTTCACAGACGTTCTTTCCTGATCTCACCAGAAGGGGAGGGCATATAGTCTAGCAGATAAAAAGTAATCATTTTGCAAATGGGTGATGGACCCCTCCCTCAGTGAGGTTTCCTACTCTTATTACATCTACCCTTGAATGTGCTACTACAACAAGACTCCAGTTTAACAGCTTTTTGTCTCTGGCCAGGGGGTGACATACAGTGCCCAGCAGAATGGAGTGAAGGGAATTGCAGGAGCAGCAAAACTGCAAAAGAAAATCAACAAACCACAATCCAGAACTTCAGAGACTCTATATCAATCACATAGAACTAGGCCAGCCTAATCTCTCCCCATCCTGGAGCTCAGGGACATTTGCGGAAGAGAGGGCAGTAAGATTGTAAGAGCAAAAGGATGGGAGGAGCAACGATTTGCAAGATTCTCAACAATAGTTGGGGCCAAAGCAATCATAATGGGACTTTGCATGCCCTGCGCAATGTCCAGCGCACTGTTGCCCTCATAAAGTCTAGCATCTGTTAAGGGCACCGAGACCCCTGGAGGCAAGGGATTGACAGCCATAGTAGTGATCTTATGCTTAAGGGGAACAAGAGAAAGGGCTTATGGAAATGCCACTGGGTCCTTATATGTCATCGGAGAGGAGGACCCAGTGGAGAGTTAGGCGTACACAATAAAGGACTCTCTGGGAATTGGGGGGGAGGCACTGGGGGAAGGGGAGGGGGAGGAGGGGGGAGGGAGGGAACTGGTAAAAAATTTTAAAATGTATAATGAAATTTTTAATAAAAAAATAAATAAAACATCCTATTTGGGCATATTCTTCAATTAACTTGATGATTATCATTAATAACAATTTTTTATTATAGCAGGTTGTTTTTTATTTACCCAGTGATACCTCCTTTTATCAGAAGGAAACATTTACAAAATTTTTTTTATTTATTCAATTGTGCCTGGGTGCATGTGTGTGTATGTATGTGTGTGTGTGTGTGTGTGTGTGTGTGTGTAGAACCACAGATAAATTCGGGAACCACCATGTACCGCCTCCACCTCCTCCTTGTTTACTCTGCCCTGGGATTCACAGGCTCTGCCCTACCAGGACCAGAAACACAGGCTGCCCCTGCTTCCGCCTGGCGTCTATACGTGGGGTCTAGGATCTGAATTCAGGACCTTCCGCCTACAAGACAGAGGCTTAACCCCTGAGCCATCTCTCCAGCCCTGGAAGGAAACATTTTTAAAGGCTGGTGTCATAATACTGAAAATGATTTCCAGATGGTTAAAAGTTATAGCAAAAACAAAAACCTATTAATAGCTATTTTGGGGACCACTTGGTAATATTCCAGGGGGATGACTTTCTAAACAAGTCAGAAACCTGGAGGCTTAGCTGTGGCCTAGAACCTAGACTTCATATTGAATACTAAAATGTCATTGTAAACAGACACAAATGACAGACTTGGACAAATATTCTTGAAATGGCACTAAAGATGACATAGTGGCTGGAGCTCATTGGCAGTGTGCTTGCACAGCAGAGGAAAATACTTGGGTTCAGCCCCCCCCCCCCACCGCCCCACAGTGATATGAAAGAAAACAGAGACAAACAAACAGCCCTACAGATAAAAGGATTCAGAAGTTTATGCTTTGAAGACCAGAAGCCCAGCGTCCAGCAAATACTTGAGTGGATGGATAGTGTTCTCAGCAGTCACAGACATGCACATGAATCAAAATGAGGTGACTTTTTACCCACCTGGGCAAGACACCCCAAAAAAGGACATGTAACCTGGGGATGTCTACTTGGGGTATATGTGACATGTGTGCACACACCTGGTTCCTCCACAGGCACCCCTGGCTTGAAGACCCACAGCTGGGGCTTGAGTCCTCCTCTCCCAACTCCAGCTCGGCACTGAGGACTCTGTCATTGCTTCACACTGTCAACGTGACCAAGCAGCCACCTGCAGTCCTTTAAGGCACAAGTGTAAATATCAGATATTCAGCCTAACCTAGAAATAAACGAAGTGGGATGAAAGGATGAGTCTGACTCGTTCAAAACCTAGAGTATCTGATAGATACCAGCTCTTGTGGTGCTGTGGAAAATCACGTTTGATGTTTTGTCGTTCTATAGTCACGCCTTTCCTAGTTATCAACAGAAACAGTCATGAAAAGGGGATCGTGTAAGAATACAAGAGGATTTTGTCACAGGTTCTACATTAGGAACAAGGTTCACTGCATAAGGGGCCTAAAAGAAAAAAGGAAGGAAAGAAGGAAGGAAGGAGGGAAAAAGGGAAGGAAGGAAGGGAAGAGAGGGGAGGGGAGGGGACAGGAGGGGAGGGGAGGGAGGAGGAGAGGAGGAGAGGAAGAGAGAGAAAGAGAGAGGGAAAGAGAAAAAAGAAAAGAAAAAAGAAAAGAAAAGAAAAGAAAAGAAAAGAAAAAAGAAAAGAAAAGAAAAGAAAAAAGAAAAGAAAAGAAAAGAAAAGAAAAGAAAAAAAAGAAAAGAAAAGACATTTGTCTCTGTGTTTTCAGTCGCAGGCACATCAGCTCACAGGTACTTGACCAACCCATAAAGCACCAAGTACACACTCCAGACAGAGGGACTCTGAGAAGGACAAGTCCACAGTGACCCAATGCTGCTTGAGATCAGGCAGCAATTTCAAAAGCCCAGAAGCAAGCATTCCAAAATTGTCCTGCCTCCATAGCTTTTAGGTGGTGATGAAACTGTCACAGATGGAATTACCTTTAAAATACAAAAGGCTGCAGATCTCAATGATGGCCAATGGTTTTTAATGTTAATGCTATCTCACCTTATTCTACAATAAAAAATTAAGAAAACACAGAAGTGAACAACAAAATGAGAGTATGAACATATAAATACTTGAGATAAATTAATAAATAGTATTAAACTTTCTGAAGCAAAAATAAGCTCAATTATTTCCTGTACATATCAAACATAAATTCAGCTATATCAAGTTACAGATTGCTTAGTAGTTTGGGTTATTGATTTATGTAACATACTTCTAAGTTTGGGCTATATTTCATCTCTTCTGATGATGAAAATCTGACAATACTTTTTTAAACTACTAAATTATCAATACAGAGGGGAAAAAAAACCTTAGATTCTTCATGCTATCCTAAATGAACCACTTATTTTTTTAAAAACACATACAAAAATTGATGATTTAAAATATTCCTTTGCAAAAAAGAACACAAGGGCCCTAGAATATTGCACAGGACTATGACTATTTTTTTAAAGTAGAAATATTTAGGAAAGGCAAAATTAACTGTGGACCACTGCTATGGCAGTGTGTCATGCTCACTAGGGTAACTGTCAAGAACGCCCGCCGTTTTCCGAGTAAAAGAAATCAAATGGGAAAAGCTGAGCGACGCCCAGTATTAACAATCCCTACATTCTATCACTGTGACAAGAACTCCAATTCAGCTTTTTTAGTCCTCTGTCATGGGGCTCGCCTTGTTCTTCCCTTGTTCTTTTTATGAAGTAAAAAGACTCCCTATGACTCATTTTTCCTTTGTCAAATTTCCCCCCCAGCTCCTGCACACTTTGATTTCAGATGAAGTAGGTAGAGTCTAGATCTCTGTGTGGTAGAGACGCCTGGAAGTCAGCTATTCCTGGAAGGGGGGGGGGAGTGCGACCTGTGGCCAACCCTGATGAGCAGGTAAGGATGGAGTTGTTGTAAGTATTCTAGAATCAGTGATAAATGGCTAGAGGAATAGTGCAGATGCCAAAATCCCTGCTATACAAGGAAGAGTTGCACTTGATGCTGTAACTCAAGTTATCATGCCAGGTATGGTGGGCACCCCTGCACTCTGGAGGAGTGAGCAAGGTCCGTCCCTGGACTCGCCAATGAGCCCATGCCAGTGAAGGACCTTTCTCCAAAAACAAGGTGGACATCACCTGAGAAATGAAACCTGAGGTTGTCCTCTGGCCTTCACACCCATTCTCTCTCTCTCTCTCTCTCTCTCTCTCTCTCTCTCTCTCTCTCTCTCTCCTCTCTCTCTCTCTCTCTCTCTCTCTCTCTCTCTCTCTCTCTCTCTCTCTCTCTCACACACACACACACACACACACACACACACGATGTGCATTATTAAATTCACATTTGGTGTTGTATAACCTGACTTGTCTTCGCGAGCTGCTTTTAGCGGGTGGAATGGAGAAAGGTTTAATAGCGCTTCCTGCTGGTGCGGCGGATGAGAGCTAGACCACTACCCAGCAGCTCGGCCCACTAGGCAGGGTCAGCTCATCCCCTCCTTCCAGAAGGGTAAGACTGCAACCCTGCAGCCCTTGCCCCAGCTTCTGCAGAGCACCCCAGAGCAATCCCAAGGGAACAGGCAGAACGTAGGGCCAGGAGGGCATCTCTCATGGATAGCATAGACCTCCATGTCACCAAATAAGCTGTTCAGCTACATTCTGCTTCCACTTTTTGAGTAATGTATATTTAATTCTTCCCTTCTAGTCCTTTGCTTTGCCTGCATACATTTTATAACAGCAAAGCTGGGATCACAATGGCCTGGTTACAGTGTCTGTTTTTGCATTTATTTGTTGTAATCATCGACTAAAGTTTTCTCTTAAAGATGAAATGACAGCAAAAATATTGTAAAAATAAATTGGGATGAGCTTGGAAACCATGATCGTAAGTCAATCTAGTTCCATTAACTTTGTGTAAACTTCAGTCTTGTTCAACTAACATTTTGTAAATTGCAACTATGTAGTCAATAGGTAGCTATCATTAAAGACTATTTATTACCTTTTACAAATTAGTTTATTTGCTGCATTTTCTCCTATAATTTTTATAATTTCTCCCTTATAATTTTTTAAACTCAATTCAATCCCAAATTCTTTGGAATTTACTTTAGCTGTTGAGTGATGAATATATGTAAGGACTTTTTACCCTTAGAGCATGTCCCCAATTCATAAAAGTACTTACCCAATACCCTTCCCATTCTTCATGTATATCTGTTTCTTCACTTCTGATCAAATCCAGGATTTGAACAGCTACTCCTATCCACCAAATCAGTTGAATTTTTTATTGCCCATAAATTAACAAATGAACTAAGAAAGATACATCTTCTTGGTTCATATATATCCTAAATTATACATAGCCTTTATCATAGCTTATATATCCTTTACACACACACACACACACAAATACACACACATAAAATGATAGGCAAAGACATATACAACACAAACTTCATAATATTTCATTCCACATGAAAGTTATGTGCATTTCAAAATTCAGTGCAAATGAAGTCTCGCTGAAGCACAGCCTTGCCTGCTCATTTGTGTGCTGACCATGGCTGCTTCTATGCTGCACTTCAAGGATGAACGGGTTGGCACGCAGTGTGCATAGATCAACTTCGAAAACATTGTTAATCACAGTGGCAGTCTCCTGATCATTCATTTATTCATTCACTAATCTGTGTGTGTGTGTGACGCTACTGATTAGCGTCATCAAAAAACAGTAATTGCATTAACTTTACAAATGAGTTCAGCAAAAACTGGTCTTGTTCTGATCAGCTGGGGACTGCAGAGAAATCTGTGGGGATCTACACTATTCAAACAATGGACATCTAACAGATTCGGTGTGGAGGGGGGATAAAGATAGCCAGTTGTGTACCAATTGGGGACCCCCTGCTTATGCTACACAAAACAAAATAAAATGGCATGGGCATGGGAGGAAGACTTGAAGGGCAGAGAAACTGGCAAGGTTCAGGGAGATAAGAGAAGGAGAAAGTAAACACAATGTAAATGTGAAAAGCAGAAAGTAAACTTGTGAAATTACTGAACAGCAAAATTCACCAGTAACATGGGAAAATGGTTTTATTAGAATACTTAGAATTTTCACCCAATAATATGGTATATATCCACATCCTCTGTAAAGATTTTTTTTCTCCTAAATGTGGTATACTCTTCCAATTTATTTTCAAATAGTTTATATTTCAAAATGTTTCCAGTGAAATCTTCCCTCAACTTTTCCTGGACACTATTAAAATAAGAGACTTTATTGGTGTCTTGCCTGTTTCTATTTCTTTGATTCTTGTGTGTTTCTGATATACAATAAATCCCTTTTTAATGCTAAAGAAAGAGACCACAGCATCAGTTATAAACTTTCACATTTTCACAAGAGCTACCTTTTTTCTCTTCACCAGGTTCACTGGCTAACTTTGCCATATTAGGGACATAATGTCATAATAATGACATCATCAGTGACACTGTGTTGTCCCAGCCATTTCAATGGAAGGGTAAGAAAAGGTGTCTCAGTGGTCCTGGGTACCTACTTTCTCTGCCCCCCCATAAATACATTCTCTTTATATTGGTGTGGGCTCTTCTATGTTCCTGTATTTGTGTCTTACTTGTATGTGTTTCTGGTCTAAATCTATTTTTGTCTGTCCATAATAGAAACCAGAATGAAGATATAGTTACAGAGATATAGAGATGTAGACATCTGGGCACATAGATCTCTTTTTCTATTCTCTCTACATGTAAATGTGCACACACTAACTCACTCACACACTCACTCACACACACACTCTCACACACTCTCACACACACTCACACACACACACTCACATATTCACACACTTACACACACTCACTCACACACACTCACACACACTCACACTCACTCACACTTACACACTCACACACTCACACACACTCACTCACACACTCACTCACACACACTCACACACTCACACACTCACTCATACACTCACTCACTCACACACACTCACTCACACACACACACTCACTCACTCACACACACTCACTCACACACACACACTCACTCACTCACACACACACTCACTCACACACACACTCACTCACACACATTCACACACACTCACACACACTCACACACTCACACACACTCACTCACTCACACACTCACTCACACACTCACACACACTCACTCACTCACACACACTCACACACTCACACCCACACACTCACACACTCACCCACACACTCCTCCAATATGTCTGACTTGGTGGGTGGCGGCTGCCGCTCAGCACAAAGAATAGGCTGAAGAGCAAGTAAGACCTGCAAGGAATCAAGATGCAGCAATTTCAGCTACTAGTGACAGAGGAAGAGAGGCCTGGAGCTGGTCCATGGTATTAGGATTTGCTAAATCTCAGAGGGGAAAAAACATCCTACACTAAATTCCAAGCTCTAGGTTAATGTATTAGAACAATCTCCAGCACGGGAAAGCCTCAGCAGTGAAGACCCTGTCTCACAAACAGAAGGACCTGAATTCAGATCTCCCACATAAAAACCCCAGGTGGAAATGGTGGCAGCCTGCATTTTCAACTCTGGAAGGGTAAATTTGGGAAATCCCAGAGCAAAGAACAAAGGAAGTAGAAGCAAACCAGAATTATGCCTTAAGTCATCCTCTTGGATCTGCATGGGCATGAGCGTGGGTACACACACACACACACACACACACACACACACACACAAATACACACACACACACCAAATAAATAAAAGAGATAACAATGAAAGCCTCTACAGATGAATAAATGAATTGGTGCTACACACAGAGATTAAACACCAACTGACATTCATATGGATATAGAGAGACATGAATTCTCCAATTCCACCCCATGAGTGGTGTGAAGTTTTGCCTCAAGTTCATGATGCTGCAGATACACAGTGTGATGACAGATCGCACACCAGCCTGCAAAGCTCCCGCTTGCTCTAGCTGTCCCACCTACAGAGCACTGTGAAGACATCTGCATAGAAGGAAAGCAGCCAGGCGAGCGCAGGGCCACGCCCCTGGGGAGGCAAGCATGCAAGATGCCTGTCGGCCCCGTATTCAATTAGCTTGTCATCTATTCCGAAATGAACCTTGGTCAAACATGACAGAATTTAATTAGCTGCACATTCTCTTTCTGTCTCATTTGTCAGAATTCACAATCAGACCAGGAATTGTCTGTAAAGACACATGACTGTGCTGGGTACACCCTGGGAAGCCAAGAAGTGACGGGGAGGGGGGGAGGGGGTGTGTGGCGGGCGGGGGAGGTATGGATGAGTGTGCAGGGCGTGGATAGAACAGGCAGAAGGGAAAGTAGCCTTGCGACCTTAAGATTGGCTCTTCTGAAAAATTTTTATTCTGGCTTGAATTTGCACATCAATAACAATGGGATCTTTTCCAGCTTCTATCAGCTTGTCATGGATTAATTCAAATTTGCAATACTGATTTGTCACAAAACATGAAACTGAGATAAATAAAATCAGTGTATTATTTTCCTTTCCAAGTATAGCCACGATTACATGCCTCAGTCACGACACAGGGAGAAATATTAAACAAAAGATCTCAGCTTGGCAAGCTTATTTTTTAACCTTACTTATACTCAAGAAGACTAGTTTTTCTTTCATAATGAAAACTGTGTCTTCTTGCATTGTGCAGTATATAAACACTGAATTCATATTTGACTCTCTATTCTGCACTACTAGAATGCAAGGCAGACATCGAGGAAGCAAAGAGGTGAGTAATGCTCTTGGTTCCACGAAAAGTAGGATTGAATACATTGTGAACATAAGCACAAAGCAGTTGTGAGTTAAAAAAAGCTGTTTAATGTTATGAAAAGAAGGATGTTTTGATTGATTTTAAGAGAATTCAAACCAAGAAAACTTAATCTTTGACAACTGCAATTGTGGGGATTCTCAGCTCACAGCATGGTAAATTACTACAATACACCAAAAGACAAACAGAAGCAACATTAGAAGTCTTAAAACCTGTCCCATTTAAAATGAACCTTATTATATGTGTCTGTGGGTTTCCTTGCACCAGTAATCATATGTGTGGCTGCATGTGATTCTGTATCCCCTGGTTACTTACTGACCAGCTGCCATTTTCCCTTAACCACTAGGCTCCTCCCACATGATAAATCTACGTCCTTGGGGTTCACTAAGAATGGGCTCTTCATCTTGACATGACCGGATGTGTCCCCTGAGGACCAGTACTGGTAATGACTTGAGTGGTCGCTAGGTAAGGGGTAGCGCTTGCTGCCAAGCTGCTTCAAGTGTCCACATAAATGCGGGCATCATCCAGCTCTCGGAGGTAGTCCGTGGACCCGAGCAGGTGGCATGTGTGGGTCGAGATTGCGTCACTGTCTCCCCACCAACCAGGGGGTTTTCCAGCTTCACTCGAAAACACACACAGACATGCAACTGCTGAGGGTCAGGAGCAGGTAACGGCGCTTCTGAATTCTTACAGAATTCATTCATTTATTTACTGAACTGGCAAGGAACCTATGTGAGGTGTTCTCGCATGTCATCCCTCACACGCATGTAAAATCAGAATGAATGCTCCGTGTAAAGATGCATAAAGCCACATGCCTTCGTTTCTCTTGAATACAAACCTAGAAGTTGAATATTTGGCTACAGAAAAGGTGTAATACATTTTTAGAAGAAATCACTTGACCTTTTCTTAACAGGTTATATCATTTGGAAATTTCCCATTAACAGTGTGCAAATCTTTGATAGCAGTGGAGTTGTGGTTCTTTTAACAGTGGCCATTTTGACATGTAGGTACATTTTTCATTGTGATTTTAAATGCATTTCCTTGTTGACTGATTAACTTATGGACTTTTACATAGGTTTATAAGATATTTATATACCATCCTTTGTGATGTATGTATTCAGATTTTTTAACTTCCATTTTAAAGAGAAATTTTAAACAGACAAAATTTGAAGATGAAGTTCTTTGTCTTTAATAATTGAATCATATGAGGTTTCCGTAAATAAAAAGTCATTGAACAGATTTACATTTTGTAAGTATTTTAAACCTATATGCTGCTCTTTCATGTTTCTAACAAGGATGCTTAGGTTGAAGTGTTGACTTGAGATATAGGTGGTAACCTGTGGAGTCTACCCGAGAAAAATTCTCCAAGAAAAAGTTAGTCTTGGGCCATGGCTGTGAGGGACTGTCTTGACTGCATCAATATATGTGGCATGACCCTAGCTGAGGGAGGAAGGCACCATGCCCTGGGCCCGGGGGGTCCCGGTCTGAGTAAAGTGGTGAAAGTGAGCAGAGGACAGGCAAACGCCCTCCGTGACCAGCTAATTCGGGTTCCTGCTGCTGTCATGTGATGGGCTGTGACCTGGGGTTATGAGCCAATAAACACCTTCTCCTGTGTGCTTGCTCTTGTCAGATGCCTGGTCACAGCAAAGGGAAAGAAAACTAAGGCAATACAGTGCCATTCGATGAGGAAAGTTAGCTCGTTTAACGTTAATTGTCTTCTGCCCTGTTTAAGAGTTACACACAGAGGATGGACAGACAGTCTTACTGGAAGTGGACAATTTGCTTGGGTCTCATTTTCTTATAAGGTGTGAGGAGGAGATACAGGTGTGTTGTTCTGCTTGACCATGTAGGCAGCTAGCTGGGGACAAGCTTTTGAAGCTGAGATCACTTGGGCACTTTTGTTCCAAACTGAATCTCTGGTTTGGCTGAGTCTGCGAAGTCCTGCATGAACCAGCCTTCTGTCACTGCAAGAGATTACCTGATGCAGTCTAATGCTTAAGTAAAGAAGGCTTTATTGTGGCTATGGTTTGAAAGACTTGAGATCATATTCCTGCAAGACTTGGGTCTTTGATGAAGGCATCACACCCTGGCGGCAGTGTCCATGGGGAGAGTAGTCAGTGACAAAGCAGCATGCTAAGTCATAGGACTTGGCACATTCCCAAATCCCTTTCATGGGCGCACGCCCAGTGACCTAAAGACCTCCCAGCAGGCTTCATCTCCCAAAGGTCTACAGCAGCTGCCATAGCAAAGCCCTGCAAAGCTGGGGTTTATTACATGGACCTGAGAGGGATCCCCTTAGTCAAGCTGTAGTGGTCCCGCAACATATTTTTCTGATCCTCAGTATCACCTTGTTGATCACTGAAGCTAATCAAAGTTAGTGATTTAGTTTTGTTCTACACTATTGCTCAGAGAGCTCCAATGTTCTCTGCATTTCCATGAAAACTATAACCAAGTCATATAACGATACAAAGCCTACTGAATTTACTAGTGTGATTTACTGGATACACTACAAATCTTTGGATTTCCATCTTAATAATTTAGAGACTTACTTACATCGATTATTTTAAGTCTTTTGTTCCATTTATTTCGGCCTTTAGCAAAGAGCTTTTTGCTACAGTGTAATGACAAATATAGACATCTAACTTGTATTTCCTAAAATTTTCTGTTAAATGTCTTTTTAACAAAAATATGAAGGGGATTATACCATTAATTTTCAATTGTTTCCAGGCCCTGTACACAAAAACACAACTGATTTTCCAGATCTTAATCTTTCAACTTTGCTAAATTCCCACTTGACCTCCTCTGTTGATTCCTATGGTGTTTGAACATAAATATTGGTTCTCTACGAAGACAGAACTTTACTTGTTTCTTCCCATGTTTCATGCCATTTTTTCATGCCTCGTTTCTCTTTCAGGCCTTGCATTAAGATGGAACAGAAGTGCTATGTTCTAAACTCGAGGGAAAGTGTCTCACATTTGACCTCTGTGCATAATCTTAGCTGTATGATTTTCATGAGTGCTTTCCACTGGTTTAAAACTGCTCCTTTCTTCTATAAATGGTTGAGCACTTTTTTTTTAATCATACATGGGTGTTGACTTTGGTAAAACACTTCCTCTATTCATTACCATGTTCATGTAGATCTTCTCTATCATTCTGTAAATGTGAGGAATTAAATTGGTTTGCTTCAAAATATTGAACAAACTCCATATCTTTGGGAGAAGACCAATATATTCTCCCTTGTACATATTGGTGGATTTGATTTCTTTTTAAACGTTTTGAAAGAACATTTCTGCAGATAAATTCATTAGAATACACATCGAGCTTGCCGGGACAGACTGTACTGGTTTCACCATGGCTACAGCTAAGGTGGAAGAGCTGCTCTATGAATTTGCAACCATGCTTGTTGCACATGCGGCCCTAAGCCGTGAGAGAGCCGTTGGCACATTAATTGTTTAAATATGAAGCATAGAATCCAAGGTGCCTCCCATCTTCAAACAAACTCTTCAAATAACATGCCACCGGCTCCAAAATACACTACATAGAAATCAGGTAAACAAACTGCCATTTACTGAAAACGTAGCTAAAATTAAAAGCACAAATAACAACAACAAAACAACTTGCCAAAGAAAATACTTTCTCTTTTCAAAGTGATCAGACGGCAAACAGAAGGCTGGGGGAGACATTTCAGGATGTGGAGCGAAGGTAAAGATAAAGAGTCAAGTATCCACAGCAAGGAGATCTCAGTACTGTATTCCTGTCACTCGCTGAGGAACCTGGGAACACTTCAAGACCCCTGCTTCAATCTCACCAGGGGCATCGATGTTCCCATCTACATTTCGACGTTTCCTTGCTGTTGGAGGTTCTTAGAGGATGCTCTGATAAGTTCCGTGCCAAGAAGCAAGACATGTTGAAAGCATCCTCCCTCGACGTGACTTTAACCCCTGCATACTAGGGCACGTGGACCTCACAGGCCCAAGGACTTCCACGGCAAGAGCTTGCGGCCTGTTGGGATGGACTCCTGAGCAGTGTGGAAAGAGCTCTGCTGAGAACCCAGGTCGCAGAGCCAACTGCGTGTTCAAAACCCAGCCAAGCACTTGCTCTTTCTTCTCTTCCTCTCATCCATCTCCACAGCAGGGCCCGTATGTTACTTTCCTTTTTGTTTTGTTAGCAATGAAGATTTAAATGCTTTCGGCTGCCCTTTGCTTTGCTTTTCCACGACACTGGAGTCAGGTGCCACGCCTGCGAGGGTTCAGGGCTCCCTCCATTCTCTTTGATTTAGTACTGCTCCCCTATTATCTGAACACAGGCAGTTAAAGGACAGCAATCAGGGGAGACTGCTTCCGTGGGAGCTGTCGTGACATCTCTGGGCGGGCAGTCCTCCCAAAGGCGCTCCTGATGCCCCAGCTGTGACCCTAGACCCAGGGCCACACACATCCATAACCACCGTTTCTTCATACCAAGAAATCATTTGTTTTCTTTTAGTGTTCCATGCGTGAATACAGCGAACTGCTGGACTTCCACACCTCGATCCTCAATCCCATCCTCCTCCCTTCAGCACTACCCTCTTCCTTCCTGCTTGTTTCCCTCCTGTTATAAGTTTCATGGGTTGCCTTTGATAACAAGTACCTGAGCGCTTCATGAAGCATGAACCACGTGTCAGTGGGTAGACCACTGAGGAAAGTATCTTGCACCCCCAGTTCAGCATTACCCCTCATGCTATCATTACTTTTGTGTAAACCACAGGCACTTTCAGAAAAGTCTCCATTCTGTCCATATAAGGATCAAACGACAGTCATGCACATTAATTGCACATCTGCTAAAAGGAACTTTTAAAGAATACTGCACATCCTGGAATCATCTCATTTAAAGACCTTCCAAGATGCCAAGTAGCTTCACACCAGTGTTCCGAAGACTTGCTTTAGGATCACGTCCGTGATATGACACTAAAGGACCCTTTTATTTCATGGTGATATGGTAGCTCCTAGCCTGCGGATCTGAATGAGTTCTGAGTTAGATTCCCCCCTTTCAGAGAGGCGACTCTACTTCGTGGACCAATTTAACAATCCTGCTTATCTGACTAGTGGAGCTTGATCAACAGCAGGAACTGCACACAATCTAAGAAAAACAGAACAGTGAACAGTCTAGTCTTCCCAACACAAACTCGAAGAATACAAAATAAAAATAATATTCAGTGCAAGTTAGTGAGGAAGGCAGTGGACATCCGGCTATCCTGAAATTTCTATATGAGTATGTTCACTGAGAGAGGCCACACACTAAGTTTTGTAGAAAAGATAAATTCCTCAGGTTCACTTGCACATAAATTTTCTCAAAAATAGCTTGCCAACTTTAAATAAATGTGCTTGCTTTATTTGATAATCCAGATTTGCTTAATGTTTGAGGATGTTCCTAGAATAAATTTCTTAGTCAGGGAAGCTCTTAATGATGCAGAAGTGGGGGGTACCAATAAAGCAATTCAATTTCAGTCTTCATTTAGAGGCTGCATGGCCTTCGATAACTTTTCAAAACTAGGTCTCTAAGATAGGAATATTTCCGCTTTTATACATTTTAAACAAAATAGTGTATTGAAATGTATTTCTTCATATATTATCTGGCACTCAGCAAGTACTTTAAAAGGAAAACTATGATCTTAATCTCCCCAAGAACATTTGTGATTCTTAACTCTAATGCTAGTAAACATACGAAGCTATCGTAAGATGGCTCCTTGATTGTGTAATTCTGCTTCTCCCACACCATCTAGGATATGGGTGCCTTTTGCTTTAGAAAAGAAAGACGATACATCTACTTGCCAAACATACTCCCCCACATGCACGCACGCACACACACACACACACACACACACACACACACACACACACACGACCAGCATCTTGCCTCCACCGAAAACCAGCATTACTACATTAGAGGTAATTTGTTCTAAAGCTTTTCAGTTCTTTTTTCTCATAAAGTTAATTATTTATAGTGAATAATACTTTTAGCTCTGGTATCAGACTAGAACAATTTGTTAAAGATGACCCATGGTGTATATTTGATTGTAGAAATTCAATTTAAATTTTTAATTGATCCAAAAATGGATCACTAAGTTAGCACCACTTCCCAAGTACATGATATATACATGTATGAAAGACTCATAAAGAAATCCATTAATTATTTCTATGCTAACTAAAATAAATTAACTAAAAACATTAAAATTAGATAAACAATTTTATCCAAGGTCTACATGATGACACTGAGATCTATTAGCCTGACTTCTAAAATCCTAAATTTTAGAAACCTCATTAAAAAGTTATGCCAGCCAAATAAGAGCTTAGCATTCACTACAATAAAGCAAAAACTACAATAAATTAACTGTGAGCAGGCATGGAAGCGCTTCCTAGTGCTGAGGCATGCAATGAAACCACAGCAATCCATCGCTACAGTGCCTTGACTGCATTTCCATAATTTAAGCAAATCAAATATGTTTTTTATGCTTCAAAGTTTATTCTTTAAGTGTGCAAAGTAGATAATATAAAAGAAAATGCTAGAAACCACTTATAATCTCTGTGCTACAAATAACTGAATTAAAAAACACGTGGCAAAACTCACTAGGTCACAAACATACATACACACAAACACACATACATATACATTCATATATATACACAAACATATACATACATATATATACACACACAAACTCTTACATACACTCACATACATATTCTCTCACACATATACACACACTCACACATATACACATACTGACACATGACACACACATACATACACACAAACACACTCAAAGAGATGAAAGCGGGAGGGAGATTGTTGGGATGACGAGATAAGAAGGTGGGGTTGGGTAATAAGGTGCAATGATGGGGTTGGGTGATAAGGTGCAATGACTCTTGAAGGCCGTGGCTGTGTTTGACTAGCTTGCATTGTGTGGTGATGCTGATATGTAGAATAAACCTACTGTGTTATCACAGCTCAATCACCGTGCACACCGTGCCTGCAGTCCATTGATGGTTAGTATTTATTGTCAACCTGACAGCAAGGAGGTAGGTCTTCTGCTGAGAGGGCTTCTCCAGATTGAGGCTGACCCCTGGGTGTGCCTGTGAGGGGTCGCCTCGTAGGAGCACTTTCACTGTATGATTGATGTGGGAAGACGCACACTGCTGGGAACAGCACCATTACCTGGGCTTGGGTCAGAAACCAGGTGAAGAAGGAGAGAGCAAGCAAACGTGGCCCCTTTGCTCTTACTGTGAATGCGATGTGACCAGCTGCTTCAGGCTCCTGTGACTCCGCCCATGACGGAGGAGAGCAGCCTGGAGTCACAATCCAAGTTGCTTAGATAAGCTATTGTTTCTTTTTTTGCAACAATGCATAAATGAAACTGAAAATATATAGATGCATACATGTGAGGTGCGTAATCTTAAAGTTCATCATATACTCTAATAAAAATGTCCTTAGGAAGCCATCGCTCAATGATATATGACAATAAAACAGGCAAAACCAAAGGCTCTTACAGGAACAATATACTTAGCCTAGGACTCAGAGGCGTAACACTGTGACAGAGAGCTCTCCTGGCGGGCAGAGGTGCTAAGTCCTATCAGGATTCCCGTGTCAGAGAAAGACGGAGGAGAAGGAGAAGAGAGGAGGAAAGAAAAGAAAGAAATCAAGTGCCACACCTTAAGGTGACACATTTAAGCCACTGAGATAGTTGCAAAATTATATCTGACTTGCTATGCACAAAAGTAGAAAACACATTGTTTTTCTGTTTGTATTTGATTAGCCCTAGGAAATACTAAGCCAGTGATGGATGCGGACTGAAAAGAGTCTTATAAATTTAATATTACACAGATGATGGAGTTTGATGCAATCTATTTAGAATTACTGGAAATACATTTTGCTAAGAGATTGTTTGAAAATGGCTCACACATTCTCCAAATAAGGAGTAATGAAAAGTTATCAGCTTAGTGGTTCTTATACCACCCTACAGCCCTAGGCTAAAATACCATAATGCCTGGCAAATTCTAGAAGCATTTGATGAAGTCACCCAGTGGCCAATTCCATTCCTTGGCCATTGAATTTCCAGTGTTATCTATCTCCTAACCAAAGGGGGGCCTGGACCCCAAACCTATGTACCCCAAGCCTATGTATCCCCCCAGTATACCTCCTGGGTGTACAGTTTGCATATATAAAATAAGGTTCATTTCTGCAGAATTGGAAGAAAATGTAACTTGGAGGGGGCGGGGGTTCAGAAATCATGAGAACAGGAATCCTGTGTTTTCTCTCTAAGCCGAAGAGAAGACAGAATCACATATGGCTGCTACCGCTGCCTTCAGACCCTGCTGACCCTGCTGGGTCTTTCCTTCCCGACTCTCCAGAAGCCCACGTGTGCTAAATGACTTCCTTCACTTCAGGAAAACGTCCCTTTTGTGAAGCATCTCTGGCTCATCTACTAGACGCATAAGTCTAGGTTTCCTTTTTCTTTCATTTAGAGGAAACCGCATTCTGTTGTTCCCAGTGCCTTTCTAAGATCTAGGCTGAGATTCTGAGATCAGTCGGTGCTCCTTGATTGCCTCAGGGCAGCAGCCCTCAGATGGTGGAAATGCATCAGAAAAGCCGGATCCTGGAGTCCAGACCCTCCAAGCGTGGGGGTCATTCATCACTTGGTGAGGTTTCAGAGGGGAGGGCAGCGTGTGGCCAACTGGCCAGACCAGGCCCTCCCTGCTCTTCTGTAGAGATGGTTGAGGGGTAGGCCTGTGAGCGCAGCTGTCTCTGCCGCTCAGAGCTTGCTGGCTCCTGTCCTTGGAGCTAAGAAAGCCACTGGCCTGAATTCAGTTCTCGCTGTAGCTGACCCATGTCCAGAGCATGACTGCTGGTGCTTGGTAGTTGGAGGGTTGCATGTTCTTTCCCCGAATCTTGTGGCGGAAAGTATAAAGCGCAGCACAAGTCCCTTGGAGGCATCTCCCACCTCTTCCCTACTTCTTCTACAGTGGCTGTCATAAAGAACTGCACATAACCAAGGAGTCTGTGGCCATGTTTGTGGTTATCTTAAAAAGATAAATCAGCTGAGCATACCTTATGTCTGCACTTATTGCTCTACCCTTGAAGAGAAGCTGAAAGCATTTTGATCAGTGTCCTAATGAATACACCAGCATTTCATTTGCATGCATCCAAAAAGCTCTTGAAGAATTTCAAGTGGACTCAGCATTAACATCTTCATGTCAATAGACCAGGCCATCAGGAAAAAGGGAAAAAGCAGGATTTCCTTCTGCTGGACGCCCTGTGCACAGTGAGCTGAGTGTTGTCGGCCATGAGGGAGTCCAGTGCTGAGTGCAGTGAATGAGTGAATGAGCTGGATGCTGAGTACTGCGAGCTGAGTGCTGGGTATTGTGAGCTGGGTGCTGGGTACTGCGAGCTGGGTGCTGGGTACTGCGAGCTGGGTGCTGGGTACTGCGAGCTGAGTGCTGGGTACTGCGAGCTGGGTGCTGGGTACTGTGAGCTGGGTGCTGGATATAGTAAGCTAGGTGTTGTGAGCTGATTGCTGAATCGGGTTAGCTGAGGATAGTGAATGAGCTGCAAGATGGGTATTGTGATCTTAGTGCTGAGCACTTTGAGCTGGACTCAATGAGTGCTGGGCCTAGTTAATGCCTTTAACTTAATAGTTAAAAAAACTTAACAAAATAAGGGATATAAGAATTGAAAATCGGGGCTGGAGAGGTGGCTCAGGAGTCACCTGAGGAAGGTCCTGAGTTCGGATCCTAGACCCCATGTATAGATGCCAGGTGGAAGCGGGCGCAGCCTGCGTTTCTGGTCCTGGTAGGGCGGAGCCTGTGAATCCCGGGGCAGAATAAACAAGGAGGAGGTGGAGGAGGTCCATGGTAGTTCCTGAATTCGTCCGGGGTTCTACAGACACACATATACATACACACATGCGCCCACATGCATACACACACAATTGAATAAATAATAAATAATAAGAATTGAAAATCGTCATAGATAATGGCTACAAACTTTCAATATTATAAGTTATCAATGTGCACAGACATGGTCATTAGGGTGGAACAAACACTGATAAGGTTATTGATACAGTTGCTCTTCTTTTTCTGTTATGTAGAAAAGGGTATCTATTGGCTTGTGTCCCAGAGGTAACAAGCATTGTGATGGAACTGCATAGCACAAGGTATATCTGGAAGTAGTAGGAAGCTGATTCAGGTCACCCTGACCCCCAGGAAAGCAAAAGCAAGAACAAAGGAAGCAGGGCTGGGCTTCCTCGAGGCTATGCCCCTGAGACCTGCTTCCTTCAGTCAGGCTCCGACCCCTGTACAACCTTCCCAAACATTACCACCAGCTAAGGACCCAAACACATGAGGGTTTTTTTTTGGGGGGGGGAGTAGGCAGCTCATGTTCAAACAATGAGTTATTAAGAACGCTCAGTTAGTTGATCTGCTAGAAGATACAACCATGAAAATCCATAGATTACCTTGAAGATCAGAAACATTGAGAAACAATTTAAAAATGAAAAATGTATTTGTAATGTCAGAGATAATACATGAAATACTCAAAAGTTAAGTGTGCATGGCCTATGTACACAAACTGCAGATTTAGTTACATTACTGGAGGTACACAACAGTGTCCCTGGGAGTACGTGGGGGGGTAGGGATGGAAAACCAGTATGATCCGGTTGGGCACTTTGGAAAGATGGACCTACCCAGGCATCTTGGAGGAAAGACAGCAAGGGGGGGGGGCTGGCCTGAAGACTCGGCGACAGCCCACCCAGTCTCTTCCTAAAAGAGAGCAAGTCCCCACCACAGACTGCGTGTCCCATGAAGTCCTAGGCAGCTGAAACTTTCCCATGATGCCACAACAGTGTCTGAAGACCACATGGATCTGGATACTGACAAGTCATTTGTAATTTCTAAGAGTTCTGCACAATTACTTACATTTTCATTTTTATTTTAAGAGTTCACATTTTAGCAAATCATAGTCTAAATCACTCACATTTTATGTTTAACATAAACCTGCTATAGGTTTCTGAGTCAACAAGAGATAACTAAGTACTGAGTGTCAGAAGAAGCGAGATCATATGGGCTTTGTGGTTATATCTCAGGCTGTCCTGGAATCCACTCCTCAGCCCGGGCTGCCCTGAAACGTGTGATCCTCCTTCCTTAGCTTTCTGAATGCTAACATGCCTGTTTCAAGTGGATTTTCAAATCACATTTGATAACAGTATTAACCTTTCCATATACATAGTTAGCAAAAAGAGACCCTGCATGAAATATTTTTATGACTGCCCACTATGGCATATTCATTCATCAAAAATAAATCTCTCCATCACAAATACTGTTTAATCGAGATTTTTGTAATACTATTAGACATATGCTAGGATGTATTTCTTTAAATAAGTGCCAAGTTCTCCCAGGGGTGGGAGGAGGAATCAGCAGGAACATAAAAGGTCAACATTGCTAGCATATTTTTAAAGCAAAAAATAAGAAAATGATAGAAATGTATTATTTTGTGTCATATATGCATGCTCATGTGGGCATGTATGTATGTGTATGTGTACTTGTACAAACATGCCTGTGTGGTATATGTTCATCTGAAGTGTGTGCATATGTGACTGTGTCTATCACAGGTACATGTTCATGTGATGTGTATGCATGTGTGTAACCATGTGTGCACGTATGTACATGCGCATGTGGCTGTGTCTCTTACAGGTACTTGTTTGTGTGTGGGGTGTGCATGTGATTGTGTAAGCTTCTGTGTGTGTGCATGTGTGTGCATGTGCGTGTGTGCATATGTATGTTCATGTGTGTGCATGTGTGTGCATGTGCGTGTGCATGTGTGTGCATATGTATGTTCATGTGTGTGCATGTGTGTGCATGTGCGTGTGCATGTGTGTGCATATGTATGTTCAGGTGTGTGCATGTGTGTGCATGTGCATGTGCATGTGTGTGCGTATGTATGTTCAGGTGTGTGCATGTGTGTGCATGTGCGTGTGCATGTGTGTGCATATGTATGTTCATGTGTGTGCATGTGTGCATGTGCGTGTGCATGTGTGTGCGCATGTATGTTCATGTGTGTGCATGTGTGTGCATGTGCATGTGTGCATATGTATGTTCATGTGTGTGCATGTGTGTGCATGTGTGTGCATGTGTGTGCATATGTATGTTCAGGTGTGTGCATGTGTGTGCATGTGTGTGCATGTGCGTGTGCATGTGTGTGCATATGTATGTTCATGTGTGTGCATGTGTGTGTGCATGTGTGTGTGTCAGAGCTTGGTATCCTCGTCTTCCTTGAATGTTTTTCACCTTAGTTTTCAATGTGGGTCTCTCACTGAGCTGAATCTCTGAGTGCTGCCCTGGTTTGCCAGTGAGCTCTGGGATCCTCCTGACTCTGTTTTCCCGATGCAGAATGGCATGTGTGCTGCGGGACAACTTCTCCAAGGTCCCAGGGATGCAAACTCAGGAACTCACGCTCATGCGCCAGCCACACACTGCCTCAGCCATCTTTCCATCCCAGAAAATGATAAAACTTAAATATCAGAAAAATGTTTTTCAATTCAGACGGACTTTTGTCCCATGACTGTTCTGCAAAGGAACACACTTGAATAGTTTCCTTTCAAGCTCATTCAGAAGTCTCAAGGTGCACGATGACATCTGAAATCAAATGTGTGCCTAAAGGAGCCGCACACACAATGAAATTCAGGTGGGAACTTTCAGAGAGGCGTGAAAGACTGCCTTTCCTCTTATGCCAAAAAGGATGGCTATTAATTTTTAATTGCTTTAAAAATTAACATGAAAATATTTTTTTAAAAAATGAAAGCATAGAAAACTATAGAAAATTAACGTAACAAACAGCCATATGTCTGTTAAAAACATCTGTAAAGAAGACATAAGCAATTATCGAGATTTAAAATATTCTTTCCTTATAAGACAGGAGGGGGAGTAAAAATTAGCACGTAAAACACAGCCTGACAGAAGCCTCACACTCTACAATCGAAGAACACATGCCTGGTACTGTAAACCAAGAGAAATACCTGAAGACAGGAGCTCAGAGGTCCCAGGAGGGAATAAATCTTAATATTAACCATGTAAGCTACCGTCTATATACTTATCATTATGCCCACAGATCAAAGAGGCACTCAGCACTCAACCGAGAAGCACACGGAAGATGCAGAATGTGGAGAACCACCGCTGGACAAAAGCAAAGTGAAAGCCACTGTGAATAGCTTTGTCCTAATCAAGACATCCAAACCACCCCATCTCAGGGGACCGCAGAAGAGGAGGCAGAAAGATGCAAGGACAGGAAGATGGGTTGGGGGAGGTAATGACTGATAGTAGCCCGTATATATCAAGGTGGCCATACCCAAAAACTCAATGCAAGAGTGTTTAGTTCCACTAGACCCCCACAAAATCTGACTCTTCAGCACATCTCACTGTAGAACAGGAAAGATCACATGAGACCCCGCTTCTACCCTGTACTGTACTGCATTGGTGCTGGGCAAGAGGTGGGGAGCTCCTGAACCCCAAGGCTCACTCACCAGTGGACCATTAGCTCCCTGGCGGGGGCTCAGAAAATACTTAGTGCAGGAAACCTTGACTACGATCCGGATAATTTCACAGCCAGGGAAAGGTGGGAAGAGGGAGGGAAAATGGATGGAAAGGGGGATCGGGTGTGGTAGGATGGGGAAGAGGCAGTGGGCGATGAAACACATCAATTCATTGCTAATGTATTTTTAAAAGTAAGAGGAATTAAACAATAAAAAATCCCCTCTTGTCTGAGGTAAAAAGCCTTTGCTTCACAAGCAAAAGGACCTAAATTTTGATCCCCAGTTCCAGGATTTTAGCTACTTCTTTCCTTTATTTTATTTGCTTTCCTTCTCTTTCTTTCCTCTTCTCTCCTTTTCTTTCTTTCTCTTTCTTTCTTTCTTTCTTTCTTTTTCTTTCTTTCTTTCTTTCTTTCTTTTTCTTTCTTTCTTTCTTTTCTTTTTCTTTTCTTTCTTCGTTCTTATTTCTTCTTTCTTCTCTTCTTCCTTTCTCCTTCCTTCCTGCCTCCTTCCTTCCTCTTCCTTCCTCCTTCCTTCCTTCCTTCCTTCCTTCCTTCCTTCCTTCCTTCCTTCTTTCCTTCCTTCCTTCCTTTTCTCCTTTTCTGTCTTTTCCAGTTTCTTCCATTCATTTTTCTTCTTTCTTTTCCTTTCTCCCTCTCTCTCTTATTCTTCTTTCTTCTTCTCTTCTAGGTCTATCTCTTTTTGGGAGCGAAGCACAAACAGGCTGAGGCGACTGACCAAGAAAACGAAGCATATCTGCCTGCAGAAAACGGAGACCAAACCGAGGGGCGCAGCTTCTGACGAGAGGACCAGAAAGAAGCAAGTCTACCTAATCACGTGTCTGCCGTGGTCCCTGTCTCCCCTCTGTGCAACCCAGAGGAATATTTTTATCAGCTATTTTGTAAATGCAAGTTTTTCAGTAGTTCCAGAAACATTTTTCAAAAGGAGGGAATGCCACCTCATCCCATTTTTTAAGTGTAAATGGCTTTTTTAAGAGGTGAAATCATTGGCTGGTTTTATGTTTGGTGCAACCAGAAGACCGTGGGCACTGAATCAAGGCGGCTGTGACGATCTTGGCAGTCCGTGGTGGGGCTAGTTTTCTATCCTGCAATACAAAGCTCTCTACGCAGCAGTTGGGCGTCTGAGGTGCGCTTTGATGCGTCCTGGATATTTTCATTCTGTCTAGTCCCGTGTTTTCTAGTAGAATTGTTTCCTCAATGAACCTCTCCTTGCCCGCTGCTGGTCAATACTGTGCCCTCTGTAACAGCTCTGATCTGGTGCCGTTTTCCTAGTCTTGTTGACCATGCGCTGTGAAGGAGCAAAACGTGGAGTAGGGTGTGTGTGGAGGAGGGTGTGTGGGTGAAGTCAGGACCCTCAGCATTGGATGGAAAACTGCCCATCCCTAGAACAACTGTGTTGTGAAACACAACATGTGCCTTTTTAGATTTTTCAGTCTTGTGTTAAGACTTGTGCATGGATTGAAATGTCTGTGTACTGATCCTCAACCAATAAATCTCAATTATGAAAAAACGATTAAAACTAAATTCCAGTATGAAAAGATTCATAGAAATGAAAAGGCTAAAATAAATTGTACCATCAAATGTATTTGCAAGATATAAATGCTAATGTTGCTCAGAGTTCTAGAACCACAATATTCCTAAGGAAAATTATAAATGACTCTTGCGAATCGTCTTGCAAACTAATTTCTACTTACTTAGACTGAAAATTCTATTTTATAATGGCCATTTAAAATTATATTTAAATAAATGTATATAACATACAAGTAGGTACAAAATAATGTACACTTTCAATCTAATATTTAATTGACTAGATCTATACTATGGGCCAGTTTTTACTATGATGAAGATAAAAGTCTAAATAGTTTGCCAAAAAATGTCATCTGTAATGCAAAACATAAATAAGCTGACTGCCACACAGTGGCCATTTCTCCATAGCTCACGCTGCAATTCCCATGAGAATAAAGACCATGCAGATATGCAGTAGGCATTCAAATATGTGTTGAATGCACAAATGGCTCTAACTGACCCAAGACACATCTCACTGTTGTGGGCAGCAAACAAAGGGGCCCTACACTTTTCTAGAGTACTCCACAGAACCATTAAAATAGTGAGTCAGGTAATGTTTTAACCCTTCCTCCCTCCCTCCCTCCCTCCTTCCCTCCCTCCCTCCCTTCCTTCCCTCCTTCCTTCCTTCCCTCCTTCCTTCCTTCTCCTTCCAAACTGGCCAACTGTCCCTTAGAGGATCAGATCTGAAACCTGTATGTGCTTCAGTGAGAGCTTAGTGCAAAAGATCCACGGTGTGTGTAGTCAAACCCATGCATACAATTACTTATGTCAAGTAAACAGTTGGAGATTATAATTATAATTTCTTTATTAAGAATAGCATATTGTCTTCATTATAGTTAAAATGTGAAAATATATTACTTGTAGAATGTCACTAAGATACTCAGTGTTGGGTGAGAATACTCAGATAAACAATTAAACAATCAGATATGTCCTTTGCTTTTAAAAATTGTTATTTATTTATTTATTTGTGTGTGTGTGTCTGTGTTTGTGTTTATGTGTGTGTGTGTTGCAGAAAGCACTGCGCATGCCTGTGGAGGACCAAGGGTGACTTCGGGAGTCACCCTGGATTACTTCTACTTCCTTTTGGCTTCCATCTGGGATTTCTCAGGCTTTGCCTTCAGAGCCGAAAGCGTAGGCCACCACCATTTCTGCCTGGTGTTTTTACCTGGGATCTGAGCTCCACACTCAGGTCCTTCTGCTTGTGAGGCAGAGTCTTAACCCCCGAGCCACCTCCCCAAGCCCCATCCTTTGCTTTCTAATTTGAAAGAAGAGACCTGTAAATTGAAACTCACTGGATTGACAGGTCATTTGTTTGTGTGAGGTGGTGAGGTATGTAGATCTGTGTGGGGGCGCATATGCATGTGTGTATGTATGTATGTTCCCTTAGTCACCATCCACATTATGATGATGATGGTGTGTGTGTGTGTGCTGTGCGCGTGTGTGTGCTGTGCGCGTGTGTGTGCTGTGCGCGTGTGTGTGATGTGTGTGTGTGTGTGCTGTGCGCGTGTGTGTGATGTGTGTGTGTGTGTGCTGTGCGCGTGTGTGTGCATGGTGTGAGTGAACAAGAGAGCACTTGAGTATGTGTGGGAGCCCACAGGTGACACTGGCAATCATCTGAGAATACTCTGCCAAATTACTGCTTTCCTCGCAGTTTCTCAAGACCGGCCTTCCAGGGGTGGAATTACAAGCCAGGACACATTTCTTTTTTTTTTTTAATTTTTTTTATTATTATTTATTCAATTGTGCGTGTGTGCGTATGTATGTGCATGTGTGTGTGTGTGTGTGTGTGTGTGTGTGTGTGTGTGTGTAGAACCATGGGCGAATTCAGGAACCACCATGGACGCCTCCACCTCCTCGTTTACTCTGTCCCCGGATTCACAGGCTCCGCCCTACCAGGACCAGAAGTGCAGGCCGCGCCTGCTTCCGCCTGGCGTCTATACGTGGGATCTGGGATCCGAACTCAGGACCTTCCGCCTGCAAGGCAGAGGCTTAACCCCTGAGCCAGCCTCTCCAGCCCAGGACACATTTCTAAGTGGTATCTGGGGACCCTAACTTCAGTCCTTCTGCATGTGAGGCAAAGGCTTTACCAATGGGTTAACTCCCACCGCCCGGCCCGTGTTACTTTGAGATGCGATCTCTCACTGATCTGGCATTCACCGATCCAGTTAAGCTGACCCGTGGGCCCCAAGGATTCTCTTGTCTTTTCCCAACACTGGGTTACAAATGCACATCACGGGGGCTGGCCACGTGACTCAGCGACAGCTGCTGCTCACAGCTCAGTGATCTGAGGGATGGAAGATGGTAGAGAGAGAGAAGCGGCATCCTAAAGTTGTCCTCTGACCCTCCATCACGTATCTATCATGGCGTGCCTGTTCTCTCTCTCTCTCTCTCTCTCTCTCTCTCCCTCCCTCTCTCTCTCTCTCTGTCTCTCATGCAATTTTTTTAAAGCTTAAAATAAAACGCCAAGTCTTGCCGCCAGGTCTGGCTTGCTTCTCTTGGTGCTGGGGGTCAAACAGACCCTGGCACTTACACAGCCTTCACCTGACGAAGGGACTCTCCTCCCTGGCCCGGTCACTCTGCTTTGACACTGAGATGAGGATATAAATTCATATCTCCTGTTTATTTACTCCATCCTCTACCTGCACCTGGCCTTTTGCTCTGTGACCTTTTTAACAAACACGAGATGCTTCAATGATGTGACACGGGGATTAACATAGTAATGGTAGTGAGAGCTTTGTTATTTACAGAGTCTTAGCATGCTGTTTCTCAACATTCTGAGAAGCAGATGAGGGATGTTCTGATTTTTCTACTTTTGTGCATTCAGAATACCACCATGTCTGTGTGCTTTTAAGCACTTGTCTGGGGAAAGTGTCGCCATTTGTGTACCTGACCAAGGTGTCTGTCTTAAGGCCTCCCACCATGTTTCAAGGCCCCCACAGTGTATGCCTACTGTGCCCTCTCTGGCTCTTCCCCTAGACCTATCTAAAGGGATGTGTCGCTTGGCTGTGGGGTCTTGAAATTCTCACATGATGAGTTCAGTTGCCTCATGCTAAGAGCAAGTACAGATAGGATGAACCTGCTTTATCATCTGACCTACTGCCCTTTTCTGCTTTCTCTTTCTTGTCTGACAGCCCACCAACCAGACCTTAATTTCCCCAAGAATGACACTGTTTCAAGAAAAAGAAAGAAAGGGAGAAAGAAAGGGAAAAAGAAAGAAAGGGAGAAAGAAAAGAAAGAAAGGGAGAAAGGGAGAAGGGAGAAAGGGAGAAAAGGAGGAAGGAAGGAAGGAAGGAAGGAAGGAAGGAAGGAAGGAAGGAAGGAAGGAAGGAGGGGGGAAGGAAGGAGGGGGAAGAGAAGGAAAGAAGGGAGAGAGGAAGAGAATAAGAGAAGCAAGAAAGGAAAGATCTCACAAAGTTCCTTCAATCATCTGCCTTAAATATCCAGACCAAAGGTGATCAAGAGGCAATCACTAGAAGTTTATGTGTGTGACTAACAAATGCTTCCAAGAAGACCCAGCGAGCTATACCCAGAGTCTCCCACCACTGTGTGGTACAGCTGTCTTCCCTTCCAGTGCTCCAGCGTGAGCATATTTTTATATGTGCATGTGTGTGTCTGTGTGTGTAAGTGTGCGCACATATATGTAGAGGTGCATGTACGTGTGGATGCATTTGCATGCAAAGACCAGTAGTAAATGTCAGGTGTCTTTGTATCAACCTTTTTTTCTTAGACGGGGTCTCTCGTGAGCCTGGACCTCACTAGTTCATCTCGACTAGCTGGCCAGTGAACCCCACGATCCCCGTGACTGTCTTTACAGCACTGAAGTTACAGATGTGCCCACTGTAGCCGACGTCTGCTGTGGGTGCCGGGCACTGAACTTGGGCAGCCATGAACTGGGGCAGCCTTGAACTTGGGCAGCCTTGAACTTGGGCAGCCATGAACTTGGGCAGCCTTGCTTGCACCACGAGTGCTTACGGACACAACTCCTGGCCCTCCTTTGTTGTTTTCTCAGAAAGGAAGAAGAATGTCTAAGATTTGCAACAAGAAAAGACTTCTGTCCCTTAGTGTTGCCCCGTGTGAGTTTTTGACAACAATGCAATTGAAACTAGAACAAGGACAACTCTTCTTTTCTCTACCTTAACAAGTCAGTTTATTTGAAAATGTATATTGCTACTTCGGTTCTTCATACAAGAGTCTTTTCTCATTCTAATAAAAGACTCTCTTCATTGAGAGCAATTACAAAAATTTACTTTTCTTCCCAATCAATAGTGCTATTAAAATCTACCTCCAAATAATGCAGGATTCTCATTAAGCGACTGACGGTGATTTTAATTGAATGGTGCAGCTCTGTACTGATTTCATTATTTTAAGCTAGCATATTATTCAGGGAATAACATTAAGTATGTACTGCAAAAACAAACAATCCATCTCTCTCAGGCTTACACACATGGAAAAACCTAACAGAAGATGCTAGGTATTTATCTCCAAATGGTTTTGCTGTGAAGTACTGACTCTGTGCTGGTCACTTAATGCACAAGCCCCTCCAGGCATTGAGAGATGCCTGTGGCCTCCCACATCTCTTGAAATAAGCTTCCTCCAAAAGCGATTTCCCAGAGCTGGTAAGAAGTTGGCCCTGCTGCTATTTCAATACCAGCAAGGCCGCTCTCAGTGGTCACTGAAGCCCAGGTATAGGCTCCAGGCTGGGCATCCTTAAGTATTTCAAACAAGTGACGGAAGCCCCGATGAGCACAATAATCACTGTAGTCTTTGTAAAACCATGCGTTCAGTTATTTCCAGAGCTTTGTGAGTCTGTGGAGGCGCTGGGAGGCTTCCTGGTACATGAGATGCTGAGAGGCCAGATGGTGCACGAGGTGCTGAGATGCTGGACAGGGCACGAGTAGATGAGAGACTGGACAGCGCATGAGGAGATGAGAGACAGGACAGCGCACGAGGAGATGAGAGACAGGACAGGGTGCGAGGAGATGAGAGACAGGACAGGGTACGAAGAGATGAGAGAATGGACAGGGCACGAGATGAGAGACTTGACAGGGCGCGAGGAGACGAGAGACAAGACAGGGCGCGAGGAGACAAGAGACAGGACAGGGTGTGAGGAGACGAGAGAATGGACAGGGCGCGAGGAGATGAGAGACAGGACAGGGTGTGAGGAGACGAGAGAATGGACAGGGCGCGAGGAGACAAGAGACAGGACAGGGTGTGAGGAGACGAGAGAATGGACAGGGCGCGAGATGAGAGACTTGACAGGGCACGAGGAGACGAGAGACAAGACAGGGCGCGAGGAGACAAGAGACAGGACAGGGTGTGAGGAGACGAGAGAATGGACAGGGCGCGAGGAGATGAGAGAATGGACAGGGCGAGAGGAGACGAGAGAATGGACAGGGAACGAGGCGCTGAGATGCTGACCAGCTCAAAACAAGGAAACAGACTTGGTCTCTCTCCGCCTAATATGAAACTTGACAGAGCCACTGTAACTTGCAGGCCCTTCGCATGTGGACATTCAACACGGGATCTGAGCATTTCCTCTGCACCACCATCTACAGGATGCTGATGCTGGATTCCAAGCCTTCTCCTGCTGTGTTTGCCTCAGCAGCGATGCCCAGCGTTCTCACAGCCCATGCCTGACATGGGGAGCGTGGCAAGCTGAAGGCTGATCCTGCAGGACAACTCCAGAAGGCCAGAAGCTTGCTAAAGAGTTGGCAATGATGACTGTATTTTGAGATGTAGTCTTCCCAGGGAAAAGTCATCTCTCTCTCTGTCTCTCTCTCTCTCTTTTTCTCTTGCTGTGTCTCTGTTTCTCTCTCTTTGTCTCTCTCTATCTTTATCTCTCTCTGTCTCTGTCTGTCTCTGTCTCTGTCTCTCTGTCTCTGTGTGTGCCTCTCTCTCTCAGAAAGGGCACTGTGTATACCCATGCAGGGCCCGCTGTGGGAATCATCCTAGATTTCTCTACCTTCTAGTTTCCACTGCTCTGGAGTTTCCCAAGCTCCACCTTCCAGAGTTGGAAGTGCAGAGCACCACCGTTTCTACCCAGCATTCTCGGCTTCTGAGACCGAGACTTAACCCCCCAGCCACCTCTCCGGCCCGAGTCAGCCCTCATACTATTTTTTCCAGAGGTGAACAGGAATTCTGTGGGTGGGGAGGAAAGCTGAGAACAGGAGAGAACAAGCGCCCTGCACTGTGGACAGAGAGCTGCAGAGACCCACCCCAGGGGACAGGTCGGTTCAGCACTTTAAGCAGGGGCGTGTGGCTAAGAGGCAGGTGACAGTGGAAGGGACGAGCGGGGACAGCAGCAGCAGCATTGGCAGCTGGCGCAGGAAGTGGTACATGGAGTAGAACAAGCCTGTAAGTAAGAGTGGCAAAGAATGCCCGTGCTGACCGATGATTGCACATGCCGTCATGTGCTTCTTCCGCCTGTCCAGCCATCTGTGGCAGCCAAGTCACACCTGTGAGTCTGGGGAGGAGGATCAGAGAGAACTACGGCTTTTCCCCATGGCAGGAGCTAAACATCAGCAAGAGACACAACTTGCTGCAGCACACAGGGGATTCCAGGACCGGTTGTTGCAGCAGTATAACTGGATCTTGTCCTGGCTCATGTGCCTGGCTCTGCAGCTATGAGCTTTTGGAAGACTTACAGGATAACCTCAAGCTGAAGGAACCCACAGCAGTTTACACAATACCATTGCCCACACAGAGACCTTTCTATCTTTTTATTCATAGCATTACCCTCATCTACAAAACCACCACCTGGGACTTCTCTACTGTTAAGTGCATGTTTAGCAAGTGCTTCTCCCCCCTTTCTGAGTTTCAGGGCCAATGAAAGCTGCCAACCTCCTACCTCTCCACCCCGAGTCAGGAACAAAGGCAGACAAGTAAATATTATGGTTGCATGTTTATTTTTAATTCCACAAAGTTCATGCATATGTAAATCACAGATGGCTTTGGGTTTCTGGGCAAGTTGCCAGGAAGGTTCTTTGGGGCCTAAATGTGGGCATACTGTCTTGACTTCACCTCGCTGTCAACGTATTCCACAATTACAGTGCTTGAGCCAGAAGAAAAAGTTCAGATCTGCTGCTATTAAGAAATTATTGAAATCACTGGCAGAAAGTTGAGATTGTGGTAGTTTATTCTGGGAGGCAAAGAATAATTAAGGGTCAGTGGTGCAACACTGAAATAGAAAATGCTTATGCAGAAAACATAGTAGGTCACAGACTAGTGGTCAGACTTTCCTCAGCCACGCTCAGCTGTGTTGGAGGAAACCCATGTTGAATTTGCACTACAACCAGAATTATTTCTTTGTGGTATTTCATCTCCTCGCACCCCTTCAAATAATTGGCTTTCATCTTGTGGCATGTGTACACCAAAGGCATCCATACAGTAAGAGCTTTATATTAATTTTAATACATAGATTTATAACTATGGTTACTAAAAAGAGTCATGGTGTCTGTTATAATTGATAATTGTCTCAAGGATGAGTGCAAAGAGAAAAATCAACTTAAGAACAGATATTTGAACTTTCTAAATAAAATCACCTTCTTAATTTAAAAATTCAGCTCTTGGGCATGGCTGAGGTGATATGTTTGCTTGATTTGATATCAACAAGAAGAAGAGAGGTTTTGAAAATATTGTTCTTTTGTGCTGTTGTCTTCTTTTGTCCTGAGGTCTGTAGGTATCGTGAAAGCAGCAATGGCTTCATGCTCAGATCCTAGAGAGAGTGTCTGAGTTTTCCATAAACTTCTTCCTGTGGAATTTCGACAGTCAGAGCTACTTGGGGGAGACCATTCCCATGAGACGAGTGTCCAACTTTGGAACACAAGGAAGCAGCACTGTGTTCCACCTTTCTGTGGAGAAGAACAGGAAGTGGAGAGAAAGGGCACTTCATGCCAACTGCTTCATGGGCACTGCATGCCAACTGCTTCATGGGCACCAGATGCCAACTGCTTCATGGCCATCATGACGTCAGCTGTGGTGAAGTTGAGGGGAGGGATGGCTGATTTTCAAAGACTGAAGTGCAGAAGCAGCTGGAACCGGAAACCAGAGCAGCACCAGCTGACACACCTGTGTGCCACTGGACATCACACACGTGAGGAGGAAGAAGGGTAAGACTTCTTGTTCAAGATGGCGCATGCCAGGTGAGCTGTGCTGTTGGGGGCAGCAAGGAAGCAGGCAGGCGATGAAGTTTCCAAATTCGGAAACTTTGGAAAGATAACATATCTGTTCATACTGAAAAGCAGGGGGACCTTGCAGCCAGTCTCAAGGGAAGACCCTGCCCATGTGGATCCTGGGAGACAGTGATTCCAGACCCAGACTGCAATCAGCTCTGACCAACTTTTAAAGATCTTGGGCATAGAAGAGCCACCCCACCCACACAGGCGCCCTGGCTCAGGCACAACTGGAGCAGTGGCAAGATGCCTGCTGCCAACAGGCAGCTACCAGGTTGTGTGACCCCAAACCAGGTCATGTGATCCCGAACCAGGACATTCCTTGCTTAAGTCTGTCAAAATCCAAGCATCGCAGTGATGTGTGAAAGAAAGAATAAAATAAGGAAGACAGAGGTTTCTGTTCTAGGTTCTAAATTAATACAGTTCTGGGTGTGACAGGCCTAATCCTCTCCCTCAGCAGCCCGTCTCCATGTAGGATCTTCACCGGTAGCAATGAACTGGGGCATTTGCTACTTGGGGATACGAAGTACCATTCTCAATAACCAGCTTCTTGCCACGCACCTAAACTTGGATTCTAGATCTGCTGCTTGCACATTGCCAGTCTGCCCAGGTCATTTCATCTCTTCAAAGCTGTTTTCACAAGAGTAAAAAGGAGACTAAGGTCTTATTGTAGGAGCAAGATTCACGCCGCATGCTGCACACTGTACACCCTGGATCCTGCTTGACTTGCTCTGCACAGTAAGCTCCAAAGAAATGTCGCTGTCAATCATGACCTTCATTGTCCTTGAAACATTTATTCATGCATTATCCTCCATTCAAAATCTCCCCTGGGCAGGGCACTAGGAAAAGAAAGATCTAGGAGGAAGTATTACATGAAATATTTTCTGTCCTGTCTCATGTAGAGAACCTCGGGGAGCACTGCAGGAAAACAATGTCATCACAGTATTTGTGCGAAGGTGTTTCACACTTGTTGCTAATGGAAATGTGAATGTGTTTGTTTTCCCAGGTATGGAATATCAGTGATGGGAGAGGCAAGCTCATTCTGAACAGATGGCTTCCTAAGGCTAAAAAGGGGAATTTCTTCCAGGGGTTCAGAGAGATAATATTTAGAAAGAAAAATTTCCTGACTGCAATGACCTTTCCCAGGATCAAGGAAGGACATGACTGTCTTGGAACAGCTGCAGGTGGCTCTGATAACACGTCCAGTCCCCAGGCCTTCTGTCACCCAGGCCGAGCCGCTCAGAAGGTGGGGATTACTGGCAAAGTGCAATTGCAGGGAACAGCAAATGTGCAGGAGGATGGCTTATCAGCTGGATGGAGCACGCTGATTGCTGCTGAAGGATTACCATGCCTCCCGGAAATGACCTTCCTGAGGAAGAAGTGGCTGAAGCTCAGAAGGACAAGCCGCGCTCCCCGAACACCTCTGGGGCTGCTGTACTAGAAGTGGATGGGTATGGGTCAGCGTCTGTCTCCCTGGAAGCTTTCCTAAGTCTGCAGAATGGAATGTACACTTGTCTCTCTGTCTCTTGAGAAACGGAGCTCTGACAGACCAGAGTTCTTTCATTAGCAGGAAGGTAAAATTGCCTTGATCCCTTGTCAAAGGAAATAACCACTAATAGACTGTTTCTCCTTTCCATTTGGAGAGACGGAACACAGAGATATCGAGTCTACCAGTGAAGAGTGAACTTAGAAAACCTGAGATGACACTAAGACACACCTGGAGTAGTCCTAAGAGGACATGTGATTATGAAGTGAGTCTGCAGCTGCTTGGCTTCCAGATGACTTCAGTCCTCCCCACCTATTGTTATCCATGCCCTGGTTTCATCCTCTCCACTGATGAGAACCAGTATCTTCCTTCCCATGACCAGAGCAAGTATAATCAGATGTCTGTGCCAAAGCCAGCAGTAGACTGTGGTTTCCACCTTGCTGCTCATCTGCTTCCTCTTCCTTGGCTGGAGAAGAAAGTTGTCATGGTGTGAGATGTCCACAGAGAGGGTTGAGTGGCCTCAGTCTAGAAAAGTCCCATATTCTGCAGTTCCTAAGAATATAAGACCCTCAGGTCAGCAACTGTGAGGGTGCGCTTAGTAGCTTCCAGTCCCCAGTAGAGCACTATGACGTCCACAGCCTTGACCACACCCTTCCGAGTCTCCCCAGCTCTGTAGGAGTCTCCCACCCCCGTGTCCACATGGTGAAGTGTGGTACTTCCTCTGACTTGAGGAAAGGGTGCTCAAGTGAAGTAGGAACAGAGTAACTTAGAGCCAAAGGGAAATGAAACTTAGCTTTTCACATTCTTTGTTGATATAAAAGAACTACCTCAGAAACAGGATACATAAAGAAGCTAAACTAAAATATTATTTAATAAGTCAATTATCATAATAGGCTTACTGCCAATATATTTACTTTAATACTGTCTCTGGAAGTAAAATATATGAAGCAGGGTGATCAAAATGTGATGAACTGTAAGAAGAGCTGGCATTTCATGTCACCTACATCTAAATATGCAGATAATCATATACGTAGCAGATGCCTTATTATGCAACAAAGCTTGATTTCCCATCACTGTATTGAAGCAACAGGATGTGAAGGCAACGTATCAACAGCACAGTGGACTGTGTGTTCTCCTGTGGTAAATGTTAGTGTGCTCTCACTGCACATGGATAGCCACGTCACACCAGGAGGAAACAGCGCTGTGAAACACACTTTATTAGGAGATCGAGAATGGCTTTTAAAATGTATGTGGATGCCAAGTAAGTGGCAAACATAGACATCAGAGGCAAATCCTGATCAACAGAGCCAGGTTATAGTGCCCACTTAACAACTGAACATGAATTAAGGTATTTTGGGGCAGGTGTTTTGCAGATATGACTAGTAGGTGCAATCAACTGACTGTAAAGATTGACTTTGATAATTAGAATAGGACTCAAATCAGTCAGTTTTGAGAGGTGTCCCCTGCCTCTGCCAAGAAGAAATTCTAGCTTAAGACTGCTTTTTTTCCCAAGAGTTCCCTCCTTACCAACCCACCCTAAAGATGTCAGACTTTTAGCAGCCCCCACACACCAATTCCTTGACATAAA
This sequence comes from Typhlomys cinereus, assembly GCA_023101885.1. NCBI lineage: Eukaryota > Metazoa > Chordata > Mammalia > Rodentia > Platacanthomyidae > Typhlomys > Typhlomys cinereus. The sequence goes on from JALPQD010000324.1 coordinate 1,815,382, forward strand.
TCTCTTAATCTGGGTATGGGTGTGAGTGTGCATGGGTGTACAGCACGGTGTGTTTTGCTGCAGAATTCTGATATATCTGTTAAAACAAATGCAACTCATTTTAGACAGAGTCGCCACCAGAATGAGGGAGGTTTTCAAGCATAAAGAACGTTATTACAGAGTGATAAAAGGTGACATCACCATGAATGCACAACAATCCCAAATTTCTATCTAACAATAGAGTCAAAATTATGCAAGAAAAAGACATTAGAAAGAAAAGACACATCTGTGATTAGTGTGAGTGCAGTACTCCCCTCTCAGTGACCAACAAAGAAAGCCAGAGAAACCAGTAAGGGAGTAAGGATGTACATAGCAAACCAATAACTAACCAATCAGTCAGACTCTTGTGGAATTTACAGGGCGGTCCACCTCGAAACAACAGCATGTACATTCTCAAACATACACTTGCCACAACAGAACAGATTCTAGATCATAAAATAAATCACACCACATAGAAAAGAACAAAAGTCAAAGAAGCGAGTATATCACCAGAACCTATGTGTTATTTTTATAGCAAAATTAAAGTCAATAACAAGAAAGAAGCTAAAAGATCTCTACACTATTTGGAAATTAACCACAATATACTTTCAGATAATCCATCAGCCAGAGAAAACTTAAAAAAATATTTTGAACAAAATGGAAACTCACTAAAATTTGTGGGCTATAGCTAAAATTATAGCTGTATGGAAATTTATAGTATTAAAATTCATGTGTAGAAAAGAAGAAAGATTTGAGATATATAAATGTCCATCTTCCAAAAGTAGAGAGAGAAAACAAATACAACCCAAAACAAGCACAGGGAATATGTAAGAAATATTTGAGTAGAAATTAATAAAACTAAAATCAGGAAAAAATAGAAAAGGTTAAAAAAACCCATAAAATCTGGTTCTTTGAAAAGATCAATAAAATCGACACAATGCCAATTCTTTATTCAAACTAGAGCAAAATCTCAGGCGATGTGAAGGCCCATGTGGGCCACGTGCTCTGCTTGGTTAAGCTCTGCACTTGGATGAATGAAGGTCTCTGAGCTTCTTGTCTTGTTAGAGAGGCGGTCAGGGTCTTCGGCAATGCTAGCCATGAATGTGCCAAGGAGCTGGACATTGAACATTGGAGTCTTGCAAGATCTCGATGGTCTGGCATTTTATACTATATTTCGGGTAGAGAGACACTGTCTCAAAAAACAAGGTAGACACCTCCTGAGGAGAAATAATGTCCAAGGTGGACCCCAACTCATATAAGTCATGTGTGCACATGCACGCACATGTGTACACATGCACACACACACGCACGCACATACATGTGTACACGCACATTCTCTCTCTCCCTTTTGGGCTCTACATTCTGTTTCCAACACTGTGATCCTCTCTTCCACACTCATGGCATCCCAACCTCCCACAGGACTGTCTTGGTTTGAGCTCATCGTCCCTGTCACCAAAAATGCTCAGCATTAATATACGGGGCAGACAGAGTCAGGGTGACCCCTGCAAGATGGATTTGGGGACTTCCCTTCATGTGGACAAGCCTCCCTCAGCCACTTTGAGACTATAGCTGAAGAAAGGCTGCGCTCTGCACACGGTGTGGCACCCTCCAGGTGCATGCACTTCCTCCCCGGCCCTGCGGGTGGCGCACCGCCCCCCCGGCCCTGCGGGTGGCGCACCTCCTCCCCGGCCCTGCGGATGGCGCACTTCCTCCCCGGCCCTGCGGGTGGCGCACCGCCTCCCCGGCCCTGCGGGTGGCGCACCTCCCCGGCCCTGCGGGTGGCGCACCTCCTCCCCGGCCCTATGGGTGGCGCACTTCCTCCCCGGCCCTGCGGGTGGCGCACTTCCTCCCCGGCCCTGCGGGTGGCGCACCTCCTCCCCGGTCCTGCGGGTGGCGCACCTCCTCCCCGGCCCTGCGGGTGGCGCACTGCCTCCCCCGGCCCTGCGGGTGGCGCACTTCCTCACCGGCCCTTCGGGTGGCGCACCTCCTCCCTGGCCCTGCGGGTGGCGCACCTCCTCCCTGGCCCTTCAGGTGGCGCACCTCCTCCCCGGCCCTTCAGGTGGCGCACCTCCTCACCGGTCCTGCGGGTGGCGCACTTCCTCCCCGGCCCTTCAGGTGGCGCACCTCCTCCCTGGCCCTGCGGGTGGCGCACCTCCTCCCTGGCCCTTCAGGTGGTGCACCTCCTCCTTGGCCCTTCAGGTGGCGCACCTCCTCCCCGGCCCTTCAGGTGGCGCACCTCCTCCCTGGCCCTACAGGTGGCGCACTTCCTCCCTGGCCCTACAGGTGGCGCACCTCCTCCCCCCGCCCTGCGGGTGGCGCACCTCCTCACCGGCCCTGCGGGTGGTGCACTTCCTCCCTGGCCCTTCAGGTGGCGCACCTCCTCACCGGCTCTGCGGGTGGTGCACTTCCTCCCTGGCCCTACAGGTGGCGCACCTCCTCACCGGCCCTGCGGGTGGCGCACCTCCTCACCGGCCCTGCGGGTGGCGCACTGCCTCCCCGCCACTGGCTATGCTGTCCCTGAAGATCTCAAGGGAGCTCCGCTCTCCATGCAGATGCCGTCGTCCATTTCCAGCAAGCAAGCAGCCCGAGTCTATCAGGAGCATGTGTTCCTTGCAGACCTTTACCACATGGAAAGGGGTATGTATTTTCATGAATATATTTTCCTTTTACGAGTCTTGCATTTCACACCATCTGCTGATCTGGGCACTTCTCTTGCTGCCAGGCAGCTTAAACTTTATTTTTAGATGTCGGCTTTGGGCAGAGCATAAAAACCCTCCAGGCTACATTTCCAGACATTCTAAACAAAATTTCTCAAGAGTCTTTGAAGACCTAATAAGAGTGGATCATGTCAGAAGCCAGAATCACTTAGAATCGCTCAGCCGGTCCAGGAGAGGAGAAATGAAAGCATATTTAAATGGGGAATGGCTCCCATGAAAGAGATCTCTCAGACAGGGCCGTGCATGCTGGCTGTGGCCTTGGCTGTGATCGAGTTGCCTGTGGGGACAGCTATGCAAGCAGGGCTGTGGTCGCTAAAGCGCAGGACGCGTCCTCTAAAGCACCTTTATGCCTTGTGAAGCTGTGGTCTTTCTTAGACATCCCTGGGTGAGGCCTAAATACAAAGAGGCACAGAGACCAGGACACAGGAGGAGCACTGTGAATCAGTGCACTGCTGGTAGAGACAGTCTTCTTTAATCAACAGCAGCCTGTTTGAGAAGCGGAGACCCCAGCCAGGACACATGAGCTGTGAGAAATGCTGGCCAGCCTGTCCTGGAATGTTCCCATCTGCTTTCCTGGAGACGCTTTGGGGAAACGTTCAGCGGCACCAAACAAGCTGGAAAATTGATAGAGTGTGTGTGCATTTCTCAGACACGCAGGCAACATCAAAAGATACGAGTGCACTGCAGGAGACGACAGATGCATCTGCTGCGTTCCAGCACTTAACATCTGGCGCCTGGCTGAACTCAGATCCTGGAGGCTTGTGATGACGTCGGGTCTCACACTGCAGATGAGAGACACTGAGATGAACAGGGTAAAAAGTGAATGTAACTTTCATCTGGGCTTCCACACAAGTATGTTTATTTTGAGCGCATTTCCAAGAAGAAGCTTGTTTTAGAAGTGGCCCATTATAGGGACTGGAGAGGTGGCTCAGGGGTTAAGCCTCTGCCTTGCAGGCGGAAGGTCATGAGTTTGGATTCTAGACTCCAGGTATAGATGCCGGGCAGAAGCAGGGACGGCCTGTGTTTCTGGTCCTGGTAGGGCGGAGCCTGTGAATCCCGGGGCGGAGTAAACAAGGAGGATGTGGAGGCGTCCATGGTGGTTCCCGAATTCACCTGTGGTTCTCTACACACACACACACACACACACACACGCATGCACACATGTGCACACAAGCACAATTGAATAAATAATTAAAAAAAAGAAGTTGCCCATTATAGTTTCTGAAGAAAACAAATAGTTAACGCTCAGCAGCGATGTTAACCACACGCATTTAAGATTGTGTGGTGATATGCTACTGGAGTTGTGGTGAAAATAGGCTGCGGGTTATTATTTTGCAATAGAGGACAGGACACCTCTGCCAGCTGCCTGCTTTTGTAAATAAAATTTTGGTCCATCTTGGCCCACATCTGTTCTGGGGCTGAGGTAAGCAGGACCAAATCAGAAAATATTTGCTCTCTAGACTTTTCCACAAACAGACTGAACCCATGTTCCAGAGATACTTGGCTCTTTTCCTGGGACGCAAGGTCTTCCCCGTGAGCTTTAATGATGGCTTCACTGACCAGTGACAGGCAAGACTCGGCATTACATGTAGAGTCATTTCAATTCTCAGGCACAACATGGAGTTTGATGAGCTGTTGAGTAGAAAGATGCATCCAAAGAAGTAAGCACACTTGTGCATGTTCACAACTCCACATCCGTGGGTCTCAGTGTCTCTCAGCAGATGCTCATTGGCTTGAGATTTTATCTTTTGAAATCACATCCCTATTGGGAGCAGAGAGCTGGACTGAAGGGGTTGTTTGAAGACATGACTTCCAGGTGTGAGCTGGCCATGCAATCACCTTTGAACACAACACATCACTGCATTTGTAGGACATACATTTGCCAGAATTGCTGCCAGATTTGTAGGAACAATAAGATTCAGTGAAAAGCTTAATTCCACAAAATAGTTTGGAAGCCATGTGTGGTGCTGTGTGCCTGCAATCCCAGCACTTGGGAGTCAGAAGCAGGAGGATCAGGAATCCAAGGTCATCTCCGGTTTCACAGTAAATTTCAGGCCAGTTTGGGACCATCTTTCAATTAGTAAACAAACAGAAAAGGAATTATTGGAGTCTGGTTGGAAGGGTTATGTGTATTTTGTATGTGTGACACACGTGTAGGCATGTGTGGAAGCCTGAGATTGATGCTGACTGTTTTCTTTGACAGCATTCTAATTTACTGTTGCGGTAGGGTCTCTCAATTGAATCCAGAGATCATCATCCAGTTAAACTAGCTAGTCCCCCAAGTTCTGGGATCACATATGAACACCATTGTCTAACTGGCTTTTATGCGTGTTCTGAAGATTCAAACTCTGGTCCTCGCACTAGCTGGGCAAGTGCCTGAACCAATGAGCCAACTTCCCAGACTAAGAACTCAGTTTTGTGAATCACACCGTTCTTCCTGCCAGTCAGGAGTCTTTCCATTAAGGATCATGTGATGCATCCCATAATTGTAACACTATAGATATCTTGCTTGGTAGAAACTATTTCCTCCCATTTAAATGTCTTAGGCAGCAGTTCTCCACCAACTTGAAAAGCTGGTCATTGTGTATGTGACTGAAAATAATGAAAAATAAGTCAGCACGGGGAGAGAAGCCAAAAAGCTACTGCCTGATAAACAGCTGCCACTTGATGGACACATGGGCCAAGGTTTCGGCTTAGTCACATGTGCCCCCCCTAATCCTCAGTCCAATTTTGTTGCTGCTCCTCTTCCATAGATAAGTCAACAGATGGCCAGAGAAGCTAAAAATCAGCAGCTTAAATTCATCCAACCTATTCATGCAGAACCAGGACTCGAGCTCATTCGTTCTGATTTCAGAGTTAAGGGGCACACTGCATTATACATCGCACTGTCCTTAGGAAGGGGACTCAAGTCTCTTAGGTCTGAGAGATTTAGTCAGACAAAAAATATACATTTTACAAAAGAATTTAATTTCTATTTTTATTCCTACAAGATACAGGAAACTTTCTGAGTTCTTTAGCTTGAGGCTCAGAATTTTACACACAGCAGACAGAGGCATTTTGTAAATCCAGTAGCACTGCCTGTTAGAAATCAGAGATCAAAAGCAGTGCTCCTTCGTGGAAAGAGCCAGGGGTGGCGTGGGAGCCAGGAAAGAGGACGGGAAACTTCTCTAACAGCTCGCAGGCGCCGGGGATGAGCTAGTGGCCACTAAGGATGTTTTGTAGGTGATACTTAGCCAGTCCCCAAGCACTGGTCAGATTGCTTATCTGGGATATGCCAGATAGAGAACAGAACTGAGATAAGATCCTGCAAGGAGCTGAGCTTCAGAGGACTCTGGAAGCCAAGCCGAGGAAGGAAGAGACTTTCAAATGCCTGGGACTATGATGTACAAGGCCTGTGTGTGAGCCTATCTATGAGAGTGAAAAGCTCATGGAGGATCCTAAAGGGCTGTAGGGTGGTCATCTGGGTAACTGATGGGCAAGGCTGGGTAGAAAGAAAGAATGTGGGCTCCAGCTGTGTGCAAAAGAGGAGAGGTGGAGAAGAGACTTGGAAGGCTAAAGAGAATGAACGATAGAGCCCAGGATCCCGTAGCTGATCAGACAGCGAGATGAAAGTCAGGAAGTAGCGGTGCCTGCCACAGAGATGAGATGTACACAAGATGGGAAGTGATAAGAAAAAATATGTCTGAGTGAAGTACCACAGGAAACCTTACAGCCATTAGGTGAGTGTTAAAGCAAACCTCAGTTTCCACACACTGCAGCTCATGTGACAGAAGCTGCATCTGTTGGCACCAGCCTTGCCCTGAGATTATAAGGAATTGCAGGCAGGAGTTCTGGTTCCTACAGGCATCTGAAAAGGTTCTCCGAGGAAGGAACCCAAAATGGCAGCCATCTGTCCCACCTGCTCCTGAACCAACCTCACAGGACCTGATGGCATGATGGGAGAAGTCTATATCTCACCTGCACCGATGGGAGGGTCCAAGTCACCTCCAAAGCTGTACAGGGATTCATCCTCCCAATGCAACAAGCGCCATCTCCAAGCCCCTGACTTCCTTGTCGCCATCCCCCGTAAGTGACATTCTCAGGTGGGATTGTGTCCTGCTGGGGGCCACCGTGGGAGCATGGATCTGGGTCATCTCCACAGCTTGAGCCATGAAGGCTCAGATCTACCTCAGGAAACCTCCTTCGCATTCCATGAAGAAACATGGCCTCTCACCTCCCAAGAAGTCTCAACTCAGAGTTTCCCACGTAGCTGATCTCATCCAACAAAACTTGCACCATCTCCTGAGCGATGTATGAGGCAGTGGCCCTGAGATCGAGGCACTCAACATCTCTGAGAGTGTTTTGAAAATGCTTCTCTGTACTCCATGAGCAATCAAAGGAGCGCTCTTCGCTGCCTGGTTGGGGACCTAAGTCTATCTCTCTACTCAAGCGACGAACTTCCCCGGGGCTGTGAGAAGCAAGCCTTCACCCTCGGCCACTGGAGACAGTTCAGTTTTGCTCCTTTTTCTGCCAGTTGCAAGTAACCCCAAATCCCCGAACTTCTGTTTCAACTGTGCTATTTTCAATCTCTTCAATCATCTTGTGCCTTTCTTCTGATTCCTCTATAATCCTGTAAATCCAGCCAGCTCAGAAAGGGATTTTAAAAATCCATGTACAGGTGTGACTTGTCTTGCAGAGAATAAGAGATTAGTCGAAGGGATGGAGGAGGCTGGCAGGTGTCGCCCTGCGATGTCACCTTCAGCAGGCACCTCTACTCATCTGTCTCCCTCCCAGCAGCCATGCATAGGGCAGGTGGAGACCACAGAAAGGAATCCCCAGCATGCCACTGTCTTGGCGAGATCACAGGTGCCTGGAGCCTTCCATGTCTCTGCATTTGGTCACAGATTTGTGTGCACTCTTATTCCACCTCTGATGTGTTCAGTAGGGTTTACACCCTCCTAAAACTTGGCACATTCAGGGCTCAGCTAAGTCACATTATCGAAATGTTCAGAGTTCCACCATAAACATTCATCTCAAACCCCAGGGAATGTGGTGAGTGGGACACAAAGACAGAATCACACTGAGATCCAACATGACGTCTCCATGGAAGGGAAGATCCTACAGGGAGCCGGGCAGCAGCAGTACCAGGTGGGGGCGTGGCTTCTGGTAGCCATCCCCACCTCCACATCATCAGATCTACCAAGGCCACTGAAGGCATGGACGTTGACACTGCCCTCATCTTAACCATGCTTCTGCTCTACCAAGAAGCAGGACGGCCTTCTGGAAGATGGAACCCGACAAGGGAGGGAAGGAGAAGCTCGAGGTTAGGGTAGAAGCTTAGCTTCACGGGGTGCCTGAAATAGTCACAAGCCTCAGACCTTTAGGCTTAGGGGCCTGTCTCAGGATTAGGAACCTAAGAATATACTGAAGTACACCCCTATTCACTTTTTTTTTTTTTTTTTTGCCATTTGTGTCTACCTATTCCATCCCAAGATAGCATCTTTATCTATTGCTTAAGGCTAAGATGGGAAATACATGGTTAATTTTTGAGATGTCAATGTTTAGTTAAGAACTAAATATTTTCAGTTTGATACCTAAAGACACTATCTCTTCTCTGCCTGGGAATTAAACAGAACACCAAGAAGGATGGAACACAGGTGCATCATTTATGATTCAAACACTATTAGGGACCCGGCAGAATCTCCACCCTCCTAGGTGGCTCGCCCTGCCAAGGACGAGCAGGGCACAGGTGGAGCACAAGCCACAGTCAGGGACTGTCCCGGAGGAGCCAATGAGTGGCAGTTGGGGAGGACATGGAGTTCTGCTATTCAAGGGTTCACCTGGGAGTGCAAAGGCCACACCACACAGCTCACAGATGCAGAGTGCCGGTGAGAGGCTGGACCAAGGAAAGAGGACACTGGCAGGCACGTAGCGGCAAGCAGCCCATCCCTGTGTTAGGACATCACCTTATTAGCACCTCCACTGGCTACGTGGAAGCACAAAGCGAACAAACACCATTCACAATGGCTGCTCATCCGCAGCCAATGCATAGCAAGCCCTGGAGATAAAGAGAAGGTCAGGCAGCAGCAGGACAGCCACGCACAGGTCACAGAAAATGGAAAGACCACAGCTTCTAACTCGAACACAGTGAAAATCAATGAATAATAAAACTGAGAAGAAAGTAACTTCTCTTACCTGAGAATAAAGCTATCAACCAGCTGGGGATATGACATAGGGGTTAATGCCTTTGCCTTGCAAATAAAGGGACCTGGATTTGGAACCTCAGATCCCTTGTAAAAAGTGCCAGGCAAACAGGGTAGGAGGACTATAATTCCTGTCTTAGAAAGTGGAGCCTGGCAAACTCCAGAGCAAATAAATAAGGAGGTACAGCAAACCAGGATGAATTCTGATGTCACCCTTGGGCCTTCACAGACACACACTCAAGTGCCATTTTGTGTACACACACACACACACACACACACACACACACACACACACACACACATACATGCATGCATGCACATACACATGTTCCAAAAATATCATCAACAAGTTTTTCTATATAAAAATGGAAAACCGTAATTTAAAACAAATAGGAAATGATAGTAATGGGCTCCTGACCGAAGAGTTGAGGCTGTTCATGAGGTCACATTGACAGTCTCCATGTTTACACAGGTACATGAGAAACACAAAGTCACATGGCACTATCTGACACAGAAATAAAATGAAAGGAGCTAAGAATCAAATGAAAAAAGGCAGATAAAGCCACAAAAGTCAGAAAGCCATGAAAAAAAATAATTCATGTATCCAAAATTCACCATTGAGACAAGAAAAGAAAAAAAAACATGAGATGGATCAGGAATTGGTGGAGAAAGGACAAATCCAAGAACAAATCATAAACCCAGGAAAAGTAAAGACAAAAATAGAGGAAGTTGAAATAAAAAAGATAGCACTCAATTCTAGAATACAAATAGGGACTAATTTTGACCAAAACTCCTGGTGAGAAAGAAAACCTAAACAAATATGTGGAGAAGTATGGAAGTTTCAGTCTGACAGCCTATGGCGCTCTCAGTTATACAAGTACTCTGGAAAAGGTTGTTCCTGCTATCTCAGGACAGATGCAATATCCTTAACATGAAAATGGCCAAATGAATAAAGCAACAAATTACAGAAAATTATAGCATATCCCAGGGAAGGTGATTATAGAATTTCAAGAATATTCAACACTGTAAAAGTAGGGACAGTGTGCAGTCTCATTCAATCTGAGTCAAAATGGTTTTTGGTAAGAGTCAAGATTCATTTGTCACCAAAAAGGGAGAGGAAAAAACCTTCTCTAATTAAGAGTCAGTGAGTCCTTGTTTCAAATTTTAAATGCATTTCATTTAACCCAAGTGCCAGTCTATGGTTAAAAGAAGAATGTGAGCCTTACTAAACTAAAACAGGGACAGACAGGTCTGCTATTGCAAACTTAGTGCTGATTTATATATTTATTGTCCCTTGGAGGTACATAGCAAACCAACTAGAAAGAAAACAGGTTTCCTATGTTACAGAGTGAAGATCCACTTGAAAAACAATGTTACAATTAACACCTACCTGGAAAACTAAAAGGATCAAATGAAAAACTACTACAAACATGAGAGAGTTCTCAGGTGGTCATACGTGTGCACACTAAAAACATTTTCTTGTATTCTTTCTTCCATTCACTCATTTTTTTCTTTTCTCCTACCATACTTTCTGTATATTTTTTTTCAAGTAGGCAAAGAGCCACGGGAGTTGTTTTGTTGTATTACCTACCTGATATCACCTGGCAGGATCGCTGCTTTCCCTGTGGAAGAGTTTTATTTAAACATGGATGGGCTCCGTCTGCTTCTTCATGCTAAATTCTGTTAGCTCGATTCTTTACCAGTATCACCACAAACACCTTCCAACAAGATACCTTCATGTGCTGTGCTCGGCAGAGCTTAACCAATCCTGCACATGAAAGGAAACTTGATTCCACCTGCTCACTGGCTTCAGGGAACCACAGGACATTTGCATCAGGCCACAGAAGCAGATGCTGGGCAGACTTGCAATGCAACGGTGGGTGCTGATACCACACTGTTCCTTGCAGGTAGATCATCCTGGATTCAGAGAAGGTCTTGCGTACAACTAGCGTCCCGATGAAACATCAGAAGGGAGAAAGATACGGAGGCCAAGAGGAAGTTTGCCCTGATGATAAACATGTGGGAAGGCAGAGACTAAGGCTCTGGAACTCCATGCCAGGACTGACTAGAGGCCATGACACGGCACAAGCACAGGCTCCTTCCAAACCTCCCGAGCACACCAATTCTGCCAACACTTTGGATGTGATGTCTGAAAGAGAATGCATGTCTGAATTTACAGTCCTCCCTTGTCTCAAGCACTGGAACTTGCTGTGATCTGTTAGCAGCCCCGGGAGCTAATCTTCAACCTCACCTGGAGGAGGAGGATGGTGCACAGGGAAGCGTATTCGTGTTCTCATGATTACAAAGTGAGTTTAAGGATGATCAGGTCTATCTAATTTATGTTTCACAAGGCTCTGGTGGTAATAAGGAAAGAGAACACCTCTCTAGATTGGCCTCTGGCTTCAGTGGGCTTCCTAAGAACAAGGACCCCCGGGGGAGAGTTCAGCATGGGGATTTAGTCAGCAAGCGACCCCCTAAGCATCCAGTCTTGATTTCTACCTTTCTGTCCTGTTAGGGGGACATCCGGGTAGATGCATCCCAAGGTTTCCAAAGATCAGCCTCCTGAACTAACAGGCAGGTGCTCAGACCTTAAAGCACTTAGCGGAGCCACTCTGCTTGTCCGTGGGATGTACGCTCCTAGATCTCACCAGGACAAAGCGTGTTGTGTCGGGACTGGGGAGAAACCACGAGACAGCCAATCAGGAACCACAGTCCTCATTATGAATTCACTACACTCATGCATCCAACATTAAGAAATAAAAGGATGGGAAAAAAAGAATCAGACTTCAGCTCCGAGAGGCTCACGTATGTGCGATCCAACCAACCCCTGCACTACTCAAGTCCAGAGGTCATCTGGACTTTGGTCAGAATTCTGTTCCATTTCTCTCAATTGTGGTCCACTTCACTGAAGTCTGTGAAATCACATAAACCTAGCAAAATGCATCACTCTCGCCTCTGCTGTTCACTGTGAATTGAGGGCTACGTTCCATTCCACCCTGGCAATGGGATGCTTATGCACAATATCATTTATGGTTTTAATCTGAAACATCCCACACAGGCTCACAACCACAAGACCTGTTTCTTAACTGCTGATGCTGTTTTGGGAGGCCGTGGAACTTAGCAGGTGGCCCTTGGTTACTAGTGGCAGGCATTTGAAGGCCTAGACCCATGGCCACGGTGTAATCTCTGCTTCCTGGTGTCATCCATCCCAGCATGGACTCATCACTCCTCTGCTGCCCACCGTGGGCTGGGACCCTCTGAAACTGTGAGCCAAAGGAGAACTTCTTCCACTTACATTGTATCCCCTCAGGTACTGGGACCACCACACTGAGAAAACCACTTAAGAGTGTCACATCTTATCAGCACCAAGGCTAGCGCCACAGGCACTAACGACCATTACTGTTGCAGTTAAGAAACCCAGTAAGACAAAGAGTAGTAGGTTGGCCAAACCTGTGTCATGCACCCCAGGAGCACCCCTTCATGCAGTGGTTCCTTTGGACTGAAACTGCCCCACTGGAGTACGGCTCACACTTTCAGGTAGGTCATGAAACATACGAGAGTCACAAGTCCCTTGCAAAGTTATCTACCCAGAAAACTATTTCTGAAGGGAAGAGACTCGTCCATTGGCTAGTGTCCAGCAACAGGGAACTACAACTCAGCAAAGTAACTTTTGGAAGTCATGCTGGACAGAACTACCCAAGTCAACTATGTTCTTGTAAAGAATGTCTACACCCATGTTCCTGTAAGAAACAGTAATAAATTTACTGGTCACAAGTCTGGATTTGGGTGCCAGCTTTTTTGGTCTGTCATCACCACCCTAGCTGGGGTGAAGAAGTATCTGTTCTCATCACCCCAGGAAAAGACACACACACACACACACACACACACACACCATTGTGGAATATAGTTTGCAGCTTAACAAGGCCAAGGGAGAGAAGAAAACAGGACTGAGGGAGAGGAGAGCTGCTACCAGGAGCAGCTGTTGCTATCAGGAGCAGCTGCTGCAGGCAAACTTCCTGCAACAGTATATCTGAGCCAAGCAATTCAGAAAAGAAAAAGGTTGATTCTTTCACGATTCCAAGTTACAGCCCCTTCCTGTGGAAAATCAGAGCATCAGGAACTTGCAGCTCGACATCACATCCACACAGGATCACAGAGCAGTGACCGGTGAACTCAGGCTTGCTTGCTTTCCAGGGCTCGGCTAGCACTCTCCGTCCATCCAGTGAATGGCCCCACCCACTGTGGAGCTGGGTCTCTCACATGCATCAGTGCTGTCAAGATAACCCTTCTCAGGGGGAGCCGGGCAGAGACCTGCCTCCAGGTGTCAGACTGAAAATACTCATTATCCCAGTTCCTCAGCACTGCCCTGCACTGGGATGAATGAACTTCTCCAACATAGCAGTGAGGGGTGCAGGCCACCCTCACAGGGACAGCTGGACCCTGGGCGGCTAGGCCCCCTTAGGCAGTCCCTGAAGGGGCTAAGACTTGAAAGCCAGCTACCAACAACACCCTCAAATACCATCAGCTACTGTGTCCTGAAGAGAATCCAGATTGCCCCCTCCATGTCTGTGTCACACAGCTGTCAGGTAGAAGAGAGATGCAAATCTAGATTCTACCCCAGGCCATGGGGACTGCTCAACCCAGTATCCAACACTCCTCATGATATCAAAACATTAAAGAATGTAGAAGGGGAAGGACCTCAAGAAGCTCCACATCCCCCTGAGAGACTGATGAGGACTAACGCTGATAGGGAAGAAAAGGAGGATGCTTTCTTCAATGGTATATGGTTTCCTCAATGGTATATGGTTTCCTCAATGGTATATGCTTTCTTCAGTGGTATATGCCTTCCTCAGTGGTATATCGTTTCCTCGGTGGCGCATGGTATCCTCGGTGGCATATGGTGTCCTCGGTGGTATATGGTTTCCTCAGTGGTATATGGTGTCCTCGGTGGTATATGGTTTCCTCGGTGGCATATGGTTTCCTCAGTGGTATATGGTGTCCTCAGTGGTATATGGTTTCCTCAGTAGTATATGGTGTCCTCGGTGGTATATGGTGTCCTCGGTGGTATATGGTTTCCTCAGTAGTATATGGTGTCCTCAGTGGCATATGGTGTCCTAGTAGTATATGGTGTCCTCAGTGGTATATGCCTTCCTCAATGGTATATGGTTTCCTCAGTGGCATATGGTATCCTCAGTGGCATATGGTGTCCTCAGTGACATATGGTGTCCTCAGTGGTATATGGTGTCCTCAGTGGCATATGGTGTCCTCAGTGGCATATGGTTTCCTCAGTGGTATATGGTGTCCTCGGTGGTATATGGTTTCCTCAGTAGTATATGGTGTCCTCGGTGGTGAACCCACTGATCTATGATACTTGCTTGAGCATGAAGCATGACACATGTTATCAAAGGTAAACTAGATGAACACAGTGGACCACACAAGTGAAAAGACTTGTGGGTAGGAAAAGGAGGGGGGATAGGATTGGGGTTTAAGGGGTAAAATATCATAAATTCACTATATTCATGTATGTAACATGCATGCATATATATATGACACCAGTTATTTTCAACTACTGGATAAAACTCTCTCTCTCTCCACACACACACACACACACACACACACACACACACACACACACACACTAGGGAATGGTTGAGAAGAACTCCAGACATGGTAAGCCTGCAGTCTGGCCATCAGTATTCATCAGCTTCTAGGGAAGATGGAATTGGGGCTCAGTATCCCCATGCTGTGATTACTGCTAAGCAATACAGTGAACACATCTCCCTCTGACCCCTGCTGCCAAGGCTGATGCCCACGGCACACATAAGGATGCGGTGAGGGCCCCACAAGCTCTGTTGATTCTGGGTGTTTCTGAGCACTGTGTGCCTGGCCAGGGAAGGTTTTTGTTTATCTTCCCATTCACGGATGACTAGACCCCAATTCTGTTTCCTTGGACCCTTTCTCCAGTGTACCCCCTTTTGGCTTCCCAGCTTATCAGCTTTCTTGTCTTAAAGGGACTTCTTTGGAATCACAACAAATTTCTCACCGAGGCTGAAATTCATACGATGCAGCTCCTCTTAGGACCCAGCAGAAGTCCTGTTCTGCGGCAGGCCCACAGCAGAAGGTTGGGGCGTGTGACCCTCAGCTGAGACTCATTTATCCTTGTCTTGTAGTTGTTCCAAAGAGCAATTACTGGTGTTTTAATAAACCAGTTTAATAAACTGGTGGGGATTAGTATTCTTCACAAACTTCCTCCTTCTCTCAAAAGCAAGCATTTGGAATTAGTAGTGTTTCAACTACTGGACAAAATACACAAATCAGCAAGTACAGAGGAAAAACCATCCCCAAGAGGTCAAAAGAGATACTAGCAAAAAGGGTGTGGCCAGCATTCCATAAAGTGTTGTCTAGGCAAAGGACATTTTGCTTTGATGAGCACAGACTACACAGCTGAGATGACAGAATCCACAAGGCCAGCGATGGTGTATAGATGAATGTGACTTTTCACTTTTTTAGGAAATCCTTCTCTCAGACTTTTAAACTTCTAAAAACAGACTCATATTCTGATAAGGATTGCTTCCTACACCTTAGTGCTTTTGGTGTCCCCAGTCTGATCCACCAAGACTGCAGAATGACCCCAGACCTTTCTGACAGGTGGCACTGTGAAAAACACTCTCTAAAGTTCTTGCATGTCTCCACCCTGGAAATGGAAGGGAAGTTTTTAGCATGCTTTGATGTCCTCCGTTGGTGCTAATAATGTTCATTTTCTCTCTGGAGGGCAGAAGTTCAAAGACCTTTTGGTCAGAGTAGGCAGGGCGTGGCTCGGATTGGGGAAGGAAGAAAGCAAGAACTTGGGAGGCATTCAGACACTCTTCCCCGTTTATTTCTCCTTAGTCCCTGCCCACTTTTCTTTCCTTTTGAACTCAAGTGCCTTGAGAAGAGGGACACGCTGTTTACTAAAACAAGATACAGATTATAGTTAGTCCATAGCTTCATGATATACAGCATGAGACATAGCTCTCTCCCTTCTTTATGTTGTGGGAAAAAAAGCACTGTGTGCTTCTCTGAAGGCAAATCTGAGGGAGTAGGGATCCAAATGCCTGGCAATTAGTCTCCTCCACACCAGGAGCTGGGCAGCTGGTGACCTGCTGTTTTACTTTGAGCTTCTCAGATTAGATTCCAAATGCAACTTAATTCTAGACTCCAATATACACTTCCTGAATTACACTTAGAATTCCTTATATAACAGATCCACATTACCACTGATTATAAACTTGCCCTAGACAATTGGCTATATTAGGTATAATAAAATGTTCCAATTGTATCACAACTTAAATACATTAAAGCATCCAGTCTGTAAAAGAGTCTTGCAAATGTCTCTGACATATGAGCAGTTCTGCTAGGAAGCCAACAGGCAGTCCTAGTTTACCTTCTTTTGTGACTGTAGATTCTCACGTAACTGACTTAAGTAAATCTGTATTCAAAATCTCCCTTCTCTTAAGGAAAAATAAAAGATAAATGAAATGAAAATTCAGACTGTGCTATGAATATCAAAGAAATAAAAATATGAGAAGAGTAAGTAAACTTCAAATACAAAATGGAACACTGATGCACAGTAAGGCTTGTGGGAGCCCTCCTGGAAGTTGGCTCTGTTGAACATGAAGTACTCATCCAGAGAATCGAAGAGAACAGAGACTAAATAGATGCATAGCTAAGGCACCAGCATCTTCAGCCTGGACCAAGGCTACTGATACTTGGACCATGGCCTTGGGCTGGGAGCTGTAATGTCAGTCTTCCCTTTCCTCAGGCGTGGATTGAAGGCAGTCATTCTAACACAAAGATAAGGGTCTCTTCCCTGCCTCCATCTCCTTTGATTTGATGTAAAGTCTGTCTTGGAATGTGTATGCAAGCATCTGTCATCCAACCAGTAGAAGTTAAATTCATATTTCCTAGTTAATTATGAATTGCTAAGAGCTGATGTTATTTACCTTAAATTTATCACATGTACATGATAGAGTCTTCTTACATGTCGAGTATTAAATTGATGTTGAAATCTAGTATATTGATATACTTTCTGCTTTTCATTATTAAGAGATTTCTGGATCTCATCTTAAACCTAGGTTCCATAGAAGCACTTCTTTGAAACCCACATAGGATGCTATGCCTAGGAAGCAGAGAGAGTTAACAGGAAGTTAGGCTGGGCTATCAAACCTCAAGCTCTGCCCCCCAAACTCACTTGCTCTAGCAAGGCTCCAACTGCTGAAGACTCCATACTCGTCTCAAAAACAGTGGCACTATTAGAGTGGCACTGCCATTTACGGGCTCTTTTTATACCTAACAAGTATCCCTTATTTCACATAGTTGTTCTTAAAACTTGCACCACACCAGTATAACTACCAAGCTCACAGCAGACTCATTTACATATACTGTGCATAAAAACAACTCAATAAAGTGTTTTTAATCTACCCTCAGGCCAATGATATTTTTAGGTTATATTCCCAGCAGTGGTAGGAAATCATGAAGGTTTTTTATCTTCTTTATACTTAGAGGTTTACAGATTGTGCTAGCTAGATGCAGGCATCAACTTTTCAGCTGAGCTCTGGGCACATCTGTAAAGAGCTGGCAGTCAAGGCAAGCCCTGAGCAAGCCTGCAGTCAGGTGATGTGTGATGATCTGACCCCTGGTGCACGTGACGGCGCCCCGGCCAGGTGGACGAGGTGGAGATGGGTGTTTTGGTAAACAGGTATACTTGGGCATATCAGCATGCAGGGATTCTGGCAAGAGAGAAGGTATGGTGTGGCCAGTTCCCTTCTCTCCTGATGTTGGTATGAATGCTCCTCCCAACTTAGACAACGACTGTAACCAGATTGCAAGCAAGAATAAAACCCCTGCTCCCTTAAGACATTTGGAAATGAATTCATCAGCCACATTAAGAGAAACTGTAGCTCAGGTGAACCTTCCTGTTCTAGGCATTTGTGGATTCTACTTTTCCTACCTCTCAGTCATTCCTCAAGGCAAAGGAAGTCGACATCATATTATTATTACTTATTATTTTTTATTTTTTTATTTTTACAAGCACACTGAGCATTTATCCCTGTCTCCCTCCATCCCTCCCTCAACATCTCTTCCTTTCCCCCCATGAATCCCTCCCTAGAGACCGCATATTATCTTCTTTCCAATTTTATTCTTTTAGAGTATACTGTAGACAGAAACAATTCTTTCTTTTTCTCTTTCTTCTCTCTTTCTTCTCTCTCTCTCTTTCTCTCTCTCTCCTTCTTTCTTCTATTCCAGAATTATCCTTTCTCTAGCTGTCTGCCACCATATATTTTCAATATGAACTTTGGGAAATCTATAAATAAAACTTTAAGGTTCTATTTTCTCCAATTTCTCATAATAATGTGAGCAGATTAAAAAAATCCCTTAAAGGAGCCAACTTAATAAATGTGCAGTGGCCCATGGCACACCTGCGTCTTGCAAAGCATGTTTGAAAACAAACCTTTGATTGAGAAGACACTACATTATTCATGAGGAGGTGAAGAGCCAAGAACAAAACGTTCAAGGTGTGCCCACAGAGACCCGCACGTGACAGAGTCCCGAGTCCCAGCACGTCAGAGCCCCTGCTGCTGGTGTGAAGATGGTCGCCCTCAGCCATGTCCCGAAAGCAACCGGGCTGAGATCATTATGGACCTGTTGCCGCTGCGCTGCACAAAGCTTCTAACCTCCAATGTGAGTTCGCAGGGAGCTGACGGAGAAAGGAGAACTGTATAGAGGGGAGCGTGCAAATGCAGGGGGAAGGGGAGAAGTCCGGGTGGAGCCTGCCCCAGAGGACCATTTCAAGACCATCTTTCTAACACAGTGGCACTCATGAGCCTTTTGACCACAGCAAGACCGTCAGAGGTTGGGATCTGGGGAGAGTGGGGAATATGGGTCAAAGGGCACCAGCTTTCAGTAGTGAACCAAGCCAGTTCCTGATCTAACCACAATGTGGACAGTGATGGGCATGTCATTTAATCTGCTCATGATGGTCACCACATATGTATACATACATCAACTTGTTATGCTGCACCTGGAATGTACTGTCTTTTACTGTCTAGTATTTTAAAATGAAACATTCTACTTTCATGCTGGGTCTCAGCTGGGGGCGCAGAGACCATCAATCACAAGCCTTTTGATCACAGTCCGAAATGTCACTGGGTCAAGAGGGCTCTACCCTCATTGATGGAAAAACCCACTTCTGTATTCATAGGCTTTTGGGAGGAATCAAATCGCAGACAATATGGCTTTGAAGGGTATGTGGTCACATAGATCCTTCCTCTCCACCTCTCTGCTTCCTGGCTGCAGGAAACGAACCCCATGGCTCCTACCCCTCACATGGGTTAGAAGCAAGGAGATAAAGGACCATGGATTGAAACTTCTGAAACTCGGAGCCAAAAGAAATCCTCCTTCCTTTAAGTTGCTGTTAAAGTTCAGCTGTTATTGTGATGTTAGGAGTAGGCGATAGTTTCTGAGGACACTCCTAGAAAGAGTTAACGAACGGAAACTCCTACAAGCCTAGGGTAGGTTTTCACTGCCATGGCATGTGTCCAAGTGAAATAACCCACCAGGTATGTGAAAACCTGCTTTTTCTTAACCTGTAGGGTTCCCCTTAATCATACCTAAAAGTCTCTTCTCTGAGGTTGGAGTGATGTTCAACGTACAGCAATTACCTCGCATGTAAAACACACAGCTTCAGATCTACTGCAACCCCAAAATAAAAATGTGCCCCCTTCTATCAGTCCAGTGTCGTGCCTAACTGTTGCTCTCTTATTCTCACTGCATTTTATAGTGTGCACATATTTATCACAACGTTCTTATAGAGCAGAATAAAATGTACCTTTTACAGGTTAAATGAAATAGATGGTTAGGAATGACTCCAAGCCATTGACCCTCGAGTTTATGGATGTACATGACAGGAAATCAAATAGCTTTTAAAATGCTTTTAACTAATTAAATGGAATGGCTTCTTTGAAACGCCATCTATTAGCAAAGCATGAATTCGATGCTGTGGCATTTTAAAGAACAGTTTTTAGTGTTCATGGACCTGCCAGAAGACTGATTTCTGCAGAAATGGAAAAATATTTTGCACTTTGCTGAAAAGAGAGACAAGGGAGAGTTGGTGCTATAATCATGTTATTTCACCCTACAAACAAGCGTGCTAAATTCTAACATGCAGTGAGGACACCGTTTGCCATGAAAGTCATATCGCCACTCAGCAATCAGCAAGATGGAGCTTCCATATCTAATCATCCCACTAACATTAGATTTGTTGCTGTTGTGGCCAAATGACCACTGACCCTGTGATGGGGAGAACAGGTCTCAGCAACCCTTAGCAATGCTCAGAACTGCATCAAGAAACAAAGAAAAGGAGCTGCTTCCAAGTAGCACGTGTGCCTCACGTGGGCACCTTGGCCACGCCTCCACAGGCTATGGAGGGCCAGCAGCCCTCGTGTGGAGAGACCCACCTGCCAGACCAGGTGATCCTGGGCCTCCGGCTTTGCAGACAGGTAGACGCTCAGCACAACGGTATGGGATGAGGAGGTGAGGACGCTGGCGATGATGGCGTCTCTCATGTTGAAGGGCAACATGGTGTACACCACGAAGATGATGAAGAGGAAGAACGACACCTAGGGAGAGAAGAATGTCAGAGTTATAGAATATTCCAGTTCCCTTCCCATTAAAGAAGCCAGGAAAAGGTACTTGTTTAAGAAATAGCATCATGAGGGGCTGGAGAGGTGGCTCAGGGGTTAAGTCTCTGCCTTGCAGGCAGAAGGTCTGAGTTCGGATCCTAGACCCCACGTATAGACGCTAGGCGGAAGCGGGGGCGGCCTGCATTTCTGGTCCTGGTAGGGCGGAGCCTGTGAATCCCGGGGCAGAGTAAACAAGGAGGAGGTGGAGGCGATCCATGGCGGTTCCCGAATTCGCCCATAGGTTCTACATACACACACATACATACACACACGCGCACACACGCACACAATTGAATAATAATAAAAAAAAGAAATAGCATCATGAGCTGGAGAGATGGCTCAGGGGTTAAGACACTGCCTCACAAGCAGAAGGACCTGAGTTCGGATCCCAGGTCCAATGTAAAAAGTCAGGTGGAAATGGCAGTGACCTACACTTCCAGGCCTGGTGGGCACAGCCTGGGAATCCCAGAGTGAAGCGAAACAGGAAGCGTAAGCAATCTTGGGTGACTCCTGAAGTTAGCCTTGGTCCTCCTCGGGAACACACAGTGCCGTCTGATACACACTCATATATGCATGTGCACATGTGCAAAATATAAATAAATAAATAGCATCATGACAAAAGAGCCTGGTTGAACTCACTAGGTTGCAGGGGAAAAAATTAATACTGCGATGGGGAAAGAGTTCTTTTTTGAAACTACAAGGCTTCCGGTTTTGATAACAAGCCACTGTAGACAACGGGCTGAGCTGAATGGCACTTGTGCAAACTCTTTCCTGAGCCACAGGGTCTCTGTGCTCCAGACTGAGCAAGGGTGGGCACACAGGCATAGAGCTGGCTCACTTGTGTGAACATACCTGAGTTCTCCCCCCACCCCACAAGAAGGAGGTAAATGCAGAGCAACCACATGATCCTGCAACTTTGCTCCTGGATAGATAACTTAAACACAACAGTGCACGCTGGTCCTCAGACAAATACATGCATGCACCTTTGCACCCCAACCAAAATGCAAACACACAAGAATCCATCAAGGGAAGAAGGATTAAAGCAGCACATAACATATCCATACAGTAGAATCCTATGTATCAATAAAATGAAATAAAGTGTTGATGCAGGATACGATGTAGATGGACTTCAGAAACATACTGAGTGGCTGAAAGTGGGCAAAAGACCCTATGTTGCCTGAAATACACCAAGTAACGAAATCACAGCAATAGAAAGCAGATTGGTGTTTCTGTCATCAGGGACTGTGGGCGGGCTTGTGGGTGCAAACACAATCATTGCGTAATGAGTACAGAGCTCTCTTTTGGGATGATGTGGAAGATTTTGGCACTGGACAGAGGTGCTCAGTGCACAATGCTGGGAATATGCCCACACCACTCGCGCTTCACTTGGAAGTGACTGGCTTGTGCTTCGTGCATTCCAGTTCCATAAAAGCCATTAATAGGGAAAAACCTAAGGAAAGGTTAAGGGTGAGACAAAATGCCTACTAAATAATAATGCTGAATCTGGTGATCAATCCAGTGATGAATCTGGCAGGCAGAGACAGAGGTCATGGTCAAGGTGGGCACGTGCTCCAGTGCCCGGCCTCCTGGCCAGGGACACAAAAGCTCAGCGCTTCTTGCTGTACTGAGAGGTCAGCCCAGCTGCTCGGGTGTAAGTTTCGCGTGCGTTCTGAGGCATGAGGTAGGCACCAAGCTCTGCTCCAGATGGGCTCAAACACAGGGCAGCCCAGGAGAGCTCCAGTCTGCATCCCCGGGACGCTGCGCTACATCCAAGACCTGAAAGCAACTGTCTCCACCAGGTCATGACTCCAGCAGGGATTCTTCCATGCTGCCTTTGGGGAGCTACCATTTGAAAATAAACAAACAGGCGCATGGAAGACAAGAGGATCACAGCCTAAAAATGAAGCTGGGTCCCTCAAATGCTCCCCTTTATTTGCTTTCAGATATTCTCACCAGGACACGAGTGCACCCATAAACGCCTCTGTGGGGACAGAATCTCCTGCAGAAGAGAAGTGATGTCCCAGTCGCAGCTCCACATTGAGCGATGAGCCTGCCGAGCGAGACAGCTGCCTTCACAGCTTGTGCATCCTGAGAAAAGGGACACCCTTGCCACCCGCTCGGAGGACACAAGGAAGTGGCCTCTAATCATCTCCTCTAATTCCTGAAAGTCCTGTCATCTCGAGTGACGGCCAAGGAGCAAGCCTCCATGAGTGGGTGGCGCTGCAGGAGTGTTTGCTCTGTGGGCGCCTGGGTTCCCCACAGCCACCTGCCTCCTGGCCCTGCCTCCACCCCTTCTAGCTCGATTTATCCAGGCTACCGGGCCAAAAACTGTGGGTGAGCAGATTCACATGGCAATGTTTTTTTTTTCTAGCAAATATTCTCTTATTTCTCCTCTTCAAAGTAAAAGACTATGGAGATGTTCTTCTGAAAAGCATCAGGACGCAGCACGACTATTCAGCATTGGGGCAAGAGCTGCAGAGACGCAGATCCTGGGAACTCACTGACCAGTCAACCAAGTCTGTACTGAGAGTCGGATTCAGGGAAAGACCCCATCTCAGGGGAATGAAGACAAGAGCAATAGAAGAAGGCACCCAACATAAACTCTGGCCTCCGCGTGCATGACACAGTTGCATGCATTCATATACACATGTGTATATACATGCATGCCCCATGCACATATACAAGAAATGGGAAGGTCAAGTTGGTTTTATTTTCTAAGAGCAGTGTTCTTTGTACCTTACTAATCTTGGAGGCTTTCATTATTATTAAACTATTTTCCAAGCCAACTTCATATTATACCAAAAAAACTAAAATGGATTTGGCATAGGTAAAGAACCTGTGTGCAACATGTTCCAGGAAAATCTCCTACGAACTCCAGGGCTTCCCTGTTCCGGAGGGACACTATCCTCTCCTTGGAGACTTCTCCCTACCCAGGTCTTGGGTCTGATCAAGCACCTGAGGTGGGCACGCTCATTCCAACAGAGCAGCTGCAAGCATCTCTTCGCTTGACATTTGCAAGACACAGATCCATGCCGCACCTCTCCATCTCGAAGCTCCCCAAGACTCTCACCTCTCAGCACTTCCTTTGTGGTCTCAGATCTGTTCCTTTTGCCCACGGTTCACTTTCGGCTGGTGATGGTACAATCTCCGACCCTCCGGTACATGCCACGAAAGTCATCTTTGACTGTGTTCTGGTTTGTTCTTCATCCTAGACACTGCTCCTGTCTGCTGCTCTACTCTCTTGTGTCTACTATGTGGCTCAGGGCCTTTCCACTCAGGAAGAACTAAGTTTCCACAATCTTGGTCTTCCTCTTCCACCACCTACCTCTGCAAGGAAAGCAGAGCGTGACCTTCCTGTAGCCATTCAACTCCTTTTTCTGTGTCCTGGGCACTTGGTGCAAGTCACTTCTCTCTCTTCTTCATTAGGTAGAAGAAAGGTCCTTCATTATTATGAACATGCTACCGTGGCCTGATGAAGCATGAGTACAGATGTGTCTTTTCTGGGTGCAAATAAAACTGGCACGTGATTCACCTCGACTCTTTTCCTCCCCGGCAATCATTGGTGTCACATGGCATCATGGTGCTAGTGTAGACTAAATATACTAAATTAACTAAAATAAACTAATTTACAAAAATGTGCTCACAGCATCAGGAGTATTTATGTCAGGAATCCAGGGCATTATGGTATAGACAGGGCATGTCCCATAGAGACTTGTAGAATGAAGAATTGGTCTCCAGTAACAATATTCAGGGCTGGGCTTTGGCAAGTCATTGGGCTTTGGCAGGTGACTGGACTTTACATATTCTAAATTTATCAAAGCTTAATACACAGGTACATTCATGCATGAAGTATTAGGAAATGCAGCTTAGGTGGATGAAAATCACTTGGTCCTGTCCTTTAGGGTAATTCTGGGACCCCGATCCTTTCTTCACCTCTTTGCTTGCTGGCCACCACGAGATGAGGAGCCTCCTCTACAGCAAGCTCACAAATGTCATGATATTCTGCTATTACTTGGGCCCAAAGCAATGCAGCCTATTGATATAAAGTAGATCTTGCCATACTTCTAAAGTTGATTACCTTAGATATTTTATCACAGCCATGGAAAAATGACTAGCATACAAGGCTGACCATCAGACCTGCTATACAAGGCTTGCGGGTTTCACAGTAGGACTTGGTATTTCTGTTGGAATTCACTGGTATGAAGACAAGTTTCCGAACATGCCAGCACTTGAAATGATGGAACTTTGTCTGTCAGTCACTGTGCCTCACCTCAAGGGTCCTAATAAAGCTTGGCTGATCATTCCCTTCCCTTCCAGATGAATGAACTTGCACCGTCAGCAAGATCATCAGGGTTTGTTGTGTGTAACACCCTAGTTCTGGGGAGAAATATCTCAACAGAGAAGATTTTCTATTTTTGTTATGCTAGCAATGTTAAGGAAGCACCCTAGTGTGAAAGAATACTTCACAGCAAGGAACAAAGCTGCTTGAATATGTTTTCTCCCACAAGAGAAATTGAAAATACCATAGTATTTTAAATACCTTCCTAATTTTAATAGCACAGTTTTTCACTGAGGAGACTAGGGTTGATACCATCCTGTTTACACTTCTTCTCATGAGACACCTTACTGGCGGGAGCTCTGCTGCACGTGTAAATGGCTAATGGATTTATTTCAGAAAGTATCAACACAATATTCATCAGAAAAGTATAAATGAAAAAGTACAATAATATCATGTCAAAACTCACTGACCAGGATCAAAAGACATAAGGCAACCAATGCTGTCTGAGATGTGGAAAGAAGGGGTCCATGCGTCGTTTGGTAGGATGCTGATTTACCAAATTCTAGGAAGATTTCTCTGGAGGAGGTGAGTTGCTGCTTTTGACATTGCTAGGACTAAATCCTGATGTGAAAAGGGAAGGGAAGAAAGGCTAAGTGGTTCAGGAGGCCTCAGCCTGCTGGGCTGGAGAAGAGTCCATCACATCACAGGATCTAGAAAGCAGGAAGGCAGGTGAGAAGATAAAGAGGGCGGACCAAGCTCTGGCCCGTTCCATTCTCACAGGGACCTACTTGCTCCTTCCAGGCCCATCTTTCAGTGCCTTCGACCATAGCGCCTCGCAGTGAATCTACCAAGGGATTCAGCAATCACTCCATCAGCTGACAACCAAAGTCCCTGTTTATGAAGCTACGGGGAACAAATGATGATAGTTGCCAAATGAACCCACGGGTGACTTTAAATGATTACAGATTTGAGGCCAGTATCTCAAGGAGACACGCGCATTCCCACATTCATTACAGTGCTACATGCCACAGCGTAGAATCAACCCATGTGACCATTAGTGGCTGGTGACTGAAGAGAATATTGTGAATTGACACAATGAAATAGTATCTGTCTTTTAAAGAGATGGAAGCTTCATCATTTATAAGAGCAAAAATAGAGACCATCATGTGAAGTGGAACCAGTAACAGAAAATTGATAACTTCCTGTCTGCGTACCGTGTAGAATCCAAGAGAATCAACCCAGGGGAGCACAGAGCCCACGGTGGGAGTCAAGGTCAGAGTCAGGAGTAGCCAAGCTTTGACTTGTATCAGGAACAATATATAACATGCTCTATCTAATATACAATGCACATTAATATAATATTAAAGCATTGTTATATAGCATGAGGAGTTTAGTTAAAAATTACAATGTATATAAAAGTAGAAAGAAAGTAAAGTTCAAATGATCTCACCACAAAAAGTGGTGTCTGTGGTGATGGATATGTTATTTCACTTAATATGATTGTTTCATAAGGTGTTTGCAGATAGTAACACTTTGTACTCTGTAAATACATATTGCTATGCTTTTCAATTTAAAAATGCACCTTATAAAGGCAGAAATTTTGAATCTCTTAATGTAGTTAGTACTGTACAGAGTCAGGTTTTCTTAAGAACGTCTTCTGCTTTGGTCTCACCATCCCTCAAAGCCAAGGCACACCAAACAGTTCCGATGCAACTACACATGTATGCTGGCAACAAGAAATCCCAGCAAAGCAGATCTGGACACATGCTCCACAGCATGATCTAGGCAGGGTCCACAAGGATCAGCTTCCCGAGGGAGACGCCTGTGGCAACCACACATCTTAACCTGCACCAGCAGCAAAGGCAACCGAGACAGTGGAGCATAGTAATTGCCTATTCTTCCTTGTGCATACATACCACATCTGCTTGAATCACTAAAGCAAGCTTGAAGGAAGTCATAATAATTACGCCAGGCTTTTCAGGTCAGATGTTTGCTCTGATGACATTCTCATGCGTATCTCCCATCTGTCTACCCAGCTTCTACTTCTGCTCAGACCAACAAGGACTTCAGAACTCTGTCTGCTGGAACCCGTGACCCTCACCTTACCAATCAGGGGTCGTGGGTTGGAGCATCAGTCTCCACTGGAGGCCTGGGAGAACCTCCCCTACGTGATTCAGATCTTTTCCCTGGGAGCTTTCCAGGTGACCCAAATGGTACCCCGGGCTCCCAGTGGGATCAGCAGGCCATTAGGGTATGGTGACAGTGTCCCCAAGTGACAGCCAGGTAAACACAGGACAAGGACAATGCATTCAGCTCTACTAAGCAGTTCTATCCAGCATCGGTTACGCTGAATACAAGCAGACAAAAATGATATAGCTCAATGAATTCTGAGGGATAGTATGCTTTTCATCTTGGTTACTAGTTTTCCTTTTTTCATGTATCTGAACTATTTTTAATGAAAAATAATGAATACTAAAATGATGTATTTTGACTTCATTTCTACTTAATACACACACAGGACCAGAAGAACAATTTTTGAGGCTGTGTGACCTGGTCACACCTCTTCTGTGTTCTGCTGGCCCTAACCCGTGCCTCGTCTCTATGATGGAGGCTGGTCCCTCAGGTGAGGTACGGGAATTGAACGTCAGAGTTGCTAAGTAGCAGTTCTTCCTCAGCACCTGAGTATGTAAGTAGAATATCACTGTTCTTGCTTTGGGGACCGTACACAGACATTCTTGGAAATTATTTTATATAATTCCAAAAATACTTTCAAAACTTTTCAAAACATGTCTTCTTAAAATACATATACCATATGGAATGCCTAATTAACATATGCATAACCTTACATACTTAACATTTTTTGTGGTGAGACAACTTAAAATCTAATCTCCTGTCAATTTTTAAAGATAAAATACATTGCTAATAGCTGTCATGTTGAACAGTAATCTTGAAATCCTTAGTCACAACTGAAAAGTGGATCCACTGATATATGTTGCCCTAATCCTGGGCTCAACTGAATGGTACTTGTATGACTTCATGCTTCAGGCGTGCTTCATGTCTGGCTGGGCTGATGTCTTCCAGGACCACCTGCTTTTCGACAGGCGTATCTTTCTAGGATTACTATTCCACTGTGTAATATCATGGCTTTTCTTTAAACAGGATCTCTCTTTGCAGCTACCTGAACTCATGGCAATCCTCCTGCCTCTGCTACTGCCTCAAGTTCATAAGCTCCTGAGACCAGCTCAGGTTTGTCTACATTTCCCTTGTCTATTTGTGCCCTGGATGGCAGCTCAGGCTGATGCCGCCCCCGAATTATGAGCAACGCTGGGTAAGAAGTAGAGCACAGACTCACCCCCGCCAGAGGTACACATGGGAGGGGGGGTTGTAGGTCAAAAATTAGCTCTATTCTAAATGTTTTCAGATACCTACATACTGCTTCTCAGG
The DNA here is from genome assembly GCA_023101885.1 of Typhlomys cinereus. Lineage (NCBI taxonomy): Eukaryota > Metazoa > Chordata > Mammalia > Rodentia > Platacanthomyidae > Typhlomys > Typhlomys cinereus. The sequence continues at coordinate 1,843,742 of JALPQD010000324.1, forward strand.
ACAATTTTACTAATTTATAAAAGAATCCTTTATGGAAAAATACAAAAATTATAAAAAAAACCTCAGAACCACATTGATGACTACTGCTATAAAAGACTTTAGTCTTTTTCTATATAATTGCCTTAGGCTAAGAATACCTTCTGAATATCAACTCCATAGCATGTAAAAGCATCTCTTTAAAGGTTACACTATTAAGACAATGAGCATATCTTGTGCTATGTGATGGGAATCCTAGGCTCCCAAAGGGCCATGACAAAATATGACTCACTGGTGGCTTCCATGGTCCTCATGATATTATGCAGAGTTAAGAAGATGGAGGACAGGATCGGAGGTAAGATGACAACTTGCCTGTGCCTTTTAAAATTCAAGGTAGGAGGAGGTGCAGTACACACTTTTAAATGCTCGGTGCAGGAGAACAGCTGGAGAAATTGAGAAATCCTGCCACACCATATCTGCAGGATTGCTGAGGGACAGGCAAACCTCACTTCCAAACAGAAAGACTGCCAAGCGATGCCAAAATATGCCAGACTTCATGGAACCTCCTTCCTCTGCCTTAACCTCCTTCCCAGAGATGGTCACACCCATTATTGCCTGAGTCTCCTCACATCAATCAAACAAACTCCTTCAGGATTACTTAAGGGCTTGCCTTAACTAACTCTTCACAGATCTGCTCAAAGCTCAGTCTTCAAATTGTCAGGTTGATACCGTTTCTCTAACAAGCACACTGTCTCATCTACTCGCCAGTACTTATGTCAACGTTACACTTTATGAGGCATTTTATCAGCCATGAAAGTGTTAGAGTTTTCCATCATCCCAAGTTAGGCCCCTGAAGTATGCTCTTGGAAGAGATTTGGGAATCTGAACCGGTTGCCTTTCTCTTTGGTTCTTAGCCAGTGCAGGGTAAGTACCTGCGAACTTCACCAAACCAGAAATAAAGTGCAGTCTCACCAGGCTCAACGAAGAGACAGCCACAGCTCCCCTCTGAAACCGTGAGTCAAGATAAACCTTTCCTCCCTGTAAGTTGATTGGGTCAGGTATTTTTATCACTGTAACAGAAATCTGAAGAACACATAAGGACAGGACGATGGTCGTCTTCTCACAGTACTAAAATTCCAGTAGATACTACACATGTCCATTTATTTCCAGCACTTCCTCTTGTCCCTTGGAATAAACATAAGGACTGCAGAATCTGTCTGCAATCCATGTTGATGAGAAACTGAAATCTGAAGCTTCCACTGATAATTCTCAAGCTGCTCTCTTTTGTCTGAAAGTGGACCACCATCTCCATGCTTATTTTTAAGTGTCTAAAATACAGTCCTTTTCTCTGGAATGATGGCCTTCTGTTTCCACAGCATATAACCATGTCCAACAGTGTCAGCTCCCATCTCTGAAAACTTGCTTCAGATGCTGGCCTTTCAGCCAGTAGAAACGTGAGACACAAGGACGCTATCCTTGAGCTTGCCTCAGTTTCCTATGTGGAGGATGTGGCAGGATGGATTATCTATCCATTATGTGTCCTTTTTCTTCCTTTGCCTTTGCCCATGGAGCTTATTCAGTGAAGCATACAGCCCTCCTCACAGCCTGTGGACTTGGACATGTGGTCTCCTTAGAGTAGCAGAATCTAGACAGATGTGACAGAACGCCAGTCCTGAATTGTGGTTTATTGATTTTTCCTCCACTGTCATGGGCATGTGTGGAGGGGGTACATGTATTTGTATATTCACATTCATGTGTGTGAAAGCACATGTGTGTGTATCTCTCTCTCTCTCTCTCTGTGTGTGTGTGTGTGTGTGTGTGTGTGTGTGTGTGTGTGTGTGTGTGACTGTGAGGGTCCAAAGTTGATAGGGGAATCATCCTTGATTGCTTTTCCACCTCATTCATTTTGGAACAGGGTCTTTAATCAGAGGCCAGCTGATTAGCTCTGGGGATTCACAGTACTTACCCTCTGGGATGACAGACGAGATGTCACGCTGTCCCCTGTCTAGCACTGAGTTCACTGCCAGCCCTGCCTTTACCCGCTGGTCGCTTTTAGATATTTTTTGGCAATAATACCAGAAGTCCTCCTTTTCATTTGTTTCTGTCTTCATTCCATCGCTGGTTGTCTCATGCCAACCATTATAAAACTTTAGAAGGTTCTTTGTTGTTTTGTTGTCTACTATAATAATGCAGTATATGCATTTATTTTAAATAATTGGCCTATATATCATCATCATCAAGACATTGCTGGACTGCTTTGGTTGAACTGACTATGCCTCCAGTATATGCATTATCTCACATTGCTGTTTGGTATTCCTCTGGGTATTTAGACGAATGCTTCCATTTGGCATTGGTATGGCCTGGCTCTGTGGCTCATTGGGGTGTCATAGGTGAGTACTACCTGTCTCTTTGGGTACTCAGAAAAGAATTGTAGTGACACCATTTGACAGAGGCGTGATTGCTATCACAATAACAGAACAACTCTTGGAGGATGACTTTGAAAGGCACCGTGTTAGAAGTACACACACACACAAACACACACACACACACACCCTGCAGTAAAAGTCACTTGTAAAAAAATAAAATGTTATGTAAAAGGGCTTTTATTTATATTCGCTGTTTGGGTCCTCATGAATATTCATGCCCATATTCTTTTGAAACATTTTATTTATTTAATCTGAAAGGCCAATGCTTCAGATGAAAAAAACTCACACAGGGAAAATGAGTGAATTATTCATCTAAGAACAAATACTGTTTTGAGACAAGGTTTACACGCGTGTGCTCAACATTGACACGGAACAGCATCCTGCAGACCACTGCACTTGCACAATGGGCTCTCGCCACAAAGACCTACTGAGTTCTAAATGGCTTTGTTTGCTTTTTCTATTATTCTGAAAGAGGGGCGTCTCAGTAGAGAGAACTTGTATCCTTGAGCTGTGCAAACAAATTATCTTAGCTCTGACTGGGTGACTCATTCTTGAGTGGCTTAGTTCCTGAACGGCGCACCGCTCCGGTGCATCAGTGGGAAGCAGAGGTACCTGACTCCTGCGCTCTCACCCTTAGTGGAAACAGGCAACCTCCATTCCCAGTCAAGGGATCAGAACACCCCCCAAACAACAATAGCTGCACCCCTGTATTTAGACCAAATTCTACAATTAACACAGGATGATGTCTTTCTACTTAGTCATTTATTATTGTTTCTTTGACAATTTCAAACACATAGATAATATATTGTGATTACAATCTCCCCCACCTTTCTCTTCCCCTCTCAGCCCTCCCTAGCAGTTCCTAGTTCAGATTCATGACTTTGCATTTAGTTTATTGCTCTCTTATCTCGGCAATCCAGTTTTAAGTTGTCTTAGGGCAGGTAGTGTGCTATTTAAAGAGATTGGGTATGGTCAGCAGTGATGTGAGAATAAGTTATATACCGACAGACTTTGCACGCTGTTAAGATCACTTTTCTGAAGGAATAATGCCTATTAGCGATCAAGACAAACAACTATGAACATTAAGGAGTATGTGTGAGTGGTCGCACAGGCAACGTGCTCCGGACAGCAACACGAAAGACTCACACTAAACAGGATCACAGGTCCTACTTCGAAAATGCAGCTACTCACAAAGATACAATATTTCAATCTCAGATCCTATAAAATTTGATATTTTAGTGGAACTGACAAGCTAGCTCAGCGGGTAAGGTCTCTCTCTACTCACCTGAGCAACTCCACTTGGCAACCTGAGTTCAGTCCCCAGAAGCCACATGGTAGGAGGTGAGAACTGACTTCCAAAATCTGTCCTCTGCCCCCCACTTGTGTGCCCCCTCCCTCCTCTCTCTCTCTCTTATTTTTTCATTTTCTCATTCTCTCTCAAGTAGTTAAAATGTTTGTAAGAGCTGGCATTTGGGTTCGTATTCACTTACTTTGATTTTTATGTCATATGACTGATTTCAGCTTTGTTATTTAATGAGCAAGCTTCTCTGCTCTGGGGTTTCTACGGGCACACACTGTAATACCCCGTGACCACCATTAAGCCTCCATGGTCTCCACTAGTCCCCATGATCTCCATTGAGTCCCCATAACTTAGGGAAAACAGGTGCTCAAATGAGTGAAAGGTGTGTGCTGGTAGAATCAGGTGGAGCTCTTAATTCAGAGAGAAAACAAACTGAAAGGCATCTTCTCTCCATAGGGAGCAAAGCCCCAACTTGAGCTCCACATTCAGTGTGGTGGTTGTGGGGAGCGGGGTGCCACTAACTCCGTGGAGGACGCAAAGGAAAAATGTCCATGTTGCTTTCAGAAACTCGGTGTTCTCCCTCGTGCTTCCCTCTCTCCTCGAAATGCCATCTTTGGTTTTAAAAATCAGCTAGATAATGTTCTTTCTTCAAGATTGGGTCGTTTCCTCAGTGGGGTGAGCCCAGCAGTCAGCTAATGGACACGTGAGCATGCGGGACCATCCACTGGCTGGTCATCCCTCTGCCGGGCAGGCAGAGCTCACTGGCTACTCGCTTGCCACGGACACGCTCCCCCCCCATCACTGATGCTCCGAACACCTCCTTCCTCTACACGTCCACGACCACCGAATTCCAGGCCTAGGCCCTGGGCTTGCGTTGCTTCATGTATAAAGCAGCGGAAACCAGAGGAGGAGCACCTTGCACGGGCATGTCTACGCAGCAGGTGACAGCACACAGAAGCCGGAGGGTCTGCACCCAAGGGTCCCCTGCCTGTCGCCAGCACAATTGGTCATTGAACTAACATGACTTCAGTATCCAGCCTGTCTTGTTTTAGCTGAAAGCTCAAATGCATTAATAGTGCATTTGAGAAAAGGCAGTGAGCACTTGCTTCCTCTGAGACTTGAGCCCTTTCACGTGAGCATCTGCTGTACTTTACGGCATAACTCACTGCATGCTTCTCAGACACGTCTGAAATCTCGAGACAAGAGCTTTAAAGGGATCAAAGCTCCCTGAGGAATTGTCATGAACATGGCGGGGGGTTGGATGAAGAACAGATGGAGGGAGAGTGGAATCTAGTAGGGTCAAAGGTCATTCCATTACTGTGGTCACTGAACAAGTTCCCTACTCAGTACCTGACTCTGCATCAAAACAGACTCGGAAGTGCAGACAGGACCGAGCCTCAGCCCTACAGGCCTGGTGCAGCAGTGAGGAATCTGTGCAGGGCAGAACCGACAGAATGAATATGCGTACAAAGGGAATTTAGGAAGTACACATGGTGACTAAATTTCTGTGTCTGGGATACTTCACTCAATATAATTTCTTCTAATTCCAGCCATTTCCCAGCAAATTTCATTAATTCATCTTTTTGATGGCTGAGTAGTATTCCATTGTGTAAAGGCACCACATTTTTATTATCCATTCCTCCATTGGGTTGATTCCATGACTTTGCTATTGTAAATAGTGCTGCAATGAACATGGGTGTGCTCATGTCATTGTAGTGAGTTGCTGCATTTTGGGGGATTATTCCAAGAAGTGGTATAGCAGGGTCATATATAGCCACAGTGTGAGTGTGATTGGACTTTGCCTGACCTGTACAATGGCTGACATGTCAATGACCCCCTAAAGTCTATCATGGAACACAGGAGAGAAAGCTTCATGTAGTAGGATCCTTAGAGGCAAGGGGTTAAACAGTCAAAACAGAGTTCCCATGCTAGCAGGCAGCCCAAGAAGGGGTCCCAAGTTATGCCACTGAGTCCTGAACCCTCACTAAAGTAGAGGACTCACAGGGAGGTTCAGAGCCCACAGAAACGGAGGCTCTGGAGGATGAGAGGGAGGAAGTGGTAGGTGCTGGAAGAGGGAGATGGAGGGAATGGGGTGAGAGGGAGGAGGGGAAGGGGGAAAGTGCAATGGGGGATAATGGGGGAGGAAAGAGGATGGAGAGAGGAGGGGTACCTATTGAGCTTGGGTGATGGTATGAGGCAAAAATTAAATGTGTAATAAAAAATAAATATATAAAAGGAAGAGAATTTATTGGCCTGGCAGTTGGGATGATGTCTGGGCAGTGCAACAATGACTGCCCACAGCTGTGGGTTCAGGAGCTGAATGTCTCTGCAGTGCCTGTGTGTTGCTGAGCGTCAGAGGATTCTCGGAGAGTCTCTGAACTTCAGGCATGTTGGAAGATCACAAAAGCTGGTTCTTACAGCAGCTAAGAATGGCAGCAACAGGAAAGATCAGTACATCTATGGAGAGAGAGAGAGAGAGAGAGAGAGAGAGAGAGAGAGACAGAGAGAGACAGAGAGAGAGAAGACTCTTCTTCTTATTACCTGGTCTGCTAATGAAAGGTTTATCCACATTTAGGACTCTCATTGTATCTTAATCTTGATAATCTCTTCAAGTGGTTTGACAACTAATCTGCTAGTTAGTTCCAGATACAATCAAGTTGACAACTAAGATTAACTATCACAAACCCACCCCTTATCCAGTTGACACTTGGATCTAACTATCACATCTGGTGACCCAGTAGGACGGGTTAGCTGGAAAGTTGAAGCTCAAGATCTGCCTGCGGTTCTCCCTAGGGAGGGAACCCGGAAAGGCCACATCCATGTCCAAAGGAGAATACTGCATGGGGACAACATAGGCAAAGCCCATGTAATAAATATCACGCATGTGAAATGGCATTGCTCTCAGTTCCAAGTTCACTGAGTGATTGTAATTGTGCCAACAATTGTTTTGGGGAAGCCCATTAGAACCAGAGTCATTTACACTGTTGCCGCTAGATACATCTGCAGGCGAGTCAGGCTGCAAGGACAGTCGTGAGAGATTCATCCTGCAAGCGAGACATTTCACTGAAGAGTCTTCCCTGAGAACACACGTGAATGATCTCTAGGACTATTTTCCTTCTGTCCTTTAGCCCACCCCTTCTCTGGGACTCTTTTGGTCATCAAAGAGAACAGAAAGAAGGCCGTGTGAGGCCAAGGATAGAGCACGAGGCATGTCCCTCTGGCCTGGGCCCCTGGGAATAAGATGTGACCAGGACATGAACGGCCATATGCGATGTCTTGTCCTCTTTCCCACCTCCGCAAAGATGCTCACGGCTGGCAAGAATCCCACTGCAGTGTGTGTTCACATCGTTGATAAATTCACGACCGAACAACTCAAGGGAACAAGGGACTTTTACAATTCTGTTACAGTTCACAGTACCGCTTGGGAGAAGAGCTCGTTACGTCATCAGGCGCTGAGCTCACCATAACCACAGAAAGCTGGGAGAGGGACCCATGTTCTCTCTCCAGAAGGCCTGCGTGCCAACATGGCTACTGAACTATGCCATTTACTGAGCCGGTTCTCTCCACCTTTCCACCTGCTCAGGAAGTCTTAATCTCACCCGCTGTGGATTGGGTCCCCCATCCTTAGACAACCTCCTGCAGACTTGCTCAAGGACGGCCTTAACTCCTAACGCTTCACAAATGTGCTCAACTCTCAGCCCTCAGTCATGAAGCTGACATCTGTACCTCACTGCACAAATCCCGTAGCAGAGGCTGAACTGCCTCACAGTGCGGCTCTGTAGGAAATGCAGGAACGTAAGGGACCATCGCCAAACAAAGAGCACTGGGAGGAAAAGCAGAGAGCGCTTTTAATTTGTCGTCTGTGGTCTTTGCTATAGATTGTCTTGTTCGTGTTATGGATAGATGGCAGAACGTGTGGCTGCAATCACAGGGCCAGGCAGCAGTTTCCATTCACCCTTCAGCCGTGTCCTCTCTGGAGGAGGCTGGACTACCAGGTTGCCAGTCATGCCCGATGTGCCCATCTTTAGAGGATGACAGACAGCTTCAAGCTGAGGAGAGGGGTGCCGAGTCAAGGTCCCCCCACTGTTTAGTGTAAAGCCCAGATGCGGAGGACCCAAGTGCATCTTCTGCGAACTCCTGAGAGTGGGGGCGGGGAAGGGGGGATGTACCAACAGTGCTGTGCCCTGGCCCGGCAGGGTCAAGCTGTTTGCTCCCCTGACTCCAACACAACGTCCACCTCCCCCAGGGCCCTTTTCTTCCTTTGGAAGATGAAGAGATTTTACTTTCTGAAATAAATTTTCTTTTGGAAGAGAGAATGTGACCATCAGTTACTTGACTTTTGCTTCCCAAGATCCCAGACTAGCCACGAGGCATTCAGAAAATATGCTTTACCTTTTATTCTTCATGAAAATTATTTCTTTTCTTCAAAGACCCCATCGCATCGCTTTTTAAACTTAACTTTAAGATGCTTATTTTAAGAGATCCATGAAGATCACAAGAGTTCCCTCAACTCCCTGGGAGACTGAGAAGTGTCAATGCTGATGGTAGGGGGAAGCTTTCCTCAATGGCATATCCACTGGTATCTGATTTATGTTCCAGCAAGTGTGCAGGCACACGCCATCGAAGACAACCCAGTGGGCCAACACGTGAGAAAAGACGCGAAATAGGAGGGAGATTGACAGAGGCTAATAATTGTAATGGGAAAAGAAGGGGAGGTGGGATTGAAGATTAAGGTGTGGAAATATAAAGTCATGATATTCATTTGTGAGACTATGAAAGAATAAAATCTCCATGAGTCTGGGAGATGAAGAAGTGACTCCATGGGCAAGAGCACTTATTGTACAAAAATGAAGATCTGAGTTTGGATCGTGGCACCCACATAAAAAAGATGAATGTGGTCATCGTTGTGTCTATACCTCCAGTGCCCTGCCAGGGTAGAGACGGGAGGTGCCCGTCAGCCTAGGTTTGGGTGCACTGGGAACCTCGATGTAGTAAGGGGGACAGTAATGGTGAAGAACGTTATCCAGTGTCCTCCTCTGGTCTCCACATGGGCACAGGCACACGCACTCATACGCGTATTCTCTGTTTCTCCCTCCCTTCTTCCCGACATACACACACATCTGATTCTGATTGAAAAGCATCGGTGCCTAATGAGGAAGTCTCGTCCGTGGAATCACGGCATCCCGCTCACGTGCCACGGGTGCTACTGCTCCGAAGCTCCCCTGGGAGGTCCGTCTGCTGAGAGTTTTTCCAGCTTCCTTCACGAGGAAGCTGACAACGGAGCAACCACATGAAACGTCACATCAAGAGCTTCTCCAGGAAGTTCAGAAAGGGTAGGAAAGTATTTAAAATGTACTTAATACTTGCCAACAGAAACAACATCAAAAATGTAGGATGTCATCTGAACATGCATAAAGTAGCATGAACCTCCCATTGCAATCCCCACCCTTGTATGTATTGAATGCAAATTCTGTGCACTCTTGAGAAATGTCTGTGCTTATTGAGTATATATACTGAAGATTTTCAACCTGTATTTTCTCACCTCCTTGTGACTTAGATTTAACATTTCTCCAAGGGTCCTATTTTATTACATTAACAAATATTCAAAACATGCAAGGAGTTCAGCTTAAGTAGGCCCACAGCGGCACTTAGCTTCTGGTCATGTTTATCGATGACTTCCTTATCGTGAAGTACATGATCTCTATCAGTGGGCTTCACTTGTTTGAAAGTCTTATAAAGATTGATTTCAATGATTGCTTGACTTGGGTTTTTAAAGTCTTTAATTTTTGGTCTCCTCCCTTCTCTTTTAAAGAATTCCAGGTATTTTTAAAGCTGACTTTCTATGTGTAGAAAGCAAAGACAACATAGAGCCCCTTTGGCTTGTACTTAGTTTTCCTATTATGAACACTTTGCTAGCATGGTACACCTGTCACCTTTGATGAGCCAGGACTCAGATGCCACCACCAGATGCAGTTCATGTCTGCATTTCACTTGGATTGCTTACTGCTCACGGGCAACATCTACAGGGTCTCCATCCAGACAGTGTCTTGGACTTGTCTTGTTTAGGGTCTTAATACTCTGAAGAACACTAGGAAGATATTTTACAAAATGTTCCCCCACTGAAGTGTGTATGATGTTTCCCCCATGATCTTGCTCGATTTTGTTGAGAGAGGAGGATTCCAGAGGGTTTTGTCACTTGCTACTGGCCTGACTTATACTAGGGACCGGGGCCTCAATTGCACAGCTAATGTAACAGCAATCAGAATTCTTTCTTAAGTGAGGTTTTTGTTCCTCCAATTTTTCAGCTGCATGCAAGTGTCTGTGCAGCACACTTCAGGCGCAAGAAATTGGCTGCACTGCCATGAAAGCGGAACAGACACAGTGGCCACACGAGATTCTTCTGCAGAGCAGAGCTGACCACTCCTGCATTCTCTTAGCAAGCCATTCGTGTACAACTGTGTAGACTTGTGGATGTTAACTTTATACTGTGACTTGTATCTACCATTATCTTGGTTAGCTTTCAAATTCTTCCATTTCTATAGAGAAGCAGTTCATTTCAAAACAATTTATTTCCTTGTGTTTGAAGAGCTTTATGCTATGCTTTGTATTCTTAGTCTGGTGGTGACACTCACGATACTTGTGTACACTGACAAATACTCGGGTGTTCTGAGTACTTCTTCCTTAATACTAGGTGTCTGAGTACTTCTTCCTCGACAAGTATGTGCTGTTTGCTTTAAGCGCATCTACTGACCCTCCCTTTTTTTTTATTGCCTAAGTGCCAAACAAGAAGCTCAAACAACTTTCCTTTCTCCTCTTTTATTTTCAACTGTAACCCCTAAATTGAAAAAGTACAAAAGTTTATTTTTTAAAAAAGCAAAAATTCCACTTACACATGCAAAAATTTCACAAAACAAATAGAGTTATTATCAACAATCAATAAAATTCTTTGGGCATCCCAGAAACCTGTCACCACCCTTAGGAAACCTTAGGAACCATTAAAAATGCTGAAGGTTAATTTTGGATATTCTTGAATTTTTCATGAATGATATCATACCACAAATACCCTTTATCATTTGTAGTTTTTCTAATTGGATTACATGTGTGGAATTCATCCATATCAGAGAGTATAATCACTGAGTTACACTACTGCCTAGTATGTAATTTTATAAATACACCACAATTACTCAATCATTGCTCTATTAGGGTCATGTGAGCTGCTTCCAGATTTAACCAGCCATTTCAAATCCTGCTATGATCACTCTTGTGTACATACTTTGGTGCACATCCAAACTGAATAGAAACTGAACAGGAACTTCTGGGTAGCAAGCTTGTATGTGCTGAAATGTTGAAAATATCAGATATCTACAATTGACACTGTCAAACCAATTTAACTGTCAAAAGTATTGTATAAATGCTCAATTCACTTCGCATCCTTGTTGATACAGCTCCCATTTTAAACTTTTATTACCATTATTACTCTTGTCTTTTCAGAAAACAATATTTACACATACCATTTTCCTATGATGGTCTCTACTTCGACTATGTGCAGAAACCTAGAGAATATTTGCACAACTTAGAAATAGATACTATTGTTATTATTGTTAAAAATGATATTGCTCTAGAAAACATCGTGACTCTACTGCACTTACAAAGTTCTGGGTACCCCACAAGGCTTGTTCAGGGAAGACTGGCAATCTTGATTTTGGAATTTCCTAGTCATCTCTTCCTGAATCTTGTCTTTTAGTATTGTCATGGTTTGAAATGTGAGTTGTATCTCACAGGCTCACGTGTCTGAATCTTTGGTTGTTTGGGAAAGCCATGGCGGTACCGTTAGAAAATAGAGCCTTGCTGGAGGAAGGCAGTCAGAAGGGGGTAGGCTTTGAGGCTAATACTAGGGTTGCTATATTGCATTTATTTTCAGAAACCTGAGTTATAGAAACATTGAAATGTCTCTACCTCTTTTCTATATCAATCATTCTTCCCTCAGCTACTTCACCTCTTCATCTTATCTTGGTTCTCATGGTTAATGTCAAGTGCTCAATATCTTTTATTATATTTTTGTGAAATAATATCCTGTCTTATGTACCTTTGTACTTTTATTCATTTCTCCAGTGGTATTAGTCAACATTGACTTCATGTCTTCCTGTTTTCTAAACCATTTTTGAACTTAGGTTTTGAGTTCCTAATAAGAAGTTTTAAAAATCACCTGAATGTGTTTCTTACTACTCCCACTTAGCTCAAAGCACTGCAGTGCATTTTTTAAAGCCTTCCTTGCCATTTGTTGTGGGAAGTTTTCCATTTGTACTTTCTGATTTTCTTGAAGGAGCTCTGTGTAGACGCTGAATGCCACATTCTGTCCATTTCATGAGGAAACAATTCACGCTTCTGTGAGCAAGAATGATGAAGTGCAGCTGACACTTTCTTTAATCAATGACATTTTTGGAGGGAACAGAGTGGGTCCTGATTTTTTTTTTGTTTCAGCTTGAGTTTAATTTCCATTTTCATTCTTTGTTTCCCCATTCTTATACATTGAGTGAGTACCCTCTCATTCCTCCAGAGTTAAATAGCAATGTCTTTCTGAGACTGCCACCCCAATTCTGAAAACTGAGAATTGCTTTTCTTATATTCTCCATGCCTCACTGTTCTGACACAGCGTGTTTCTGACCAGCTCCATTGTTTTCCTGTTCAGGTAGCTCCTTTTGTATGGGAATGGCCTGATCTCTGGTCTCTCTAATCCCACCCAGGAACTGTCAGGGCCCTGTCAGTTGTCCCTTCTAGGTGTGGGCTCTGCTGTACTCCATGTTGGGCTTCCAGCAGCCTGCATACCAAAGCTTATTTCTCACTGAAGAAAATGCATGGGTGCTGTCATCAGCTAACTCCACGCTTAGGAGATGTGCTTCTCTGTAGACCTGTGGGGACTTACTGCAGATAAGACGGACTCTGGGCAAACCTGTAGGAAAGTGTCTTGATTGTTTGAATGGGCCCTGGGTCTAGCCAAGCACTGGCATGCTGGCTGGCATACAATAGCTCGTTAGTTCTGCTCTTGGTTGTGAGTACAGTCAGTCCCCTCAGTGCCTGAAGATACAACTCTCCTGCCACAGTGGACTGTACCTGTAATTGTGAACCAAGAAGACCTCTTTCTCCCCGAAGCTGTTTGGACCAGATACGGGTTATGAGACTCAAACAGGGATCTGTCAATTTCTTTTTCTCGGTTATGCCAGGGACAACTGAAGATGCCTCCACTTGTTCTCCTTAATAACATGAACACTTTTGGCAGGGCTATATGAAGAAATTTAGATTACGAGGCCACCTTCACAGGAATATGGATAGCACAAACTGTAATTTCCTGCTTTTATTCTCCAATGGTGAGCTGACTCCTATTTTTTGAAGACAAATCTATTTTCCGCTCAAGCGAAATGACACAGACATACTTGTAACTATTTCTGCTCTAGCCATCTGTCCATTTTTATTCTGGCAGCCTAGTCCTCAGTCATTAGAACACTTATACATTCAAATATCAAGAAACTCAAGGAACTGTTTCCAGATAGCTTCCGTGCTTCTCTGGAACTCCTGGCTTTGTCTCTTCAACATCAACATCAACACACATCACCATGTGCAGAATCTCCCCAGGCCCCGTGTGTGTGCACTTTGCTTGATGAGATGCTCAATTTAGAGACCAAATGTTAGGGATATCTGGCATGGGTGTGAAAAACATTGAACTTCATACGATGAAGCATAGCTCTTGGTAAATTAATGCTTCTTTTGTGGTATTCTTTCAAGAGACTTGGGAATTTATTCTTATTTTTCTTTATTCTTAAATATATTATTGTGAACTGTCGCAGTTTGCCTGCATGTTGCTGATGAATTCATCATTAAATGGCTTAAGGGAAAGAGGAAGTTTTATTTCAGTTTAAGATTTTCTGGTTACAGTTCTTAGTGTAGTTTGATAGCAGAGCTCATACCAACACCAGGAGCTAAGGGAACTGGCCATACCATATTCCCAGGATACTAAGAGAGGGGCAAACCTCACTTGTGAGACAGAAAGGCTGCTAAATGAATGTCCAATTTTCTTGAACCACCTTCTCACATCTTATCTACCTAGAGAATGGTCTCACGCACTAGCCTGGATCTTACCACATCAATCAGTTCCATTCAGGCTTGCCCAGGGCTTACCTTAACTACTAATTCTTCAGAGATTTGTCCAGAGCTCAGACTTCAATTGTCAAGTTGCACCTACATATCTAACTAACACATGAATATGCTAGCACACTGTAATTAAGGATATCTCCCACAATATCTATTACTTTTGGCTATATACTGAAATAACTTAAACTCTTCACATCCATTCTTCACACACTGACTCTGGAATGTCTCCATTATTTCTAAACATTTTTAAGGGCATTCTCTTGGTTTCAGGAAATAATGTAAATAAATAACATTGAGCATGCACTATTTGCCTACTCTCTGACAGAAGCTTCTATATACATTATAAAATCTATTTTAACAAATTTATAAAGAATGTGGCATTAATATTCTCAATCAAGAGATTAAATGTTAAAACTTAGGATAAAGAATCTGACCCTCATTACATTACGTTTCTAGGATGATGTAGAGTGACCGCATCTAAAGACAACTATGTCTGACCATTTTCTCTCTGTCATGGTCATTATTTTTTGCCAAAGAGTTAGCTAAATACAACTTTAATATGCCAATGGCTTACATACTTCTCTAACTTCATTTTAATGATTATAACTTAGACTTAGTTATTTTTGTAAAACTCTTAACTCTTATAAAACACAATCTAAAGACACTTTAAATTTTTATTTACTGAGAGTTTTCACCCAATGAGCTGGCACTATCTGAGTCATTCTGAGATCCTGTATGAAAATGATTTTCTAATTTTAGCAGTTTTAGATATTAAATAAATTTACCAATATTACATTTTCTGACGTTGATCTTTTTTGGCAGTCCAGAACTTTTTACAGTGCTGTGGATAGTACCTGCGACTTTGGAAAAACTTCATATTCCCTACGAACCTGCTACAAATGTTGATATAAAAGAGAAACACTGGCAATATTAACCTCTTAGCATTGTTGTGGACCTTATCCATCCATTACCTCATAAATGATACAGAAAGAGACTCTGTGAGTTCATAGTTTAGATAAGGAGATATCACGAGAACTCGGGGAGTATATAGTACAGCAAGTGCTGAGAGAAGTTAGTAACATTATGGATGAAGATACAGAGAGAAACCTTCGATACTAGATGTTTATTGAAAATATAATTAACCAATGTTCAGGGAATATGGTGGAAGAAAGGGTGGCAAAAATGTAAGCCAGAGGGTGGGGCGGGGTAGAGTCTGACAGCATCTTCTGGACGTGACCAGGCTGTTGCATCTGTGAGCTCACTGCAGCTGTGTCTACTTCCACAAGACCTGACAAACTTTGCCGTATCAGCATTCCCCATGGAAGGAGGAAGGACATTAAGAGGTCCCACATCTCCCTGAGAGACTGCTGACACTACCGAGGACCAATGCTTAGGGAGATGAGCCACTTTACTCAATAATATGTCATTGAAACATCATCTATGCTCCAGCAAGCGCTCAGGCACATGCCTATACTGGCAACCCAGATAACACTAAGCAAGCCACAGACACAAAAAGAGAAAAAAGTAGGAGTCAGACTGGTGGGGGGAAGCTGTGCAGTGGGAAAGGGAAGGAGGAACAGTATCAGGCAGCAATGGGTAAAAAATGACTTCAATTCATTGTAGTCATGTGTGAAACTATCAAACACAAAAATAAATTTTAAAAATTCAGGGGAGATTTGCGTTGGTATTTCATTGGTTAAAGTGTGTGCCAGTCAAGCAAAAGAAACAGAGTTCGGAAGCCATAATAAAAAATGCCAGGTGGGTGTGGAAAATTGCTTATGATTCTGGCATCAGACAGAAAACCCTGGGACTCTCCTGGAGGCAGCCGGACGAGACCTTCAAGTGAACCGCGGGCTGAACCGAGACTTTGGCACAACACTGAAGAGACAAGAGGGATCATGGTTGATTCTAGATAGCCTGATGGACCTCTTCAAGCACCCCGGGGCCCGCTCACAGACAGCCAGCCATGCACACATGCACACACTCCACATACATATGCGCATGAACAGAAAAGTACTCAAGAGGACACAGTCAATGGCCATTAACATTAGAGTCCTTATAAATTATTTATTAAGCTAAATTTGTCCATGGCTTTCGTGTGATTTGTGATCCACAAATTTGTCAAGGATGAGCTCTTCTGATACTAAGATCTTTTTAAAGACTAATTCCCTTCCTTCTGTACTGAAATGATTATTCGATGGTCATCCCTCTTTGGTTATTTTTAAGAAAGTAATATTCTGTGAAAATGCCATCTATTTTACTTAGATTTCAAGATGCATCAGTATAAAATATACACAGCACTTCCTTGAGATTGTCCTGCAGTGCAGATGGTTGCAAAAGTAATGGAGCATCATGGGTGTCAGCAACAAAGAAGAAGCAGGTAGAGAGAGTTAAACCTTCTGCCCTGCTGGTCACTTCAAAAAGCAGCTCTGATGTTGAGGAAATGTAAGGTCATTAATTGTTTACCACTTTAAACAGTTATATCACTGAACCACAGGTACCCAAAGGAAAAACAAGCAAAGGTGTGGAGTATGTTACCACAGTCCCTGATGCTCAGTTCCAAGCTCAATGATCCAGACAGCGGTATGCCACCTACAGTGCTGAGATAGCAACCCGCCAGCTTGCATCCGCCAGTGTGTTCCGTGACCGCATTTACTGCTCATCTACCTATCACCTTCTTATCGTTCTGTCGCTGAAGTTTTACTGGATCGATGTATGACTTCTCTGAAACCATGTGTTCCAAGTTGTGTTCCAAGCAGGAGCTATGACTGGATATGGTCTGAATGTGTCCCGAAGGGTTCACGTGTTGGTAACTTGGTGCTCAGTGGGCTGATTCTGAGAGATGGTAGAACCTTTAAGAGATGGGATGGAGGTGGAGTCAGCCGGCTCAGTGGGACACTGTCTTCAGATGAGTTAAATGTAGTGATGTTTCTTGAGAGTTGATATGAAAAGAGCAAGACTAATGCCCGTGTCTCTGCTCCATGTGATCTCTTTGCACAGGGACACCTGTCGGCTTCATACCGTCCTTCGCTGTGAGCCACTCACTGGAGCTGAGACTAGGGCCAGGGTCATACCCTTGACTCTCTAAGACTCACGCCTCAAGACATATGTTTTGAATGAAGCTCCCAGCCTTTGGTATTTTGCAATAGCAATATGCAGTTGACAATCTAGAAACATCTTGTAGCATGGTGATTTGACTTCTTCTCTTAAAAGCATAATCCTGGGACTGGAGAGATAGCTCAGGAGTTAAGCCTTTGCTTTGCAAGCAGAAGTGCCTGAGTTCACATCCCAGAGCCGAGGTAAAAATGCCAGGCAAAAATGATACAAACATACACAAGGAAGGAAGGAAGGAAGGAAGGAAGGAAGGAAGGAAGGAAGGAAGGAAGGAAGGAAGGAAGGAAGGAAGGAAGGAAGGAAGGAAGGAAGGAAGGAAGGAAGGAAGGAAGGAAGGAAGGAAGGAAGGAAGGAAGGAAGGAAGGAAGGAAGGAAGGAAGGAAGGAAGGAAGGAAGGAAGGAAGGAAGGAAGGAAGGAAGGAAGGAAGGAAGGAAGGAAGGAAGGAAGGAAGGAAGGAAGGAAGGAAGGAAGGAAGGAAGGAAGGAAGGAAGGAAGGAAGGAAGGAAGGAAGGAAGGAAGGATATTTTTTAAAAGTAAACATTAAAAAGTACCAATACTATAAAACTTATATGAATTCTCAATATTCGTATGATCATTTGGGCCATTCAAAGGATCATGCTTCGTTGTGTGTGTGTGTGTGTGTGTGTGTGTGTGTGTGTGTGTGTAGAAGAGGGTACTGTGTGACTGTGTGTACCTGTGAAGATCTAAGGGCGACTCAAGGTTTCATCCTGGATTGTTCTACCTCTTTATTGCTTTGCTCTGGTGTTTCCCAGGCTCCAACTTCCAGAGCCAGGACTGCAGGCCACTTCCATTTCCATCCAGTCTTTTTACATGGGATCTGGGATCTGAACTCAGGTCCTCATGCTTGCAAGGCAGAGGTTTAGCCCCCGAGTCATCTCTCCAGTCCCAATGTTTGCTTTCTAAATTTAAACTTTCTCTCTTACCTTTGAATCTTGTCTCCTATCCTGGCAATAAGAATACTCTTTATTTTTGTATGTTATTTCTAATTTTTTGTGTTGTACACATGAATATAGTGAATTTACAATATTTTCACCCAATAGTCCCCAATTCCATCCTCCCTCCTTTTCACCTTCCAACCCATCATTTCCCCTGCCAGACTCCCTCCTATTTTCATGTCTTTCTACCTGTATGGTCCATTGTATTTTTATCTAGTTTGTTTTTGATGACATATGCCTGACATTATTCATGCTCCAGCAAGATCATAGATCAGTGGGGTACACCATTGAAAAAATAATTTTCATTTTCTTCCCTTAGTATTCATAAATCTCTCAGGGAAGGATGGAGCTTCTTCAGATCTTTCCCCTCCATTACTGTTCCATAGATTTTACTTTTTCCTGTGCTAAATATCAAACGCAGGGTTTTTCTGTACACTAGGAAAATATTCTACCATTAAATTACATTTTCAGATACCTCAAGGTTCTCAAAACATGAACTACAATATAGTAACCACACTGAGCATGAACACTTGCATTTCTAGACATGAATGAAAATCTTTATAAGTTCAGTACTCTACATGCTTGCACCTTTTGTAGTAAATGATACCTATACTGATTAATTCAATGAAACTACCTTGAAATCTATTCTCAAATATAAAAGGGAAATAATTTAATAAAGTATTATTCTAGAAGAATCTTTTATAGCAAAAGAAAACATAAAGCATTTCCTCCAATATTAAAAGTCCATTCTTAGATCAGGGCAGAATGTTTCCTTTAGAAAGCACCAACCTCCATCCTGAATGGAGTTCCTAGTTTCATTTCCTAAGAACGAATCAAAACTTCAAGTATTAAAAGCAATTATTCTTGTGCACTGACATTTTCTTTTAGATTTATAATATAAATTTTCCAAAGTGGTTAATTTAGGCTATTCTCAGAGCTCCTAGGAGTATTCTAGAGCCTTCCAGACAAGTGACCAGCATACTGTACTGGACACTGGGATTCTTGATATAGAGATAGTGTACGTTTTCTGATTCTAAGAGCCACAAGTTTTATAGAGCAGACTTTTGTTTATTTAATCAAGAGGAAATTAATGCTTGAAGTTAGGTCCTGAATATGGGATTATGTGGGCAAGGCTTTTAGCAGGATAAGTGCCTATGTATTTGTGCCTAAACATGGTGATGGGTTGAGCTAAAGAAAACCACTCAGGATGGAGCAAGGGCTTGAGTTTTGTTTTATCCTGTGGGCAGAGAAAATGTGCATAAGAAATGGCAAAAACAGTGTGAAAGCAGCAGATGCATGATTCTCAATTGAGAGCTCCAAGGGATCGGGCAGGATGGCTGCCATCACATGACTGTGCGAGTCCTGTGTTCTCATGGAGCGCTTGGGATGGAAGGATGGAATCACTTCTACACACATTTTTTCCACTATCTAATACTGAGTAAAATACCAGTACGCAAGTATACAACTTCTCACTCTCTTCTTCTTCTTATTTCTCTTTTGCTTTAACTTTTTACACCCTATTGAGTTCTGCCATTTGACACTTCACGTCTCTACATCAAATCACACTTGTTTGGGAACCCTCAGAAGCGAGGGGCAAGTCCTTATTCTGACAGTAATGCAGGCCTGCAGAGCATCTCTGTGCTCAGTAATTACTAGCAGGAAAGTGACTGTCCATTCCCCTTGCCTTCTAAACTCCCACCACGGGGAGCCCAGGAAATGGGAGCTGGCCCCTGCTCAAGAGGACAGGCTAATGATGGCAAAGCTTAAGCACAGGAAGACACTCTAGCTTTGAATGGCAGGGTGACATTATGTAACGCACACAGTGCACTCAAAGTCTTAAGAGAAGGACACAGCCGTCAGCACACTAAGGATCGCCCCTGACTTTGCTAGCGGGTGGGAAGATGAAGGTAGAATGTTGAGGTGGGAAGGAAAGAAGGGCCTCACACATAGGCATTTTTGTACATTGAAAAGAAGTTGAGCCCACAGATGTTGAGCAGGTCATGTGACCCTGCTTAGACTTGTTAAGGTCATCATGCCCTGTTGAGACTGAACCAAAGGGCCCAAGATGGAGGCAGGGTGAAGCAGGAAACCTATGCTTTGGTGCCACTTATTGCCTGGGAAAAGGCCATGCTTTGCGCACTGCTAGCAAAGTCAGGGGCGATCCTTAGTGTGCCAACGGATGCAGCTCAGCGGCCCCAAGTACACACAGTGACTGCAGAGCCCACCGTGAGCGTGGATGCTAGGGGCCCAAGACAGTCTTCCCTGGGGCCATCTGGCTTTTTCAGATGAGCGTATTTCAGTCCACAGAGGAGCTAGAAAGCTGGCCGTGGGGTTTGTGGGCCTAGGCCAGGAGGTAGATTTGGACTTAACCTACCCAGGTCTCCTCCTGTCTCAATCTCCCCCACCCTGGAGCAGACAGGCTTGAATTTGAAGACATTGTCTTATGGCTTGGATGCCATCAGCAATATTCTCTAAGCCTTGGAACACTTCTGTAAGTGCCCTCTGCCCTAACTCCTGGGCCCCACTGTCTCGCATCCCTTCCTGCATTCAACCCCCTTTATCTCCATCAAGAACACAGGAGCAAGCGCCAAGTCTCACACTGAAGGCACATGCATAGCGCTTCTCAATGCTCAGGTGCCAGGGATGTTACCCAGCACTGTACCCACCATGGTGTCTGTCCTACGCGTAACTGTAGTCATCTTTAGCTTCTTCTCATCAGTTGAAAAGTCAGACTCATGAAACACTTGAGGGACCCCACTTCCCTCGGATCTGTCCAGCAGTCTATGGCATCTTCAAGGACTAATAGAAACCCAATTCCTCTTGTCCATTTCCTCCCGTTCCATGCAGCTTTTGCCCTCTGAACTCTGCAGAACAGTCTTGCCTGGATCTGCTCCTGACCACCATCCCACAGTGCCTCCCGACTGACCACCGCCTCCCGGTGCCCCCCCGCCGACTGTCCTTCACCCTCGCCCTCCTGCCATCCACCATCGCCTTCACAAATGACTTGCCAGCACTTGTGCCTCTCGCATTGGGCTGAGAAATGAGGAATTCGCCGCTTCTTCCACAGCAGTGACACTTCAAAGGCCCCGCCCAGAGCCCTGGCTTGGCTCCAGCAGGGCCACCATGACCCCCCACGAGGCCGGTGTTCAGGCTCTGGGGGTAGTTGGCTGAGGAGGGAAGACACCCAGATGGCACCATCCCATGAGCTGACATCCCAGACTGAATAAAGAGGAGAAAGTAAGTAGAGCATGAGCTGGCATCTCTGGCTTCTTGGCCACAGGCACTATGTGACCAGTGGCTCTTGCACCAGCACCTTGTCTGCCCTGCCGTGACAGACTGTCTTCTCGCGCTGTAAGCCCAGATAAATGAGTCCTCTCTTGGGCGGCTTTTGTTAAGCACTTTGTTACATTCATGAAAACAAACAAACAAACAAATGCACCCCTACCTATGGATTTCTGGGAAGAGTCTCCAAAAGGTATGTGGTCATGAGCTGTATAGTCCACTTCTGCTGTTTTCTGTTTCAGGTTGTTTTTGGGGGTGAGTCAGTAAGTGTGCAGAGGAGAATTTCCTCATCTGTCTCCTGCAGAGCTTCTGCTGCTCCGCTGTTCCCTGCTGTCTGAGCTTCGGTCCCTTAATCGAGGCCACTTCACTTGCGAACAGCAGCAGGCTTTGCTTCTTACTCACCCGACGGCTGGGGCGTGGGCGGGGACAGGCAGGAGTCTTGCAGGAAACTGCAAGCAGTTAAATATTCTCATTTGAAAACAGTGCCATTTAATATCAGAACTTCTGAAGTAGAGTAACGGCACTAGTGGAATGAAAGGACAGTCCTGCAGAAGCTGGTCGCACAGTGCATCTCCTACCAATTGTAAGGGGGAGGAACACTGACATCCATTGTACACGTATATTTCAGTCCATGGAAACACCTACCTGCTCTCACACAAAGAATGAGCTTCCAATCCCATACCCTATTCTTGGAATAGCCCTTCCTCTAAAAATGATCACGTTTACCATGATGAAAAGTCTTTGCTTCTGCCTTAAACCTGTCTACAGAATTCAACCCAAAATGCCTAAAGCTAGAATAACCGAAGGCCCAGCTCTGGAACTGCCCTGCCAAGTACCTCCCTTGAGTCTCCATGTAGCGGCCCAGGTCTGCATCTCAAAGACAGCATACAAACCACAGTTCTCGCTTGAAAAGTCAGAGACAGTTTATTCTAGAGTAAACATGAGCGGCATGGCCAGGCAACATGGGTCCCCTCCCGGCATGGCGTGTTCCCCTGCAGATTGGTGAGGTGAAGTTCTGCTGACTCAGGCCAGGCTATAGCAAAATGGGGAGCTCTCTATTGTAGATACTCGATGCCAGTTTGTGGCATTTTTAGCTTTTCAGTTGGTGGGAGCTAGTATTCTGCTCAAAGTACACCCCAAAGGTTTTCCCTGATAGTCAAAAGGATGTTAGGCCAGGTACAGAGGTGAATAATGAATGGCTATTAAGGGACTACAGAGAATCCAAGTTAATTTAGACTGTAAGTCTGCAAGGCTACACTTCTCTGCAAATGATGAAGTCATATCCAACCAATCAGTCTTGCAGAATCCTCTACATAGGTATGTCTCTTTTTTTCTGGAAACTTCCATTCACACCACATATTCTCACAAAGAGAAAGAGGACAGGTGACTGTGAATCACAGTAGAAAGACATGCTTTATAGATTTGTCATCATGGATATTGACAACCTAACAGTTGATTTCCCTCTTATGTGGGTAGGGTACTCAGGCCAGGATGGAATTACCCACGGCGACTGTGCAGTGACCCAGGAAGGGTCTAGTGACAAGGAAAAGAAAAATAATGATGCAGGACAGGTTGGCAGAGGATTCAAGAAAGACCTTAAAAAGGAGCTGAACCTCTGTAGGCCAATCTAGAAAAAGCACAGACAGCATCTCGAGGAGGAAGACTTTAATTGCTTCCATGAGATGATTTGTCACACTGATAAAAATGCCTAATGTAAGAGCTTTGGGATCCTGGATGGATAAAGGATGGTGTAGGCTCAGGACTCCTGCTTCCTGAGCAAGAACCTCCTGGAGGAGAATCCCTGTAGCCAGGGCCCTGCTCAGCATCAACTTGGTCCTCTGGTGCTGTGTTCCAAGACACTGCACAACTATCCATGGGACTGAGGGGGGGAGGCGCTGTGCAAAGTAGACTGCGGAGAGGGAGGCGACAAGGGCGGAGGGGCAGAAGTCCCTAGCTGAGCAGCAGAACGCAAGAGGCCCTCGTGAAGCAGATCGGAGGTGGAGGCACAATGTGCTCCCCACAGGACCCTGGAAGGAAGGGATGTTTGGGCCCTACATGCTCATACACCTTACAGAAATCTTGGCAAGACCACCTACACACTAGCTTATTAATATCTCAATGTTGTTTCTCTTTCCTTTCAGGAGGAACTCAAATTCCAAAAAGCTTTTTTAATGATGTGTTTTGTATATACAAGTTTTCACCCACACCACTTGGAGTTTTCCAATAAAAGCCTATCTAAATAAACAGTCTAAATTTGTTACTTGAGGATGCATATTTCACTCCCGAAAGAAAAGATGGAAATCAATTAAAATCATGACTAAATCTACCATTTTGCAAATGGCTTCATTCTGGGTGGATTACTGTCTTTGGGGGAAGGAGCTGATCCCTGTCCCACCGCAGCCCTGACCTCCAGCCAGACACTGCCAGGAGTCTCACTGGGAACTGGGCACAAAAGACGCTGACGTCCCAGAAACCCATGGCCACCACTGAGTGACAGGACTGTGGTCTGCAGGGCTGTGTGCACTGAAAGGAGCCTACATGTCTCATCGTGCTCCATAAGACGTAACTCCAAGAATCAGTCCCCATCCGGATCTGGGCAGATGCTGATAAGGTTTCTGGCTTTATCTAAGTCAGTGATCAGCAAAGGAATGGTTTATATGCCAACAATAAGGTCATGAAAGGAACTGGTGTTTCGAGGGTACAAAAAGCCCGGGGACAGGAGCCAGTTCTACCTGCTTGCGTGGTGGCGCTGATGGACGGCCATTCTTACGAAGGTTTCTCTGAAAACAGTCTAGTAGACATGACCTGCGGGTGGTCCAGATGAGGGGTGCAGAGGAAAAGCCACTTGATACCAAACCAGGAAAGATGCTTGGCCAAGAGAACCCTCCAGAAAAGGATCCATCATGGAGCTCAGAGACCATGGGCAGATGAGGGTGGGCAGCTTCCTGCTTTCAGAAGCTGCTAACTCAGTGCCGCAACGAAGCTTTGTTTCTTCAAAACCTGCATCCTATCTGCCATCCGCATCACCTGAAGATGTCCAGAGACACAAATGACGTCCCCTCTGCCAACACTGACTGGATCCTCCGAGATGAGCGGTAGAAGCCTGTGTCACAGCCTCTCTCCCTTCTCTTGCATCTAGCCGTCCATGTGATGCAGGACAGGCACCAGGGCCTCGGAAAACTCCTCTTAAGGAAGCCAACTCCCACACCTATGCTGCATTAGCTTTTCACCTGACGTGCACATCCCCACGTCTATTTAAATCTCTCTAAAAGCAAGAACTGATGGGAGCAAGGTGTTGTATTGAAGGAGACAAAGCTAAACATGGTTCTGTAGGCAAATGCTCCCCACTGCTACGAGGCAAGGAGTCAAATGCTACCCCACTTCTACAAGGCAAGGAGGCAAAGCTAAGCTTGGTTCTGTAGGCATGCTACCCCACTGCTACAAGGCAAGGAGGCAAAGCTAAGCTTGGTTCTGTAGGCATGCTACCCCACTGCTACAAGGCAAGGAGGCAAAGCTAAGCTTGGTTCTGTAGGCATGCTACCCCACTGCTACAAGGCAAGGAGGCAAAGCTAAGCTTGGTTCTGTAGGCATGCTACCCCACTGCTACAAGGCAAGGAGGCAAAGCTAAGCTTGGTTCTGTAGGCATGCTACCCCACTGCTACAAGGCAAGGAGGCAAAGCTAAGCTTGGTTCTGTAGGCATGCTACCCCACTGCTACAAGGCAAGGAGGCAAAGCTAAGCTTGGTTCTGTAGGCATGCTACCCCACTGCTACAAGGCAAGGAGGCAAAGCTAAGCTTGGTTCTGTAGGCATGCTACCCCACTGCTACAAGGCAAGGAGGCAAAGCTAAGCTTGGTTCTGTAGGCATGCTGCCCCACTGCTACAAGGCAAGGAGGCAAAGCTAAGCTTGGTTCTGTAGGCATGCTGCCCCACTGCTACAAGGCAAGGAGGCAAAGCTAAGCTTGGTTCTGTAGGCATGCTGCCCCACTGCTACAAGGCAAGGAGGCAAAGCTAGCTTGGTTCTGTAGGCATGCTACCCCACTGCTACAAGGCAAGGAGGCAAAGCTAAGCTTGGTTCTGTAGGCATGCTACCCCACTGCTACAAGGCAAGGAGGCAAAGCTAAGCTTGGTTCTGTAGGCATGCTACCCCACTGCTACAAGGCAAGGTCCGTTTCCACAGTAACAATCTGCTGGAGGTGTCACTGGCAGTTGCTCACATTGTTGCCAGCTGCTGCAAAAAGTGGGTGCTGCCCTTCCCCACATATTGTCGGAAAGTCTTGGCTTTTAACATAAGAGCTTTTTTTTTAAAAGGTCTTTTAAGATTCTTCTTATAAATATCTTGGAAAATTTGTAAACCAAGTATCAGAAGCACGTCAAATCAACATGTGCTTCTAGTCACGCATCACTTAACGGTGGATGAGTTCTGAGAAACGTCATGCAAACATAGATGTACGAGACAGTCATAGTCTTATGTAACCAAGAGACCAGGAAATAGGAGATGAAAAGGCTGCTGTTTGAGGAGCAGGGTATTGCTTTTTATAAACTTCTTTTAAGTAAAAATTCATTGTAAATAATGGAAAACACAATGCATTAACTGTGCAACCCAGTAACGGTCACTGACTGTCATTTCCCTGAACAGTGTACAATACATAATTAATATAATTTTAATATGACAATCAGAACAATAGGTCTTCAAAAAGCAGCATCACCAGAAACACATGTGTTTCAGATGCGGGAGGACCTCACCACGGCTATGACATCATGAAGTAATACAAATTTCCAGCTTCATTGTAATCTCATGGGACCACCATCATAAATACAGTCTTGTTAACCAAACCACTTTAATGGAGTGGATGGCAGTACAAACTTTGGGTGTTCACAGGCATGTGTGGTAAGTTCCATATGAAAGCCTTTAAATACATCTATGTTGTGTACATATTCATAAGTGTACTTATGCATGTTTATATAAAGTTTACCTGTTATAATAGTTCATACTTTTGACAAATTTACAATACCATTACCTTAAGACATAAAGTGTGGCCTAGTTACCATTAGGAATTCTACCCCATAGACAAGCTTCCTTAATATATTAATGTGAATAGTACAACTTCCTCAACAAATAAAACTGTTGCATTTTTTCCATTTACTCTTTCACTTTCATAATAATAGATATTAAAGAAATCACAGGTAATTAAAATCACCATCAGTATTTCTAATAGGCATGCCCATAGGCACATTTGGGTATTTCTCCTTCTGGCTTCTATTTTTGTGAGATGGGCAAAATGTTGTTGGTTAAACATTGCTTTTAATGATATATCGTAAGTAGGATCCTATTGATATATCATAAGTAGGATCTTAAATCTTCATATTCCAGTAAGTGCCAGTGAACTGTGCATTATTTTTGATCTAGGATTTCTGAGTTGTGGAATACTCCTACGAAGACTCCGCACTCACTTTGCACATTTATACGATTATCTTCTTAGTATAGTTCACCAGATGTAGAGCAGATGTGTCAAAAATTCACATTTTAAGACTAAGAGGAAAAGTTGCCACATCCTTCCACGGGTGAGTTCCAGAGATATGGACTGTGGACAGTGCCTGCATGCACCTCTGAAATTAATTTTGTATAGCGGAGACTGATCTTAATTATCCAACATATTACTTGTCCTATGTGTTAAAGACCTTTTTTTCTATGCCTTCTTCCATTGGGGCTTACATATTTTTATCAAACTCAGTGAAGTTCTCCGCATGTCAAGAGCATTAAATTTTTTTGACATCCCACTAAATTTCAAGTCGTTTTATCAACTGGGACTTATTCTAAAATTTCTCCATGAGAAGTGTCTGTCTTTCTTGTAGACTTACAAAAGTTTTAAATAGGCTGTAGTTGCTTCTGTCTAAATTTGAGAGGAAGGAAGGGGCCTGGTCTGTAAAGTAGGCAAAGGAAGGGTCACCGGATCCAGCAATGTGGTCGCTGCGTGTGACGTGAGAGGGCGGCCTGATAAATGTAGTGTTCACCCAAATGACCTGAGGGCAGACCTCTGCTCTCCTCGGGGTGCTGAGTCCTCAGTCTCGTTCGTTCTGCATGGATGGAAGACTGACTGAAACTAACAGACAGACAGCTGTTGCAAGGATGTCTCCAGTGAATGGAGGGTCAGGACGAGGCTGGACATTCATGGAAAGCAGAGCCAGTACACTGGGCCTTAAAATCTAACTTTAAGAAAGCATGCAAGTGTGCTAAAGGAAAGCGGAAAAATCTGGTAGAAAGGGAAATTGGGCATGCACTGGAGAAAGGTAAAAGTTGCTTTGAATCTACCCTCAAGCAGTAGAATACCTAAGAACCCATAACTCGAAGGGGGATTGGCACTCCCAGAGGCAGAATCCTTGGAGGAGGAAGATGGTTAGAAGTAAATATGTAAGTGCGTGGATGTGTGGTGGCAGCTCTTCAGATTGCTTATAACATTTCAGAGGACTCAGTGGGCAACAAGGCTGTCACTGGAGTGAGGAAGATGAGAGGCAAGAAGAGACCCACCCATCGACAGCAGCTACCTTCTGGGCAGGCGGAACAGGGGCCAGAGGTCAGTCCTCCCATGGCAGACGCCCAGGTTCCATCTGCTTCAAGCTCCAGGAGGCTCATGACACAGTTTTATTTTGCTTTTGAAAAAGTGAGGCGCATCTGTTATAAAGTTTAGCCCTAAAGTGCTCACAGTTTTGATTATCCGTGAATTGGATTTTACACAAGTCCATTTTCCACTTGGGTACTATCGGATTATCAGTAAATTCTAGATGTTTTACCTTTCTTTTGTAACTGGTCACTGGGACTTCTTGAAGCATTTACAATCGCATTATCAATCTAGTAGTATGCAAAAAGAAAACCATTCTGACATTATCAACAACCCCAAGCAATGTTCTATGGCAAGGAAAACACCTCCTTCCCTCAACAGAGGGTGAAGGTGGCATACTGGTGACCTACCCTTGTGGAATTTCACTTCTCAGACTGACTGTCCTTGCCTGTAAAAAGGTAAAAACCTGTCCCAGCAATGTGATCCCAATGCCGTGAGTTCTTTGTAGATTCCAGCACTGTACCAAATACAAGAGAATCAAAACAATTTGTTGTGTCTTATCAGATCATCATGGGATGAAACTAAACATCAACAAAGGGAGATGTTGACATTGTCTATTAAGACTGATGCCTTCGCACCAGTCAAACAGAACACAGACAACTGACTTTCACCCAGTGCACTGACCAAGATTTGGAGTGAGAAGTATGAAGGAATTGGAGGAGGTGCAAGGGGCACTCTTAGAGGCTCAGAGGTAGGGTGCAGCAAGGGGTGATCAGAGCCAGCGAGGCAGTGCATCAGAAATGCCATCTCCCGAAGGCCTTTGGTGCTTTCCCTCACACGTCCAGACCATGAAACCTTCACCACATCCCAGTCAGAGGAGAGCCAGGGGCTTTACAGATGGCTTCACTATGCGGGCACTTCCTCAGTCTCATACAGTTAACAAGTCCCTTGCATTTTGTGTGACAGTCACAAAATGAAGCATTTTTGGAGTGCATGGTTAATGATAACTTAATACAAAATGAGACTGCTCTTTCTAAAATGAAACTCAGCTTTCCTTCGAAGCAAGGACAATTTTAAATCACAGAAAAACTACAGTGTTCCTTTAGGCTTTTACCCAAATTGTAGACTTTTCAATCACAGCTTTCCAGTGTACTGGCACGTCTCTGAAAATTAAAATCTCATACATATATGAACCAGAAGGAAAATGTGCATGTTGTAGACTTAGAGTCATAACAAATCTTAAATCATAACTCTCTCAGCCTCCTTTAAAGCTTCCCGAAGCGAGGAGGGCATCCTGGCAGCAAGCAAGGGGGATGCCCTCAGGGAACGGTCAGCGAGCTGTGGGACTATCATTGGAGTTAGATGACTCCAGAAGGGTGAATGGCATTTTATTTGCACATGAATAAGTACCATAAATGATTCTGGTGACTGAATCATGATAAACACATAATTCAATATATCGATGTTTCCACAGAATCATGGTTTACGTATAATCTCATCAGTCATCTTAAAATCTGTCCCTTCTTAAAACAGACTTTTTTATGACTCGTGGTAAATGTGAGTACCTAATCTCCCATCCATGAATGATACTCACGGGCAAAGTTTGCAACATCTTTGAATCCCAAAGATAACACAAGCAGCTCATCTTCATGCTAATCATTGTTTCTGCTCTTTTGCTATCACCCATCCCTGACAGATGCGAAGCATATGGAAGCCATATATTCACGTGATAAAATGTGAGCATTGAGTCCTGTGACCCCACTAATATAAACTCATGCAGCATTCCACCAGTATAAATGACACCCTTACAAATTTAGCTGAAAACGCTCACGCTCAAACTGGATGGCCAACTGCTATCAAAAGGCCTGTCCTTGGAAAGCAGCTATTCTATTGTGAGGCTCGGGAGGGGGCTCTGTGGATGAGGGGCTGTCATAGTTAAGCACAGGTGTCAACTTGACTGCTGAGGGTTTGAGCTCTGGGCACAGTTGTAGAGAGTTGATGGTTTAGTTAAGCCCAGAGCAAACTGCAGGAGATTGTCCAGCTGATGGGGAAGACCCAGCCTATGGTGGGTGGGACTAGGCCCTGAAAAGGTAAATAAAATACTGAGAGCTGGTTGATAAAGTTGGCATCCTTCTATATACTTGGCCACACATGCTGGTCTGGCAAGTAAGGATTGTCCATCTCTCAGCCATTATGTGGTGATGGTGTGGCCAGTTCCCTCGGCCCTGGTGTTGGTGCTGCTCTCCCGTCAAGCTGGACTGAGAACTGTAACCAGGAATCGTAAGAGAGAATAAACCCTGTTCCCTTAAGCTGTGTGATGGTCACTTATCAGCAACTATGCAGATGAACTGCAACAGGGGCCTCGTGTGCAAGCGTGGAGGTGTGAGTTATAGACCACGTACATGGTGGACTACCTGGAACTGCCGCTCTCAGAAGGTGTGGAGAGTGCCCCAGAATTAACTTGATAGCTAGCCTCAGAGTCCTGTAGAGCTCTGGATTCAACTGAGAGACTCCGACTCAAGGAATGAGGTGGAAGCAATCAAGGACGGCTCCTAATGTCAAACCTGGGTCTCCACACGTGAATATGCACAGCCATGCAGAGAGAGAGAGAGAGAGAGAGAGAGAGAGAGAGAGAGAGAGAGAGAAGGCAGTATCTCCACCAAATGCTGAAGAACCAGATATCCACATGCAGAAGAATGAAACTAGAGCCTTACATCTCACCTAGACAAAAATGAACTCCAGGTGGATCAAAGTCGTCAGTGCTAGCCTGAAACTCTGAACCGTCTAGAAGAAAGAGCAGGGAGAACGCTTCACAAGACAGGCCGAGATAAGGGTATCCCAATTGTATAGAAATGAAGGACAACAATTGATAAATGGGATTTCATGAAATTAAAAAGCTTCAGTTCATCAAAATAAACTGGTAATGGAGCAAAGAGTCAGTCTACAGAATGGGAGAAAAAATTCCATCTACTGCACATCTTAGAAAAAATAAATATCCAGAATATATAAATAACTCAAAAAATAAGCATCAATTAAGCAAATAGCCCATATAGAAATGACTTACTGATATGAACAGAGAGTTCTCAAAGGAAGAAATATAAATGTCTTCTTCTAAGTTCAACATCATTAGCAATCAAGGAAATGAAAATCAAGCTACTATGAGAGATCATCTTGCCACAGTCAGAATGGTTAGGATTGTAATAACAAAATCAGATAATAGCAAATGCTGGCAAAAATACAGGGAAAGAGGCACCCTCATCCTCTGCTAGTAGGATTGTAAACTATACAGCCACTCTGGAAGTCTATGTGAGGACTCCTCTAAGCAGCTAGAAATTAAACCAACATATGACCCTGCAGTATAGCTCCTGGAAATATTCCCAAAGGACATTGCATCTTGCCACAGAGATAAGTACACAACTGTTTTCACTACAGTTGTGTCCACGATAGCAAGGAAATAGATCCAGATTAGATGCCCATAAACTGAAGAATGGTTAATGGAAATGCAGCACATATGCATGATGGAATATTATTTAGCAATTAAGTCATGAAATTCACAAATAAGTGGAAAAAATAGATTGTATAAGATAACCCAGATCCAGAAGGATAAACACTATATATTCTCTCTCCTATGCAGATACCAGCATTAAACCTTCAGATTTGTGCAGCTTGTAACTTCCAACCTAGAAGCTTCTCTCAGCAATACTTCGTGGTGGACAGAGACTAGATGACAGTGGGGCTCTCAGCCCCAAGCAGGATATCCAAGCATCACAGAAAAGTGACCAGATATAACACCTAAACCATCATCAGCCTTAGCACACGCACAGCAGCATAGTTGGAGAGAGATGCAAAAGCCCATGATCACACAAGAGGGCAAGAATTAGCAAAGCTGAAGAATTTCATTCCTCAACATGATGTATACACTGCCCCAAAGACTCAGGAACCTTCTGCAGAAGGAGCGATGGTGTTATGGTTTGGACTGCGAGCTCCACACGCGCATATGTTTGAAAGGTGGAGTCTGGCTGGAAGAAGGTAGTCACAGGGGTGGGCCTTGAGATGGATTAGTCCCACCCTATTTTCTGGAGAAGTCTGCTCTTGCAGGGGCAGTCTTACAGCTCTCAGCCTCCAACACGTCCATAGTAGCCTAGCCCTACTCCAGATTCTGCTGCCAGCCATGCCACGTCTGCCATGAAAGACAGTATCTCCCTCTGGAACCATAAGCTGAATAAATCTCCCCTTCATCCTGTAAGTTGCTTGACTTCAAGTGGTATCACACAGCAACATAAGAATAACTAGTACAGAAGGAAAAAAATGAAGGAGTCAGAAAATAGGGGAAAGGGTTATGAGATTCTGTCTCGAAAAGCAACACAACAATGTTCACCGCCAACCCACAGTAGGGGGTTGTGAATGACACACCTACCAGCAACCTGGCCAATGGGCAACTGTGAAGTGACAGGAAACCCACCGAGCTCTTCAGCACTCTTAGGAACAATGGTCAACCCATGGGTTTGGAAGGGGAGTCCAGGAGCACATGTGGTGGAATCCACCAGACTCCAAAAAAAAGAGCCCAAACCAGAGTCACAGGGGGCTTGATTGAACACGGTGTACTCAAAACAAAACAAAAGAACTTGAATATGGAAGAAGACTACAAAGAGGGAGGGAGAGAAATGGGACAGCAGAAGGGGGAGGCAATGGAAGGTTATGTATACATGTGTATTAATAGGAAAGAGAAAATCACCAATAAATAAAAGAGGAAGAAATAAACATATCATCCCTGTGTCATAAATATGTCATTAGGATAAAATACACATATGCTTGATACCAAATTTATTTTGGGCCAGAGACTCCCTTTGCGGGAACCCTGCCTTGGCTATTTGCTTAATGCTGCTGTGCAAACAGAGGTGATTGTGTACTTTGGCAGATTAAGCTTTCATAAACCATTAGCTGGCGGAGCAGTATCAGCGTATCAAATGTGTTTCCATTTTTTAATCCTAGAAGTTCGGTCAACATTTATTCAGCAATAAGGCTTATCGTCATGCAACAAATATTAGAGTTGCTGTTAGGTTTAAACATCCTGCAATTATGGATAATACATATGTACATGCTCATGAATAAACATGCATGTTCATAAACACATGTAGGAAACTGCCTTCAAGTGGGCGACCAGTTTTACAGACTACTCCGGCAGCAGATGGTAGCCACTAGCCATGTCGATGCAAGCTTATGCTTGCTGAAAGCCTTCTAAAGTACAGCCCAAATCTCTGTTAATTATTTCATGATCAGTCCACTGGCATGAAGGGCGCCCATTGCTCAGAGACAGAGAAAACAGCCCTGTCTACCCTGACGAGCCTGGCTCAACTGCTGCACATGCCACAGAGATAAACAGACTGTGCCTGCAACCCTGACAGAGAAACAGGCACACAGGGAAATACCGTCACACTGTCACTTGCATTCCAACAAGAAATGCCTGTGTATTATTTTCATTTCCTCGGCATCTCTGGGATGAAAGACTGAGTAAAGGGAACTGAGCGCCCTTCATTTCCCAGCTGTGTCCATTAAACATACCACGGTCTGCTGGGTATGTGCGTGCAATTGATGTAACTCGTTTGTTGCTTTATTGGAATCATTGGCTGTTGTAAGTAAGACAGTGGCATGGGAGGACTACTGAAGCTCAGTGCCCACCCAGGTCACTGAATTTCACATGGAGATTAATTTTAGGTTGTTGTTGTTGCTCAGGTATTTATGTGAAATTGCAGAAACACACACAAACTAATAAGCAGACGAGAACTGATCTTGGAAAACTGTTTCAAGTGAAAATGCCCATGTATATGGCCTTCCGTCCCTGACTCATGGCTATAGAGCTGGGTAAGTGTGGAGAGGTCAGCTGCAAGGTAAATCAGCTCTGGCATCTGCTGTGACTGACAGCTCCCGAGACAGAGAAAACAAGAACGGTCACAGGTGTAACCTTGCAGGGGTCTCAGTACTTGGCTGAGCATCATTTGGAGGCAATTAATTAAAGGCAACCACTAAGGAGTTCAGGATAGAATACTATGCCAACATGAAGAATAGATAGAGAGTCAGGAGATGTACTTCACCAAAAGGCAGGGGGACAAAGAGTTTGGGGATTGTTGACTGAGTTAACTTTTTAAGATATGAGTTTCCACTCTGTTGAACAGGTTGACCTTGAACTCAGAATCCTCCTGCTTCAGTTTCCCAAATAGTTGACATCAGAGTGTGAAGTGCTATTCACTTTAGACAAAGTTTTCTTAAAAGTGGCAAAAGACTATAAACAACAAAAAAGAAAAGAGTAAGAGACATTCATCTGAATTTAGCAACCTAATTTAAATATAATGACGTAGATCAACCAAAAGTTAAAAGAAAATAGAAATGCACAGCATATGACCCCTAACAGAAAGAAGGCTCAGTGGCAGTATTTTGTGAGATAAAGTGTGCTTCAGAATAAGTCATTTTGCCAAGAGTGGAGAAGACAGCACTAATGAGGAAGGCGTTTACTTCGGGAAGAATGCGTCAGACACTCAACAATGCGGCTGCAACATGCGAAAGTCAAACTATCACAGGTTGTCAAAGTAAATAGACTGAAATTGTCGCTGCAAACTTCAACACTTCCCTCTCACGTAATGATTAATGAACTAAAGAGAAAGTCAATAAGGAGAAAAAAACCTGCCAAACACTATCAACCAGTTCTCACCACTTAAACTTACAGAATTTCCACCCAACAAGAACAGATTATGCTTTTCTTTCTTTTTATCTGTGAAACAGCATCAAAACAGAGCACATTCTGGAACTATAAAACAAACCTCAAAATATTAAATCAATTAAAACCATATAAAGCTTATAAAGCATGTTTTCTGATCCTAACATATCTAAGCTAGAAATTAAATCAAAGCTTTGGAAAATCATATGCTGTTTTGAAAATATGACTCTAGAGTATCATAAAGGAACCTATTGTCAAAACACGCTTCAAAACAAGGGATAAAATGATAAAAAACACTAAAATAAGATATCAGAAAAGCCAAGAACCACACAGAAATGATACAAAGAGATGAAAGAGAAATATCACTCTCTAGACCCTGCACTAAATTACAACCAACAATTCTCACCCTAATCACTTTCCATGAAACTCTAGGGACGTGTCCACCAAAGCTATCATACGCCAGCAATACCACACCAGAGGCTTAATTTATTGTTCTCCAAGGTCAAGTCAAAGGAACGAGATTAGGAAAATTAGCAGTGCAAGCAATAAGTGAGGGGAATGAAGATCCTTCCTTGTTTGCAGAAGACCAACTTTAAAATCAGAGAATGAACATTAAAATGGATAGCTAATTTGGATGTTTACTTGAAATGCAAATAATAACACCATGTACATATTATATGCACAGAAAAGTTGGCAAAATTTTCTTCATGAAATTTCAACAGTAGGATAGATTTGGACATAAACAGAATGTAAATGAATACAAACTGTTATGAAGACAACTCCAGAGCCTGAGCAAGTCAAAGAAAATGAATGAGATAAATAAAAAGTTGCATTGTGCTATTATACAGGGAGCATTATTATTAAAAATCCATTGTTGTTCCAAATTAATTTATAAGTAGTACAATGTCAATAAAATTTATAAAGGAAATGTGCGGAATAAGTTATTCAGATGATCCAAGAACAACAAACTGGAAGTAAAAAGAAAATAAACTCAGGAAATAGCAAGAGAAAAGACTGGACACAGACAAATGTTAAAGCAGGAGGAGAAGTAATCAAATTAAAGCCAAAGCGCCAAGAAAATATATCATGCCTCCAGAAAGATCATTCCTAGTATGTGAAAATTAATAGCATTTATGAGCAGGTCATTGGATAATTGGTCATTTTTTAAACTATTGGGCAATTTCATACATACATACAATGATTAAGTCATTTTCATCCATATTCCCTGAAATCAGCCCTTCTCATTCTCTCATTGAAATCCTTCTTCCCAATAAAGCTCCTTTCTGTTCTCATGGCTGTGTGTGTGTGTGTGTGTGTGTGTGTGTGTGTGTGTGTGTGTGTGCGTGTGTGCGTGTCAGTGAGTTTCATCAGGACTGCCTGCACTGGCATGTTCTCAACCTTGCTGAGCATGCTTGATATATCAGCGTGTATACCACCAAGGGTAGTAGCTTCCCTTCATCTGTGTGTTTCACTTATTTTTTGAAAATAATTTTGAAAATATTTTTTTCTAACTATGAGACAAATGATTATTTGCTAGATTATCTAAAAGTGCAGATTCAGCCATGACAGTGCCACTAGGTTAGGCCACCATATTCTGTATTAGAAGAAAGAGAAGTCCTTTGCCCACTATTTTGTCACGAGGCTTCGGCATGTATTTATATTGCTGTTTACAACATATATGACCTTCTCTGGACATGAAATGCCCACACAGCTTTTTGAATGCTCTATTTATTTATACAACCATTTTAATGTATATGTTCTGACACCTTTCTTATCTGAGGCCTGAGAGCTTAAAGTGTCTGTCACAAGAGGACGAGTTCCCACAGTGAAATCTTCACTCATGACTCCTGGGAACTTGTCTCTGTGTCTACTTCTGGAATTTATGGGTACATAAAAGGATTTTAGTTAAACAGAAAGATCCATTTTTTTTAAATTGAATATCTTTCTATGTATTATCAGCCATTTGTGCTTTAACTTTTTTAATTCTTTGAAGCTTTCATACACAAATACAATGAATTTATGTTTTCTTTCCCTGTTATCCTCTCTCAGCCCCTCCCAGCTCATGCTGTAGGTTTTCCTTTCCAGCTAGGCTCCCTTCCACTCTCATATCCTTCTGCATGTGTGACCCACTGAGCGTCATCCAGGATCCCTGCCTTGGCAAGGGCCCGGGTACTTGCCACCAGTCTATGAGCTCCACCTCTCCACACAGCTCCACACAGTCTCTATGGTGGGAGCATCTCTCTTAGGACAAAGGCACAAATTATTTTAAAATTTTTTATTATTATTATTATTTATTCAATTGTGCGTGTATGCATATGTGTGCATATGTATGTGTGCGCATGCACATGTGTGTGTCTGTGTGTGTGTAGAACCACGGACGAATTCGGGAACCACCATGGACGCCTCCACCTCCTTCTGCCCCGGGATTCACAGGCTCCGCCCTACCAGGACTAGAAGCACAGGCCACCCCCGCTTCCCCCTGGCGTCTATACGTGGGGTCTGGGATCCAAACTCAGGACCTTCCACCTGCAAGGCAGAGGCTTAACCCCTGAGCCACCTCTCCAGCCCAAAGGCACAAATTTTAAGATCCATAACACTTCAACTACTTTCCTATGAATTTTTCCTTTTCAGTGAATAAGCTTATCACCAGAGACATAATATTGTTTTTCGAAAAAAGGTAAAATTTTAACATTTGAAATGAAAAATTAAAGAGAAACCAAAACCATGCTTCAAAAGATAAACATGAGAATGTTTCATCTCCCAACAAGCTGTCAGTTTAAAAAGAAATCAGACAAACATTCAGGTTGTTTGCTCTTCATCTACTGCTGTGGGTCACGTCTCTAGACTGGAGCCTAGAGTTAGTCAGTCACCAGAGTTCCAGGTCAATGCATGAAGAAGGCAGAAACTAAACCCCATTAAGAGGCCATGATGAGGTCTTTGTGGAGATGCCCTCTCATCAAATCTGGATGGCTTTATGTGGGATAGAAACCTCCTAAAGATGCACACTTCTTCCCTCCATGGTGTGATTTACCAAAGGGGCTGCTTACAAGGCTGCATCAAGCAGGCTGATTAGTTTTCCAGCCCCTAATCCTATGAGCTACATAAGCCTCTTCTCTATATTTATAAAGTAGTTTGTCTCTGGTATTTTGTTATAGTGACAAAAGTCAGAGCAGTACATCTTCGAAGCATGTTTTCTTTGGGAATGTTCCGGTCCATTGCCTTATGTTGAATGACCAAGACTCATAAGAGATCCTCCACTTTCCGGTTTTTATACTGCATTTCCTGTGGCACTCATGTCCTATCTTCATGTCCTTGCCAAGGCAGGGATCCTGGATGAGGCTCAGTGGGTCACACATGCAGAAGGATATGAAAGTGGAAGGGAGCCTAGCTGGAAAGGAAAACCTACAGCATGAGATGGGAGGGGCTGAGAGAGGATAACAGGGAAAGAAAACATAAATTCATTGTATTTGTATATGAACTCTTCCCTTCTATCTTTTTGGTTCAAATATGAGTCTGTCTTGTCCAACTTAGCCCTTCTTAGTTCATTCTTTGTAATGGTTACTCTTCTTCATTGCTGTGAGACACCACTCCAAGTCAAGTGATTTAAGGTGAGATTCATTCAGCTTGTGGTTCCAGAGGAGAAATACAGGCAAAGCTGGTTTGCAGAAGCTGGAGACAGCCTAAATCACATCCATCAAGGATACTGAGAGCTGCAAAACTGCAAGCTGCAAGAGCAGACTTCTCCCAAAAGGAGGGTGAGGCCAATCCACCTTAAGACCTATCCCTGTCATTGCTTCCTTCAGCAAGGCTGTACCTCCTAAAGGTGCCAAGATCTTCCCAAACAATTAAAGTGTCAAATACATGAGTCTATGGGGAACAACTTACATTTCAAACCATGACATTCTATTCTTGGTCCCCACAGACTCATCGCCATCTCATTAGGCAAACCATATTCAATTCAACTTTGAAATTCCCATAGACTACATCAGTAGTCCTAACACTGTCCAAAGTCCAAAGCTTCCTGTAAAATCAAAAGACAAGTTACATACTTCGAACATACAATCACACAGAATAAACATTCCCATCCCAAAAGGGAGAAATGAAGGCATATCCAGGAAAGATTGGAAAAACTCCAAATCCTATAGGTCCATGTCCAACAGATGAACCTCTTTTTGAAATCATCTCAGCTCCAAAGAGCTTTGGTTCTACCCCTCCAGCAGAGCTGCCCTAAGAACTTATTGTCGTCTTGGGCTGGCTCCTCCCATTGTGCAAAACTTTCCTTGACAGATGTCTGGCATCTCAAACAACTTCACTTCTCAATGACAAATCAGACTTTAACTCCACAGCATCTTTGATGCCTCTAAATCCAGGAGTAAGTGAACGACTTTGCTAAGTTCTGCAATAACCTCCAGGTGGGTATAACCCTCCTTGTATCACAGCTGGTTCCACTTCCCTGTGCTAATTCTGCAAAGAATCTCTTTTGGGCAGTTACTTCAGAGGAGGAACGGATCTTTCCATTGTAACTCTGCCCTTTAACTCTTCCCTTCCAAAAGAATTTGCATCTTTCTTTGTCTGTGTGTGTGTGTGTGTGTGTGTGTGTGTGTGTGTGTGTCTGTCTGTCTGTCTGTACCAGAGGGCACTGTGTGTCCCTGTGGAGGACCACAGATGACTTTGGTAATGATCTTGGACTATTTCTCCCCTTTTTGTCCCAGGCTCCAGCCACCAAAGTCTGAAGTGCAGGCCACCATTTCTGCCTGGAAGTTTTATGTGGGACCCAAGACCTGAACACAGGACCTTTTGCGTGTAAGGCAGAGTCTTCACCCCTGAGCTATTTCTCCAATCTAAGCATTTGCATTCCTCAGATAGAGCCTCTTCTATCCTCCAAATTGAGAGCAGGTTTTGATTCACCAATGGAGTTTATCACTTTAGCAATTGTGGCATTTTGCTGTCTGCATTCTCTTAAACTTGCTCTTACATTTTTCAACACACTTCACAGCTTTTATCTCTTTTTGCTTAATTCCACAATCTTTTTCTTCATAACTCTGAACAAAAGCACTAAAAAGCAGCCATGCCACACTGTCAAGACTGTATGTGAAACTTCTGTTGTCACATACTCGAATTTAACTTCAGGCAAGCTTACAGGACAAAGGCAAAGTTTAATCAAACTCTCTGCCAGTGCATCACTCCATTTTCCCCTTGTACAGTCTCTGCTCCCCTGTGAGCCATTACAAGCTGGACTTCTATGTCCATGTCTCTAACAGCATCAGT
This sequence comes from Typhlomys cinereus, assembly GCA_023101885.1. NCBI lineage: Eukaryota > Metazoa > Chordata > Mammalia > Rodentia > Platacanthomyidae > Typhlomys > Typhlomys cinereus. The sequence goes on from JALPQD010000324.1 coordinate 1,883,481, forward strand.
CTCTTCCAAACTCTCACTAGAATGGTCCTTTCGGCCCTGTCTCTAAGACAGAAAGACTTTTCCTATGCGAAGTCCAAAAGTTCTCCATATTTCTCCCAACAAACAGTTCCCAAAGTTTATGTGTCCAACCACAATGATGGCCATACTTCTGGGTACCAACTTCTCTCAGCTTCACACTTCAATTTCTGGTACTGGATCCTATTAGTCTCACATAAACAACACCCCCATTTCTCTGGTACCAATTTCTATACCTGTTAATGTTTCTCTGAGGGAGATAAAGGGAGATTTGTTCAGCTTTTGGTTCCAGAGGGGAGCTACATGCTTTATGGCAGGAAAGGCAGAGCTGGTTGGCAGAAGCTGGAAACAGCCTAAGTCATGTCCGTCGAGGAGGCTGTGAGCTGCAGAGCTGCAAGCTACGAGTAGATTTTCCTGGACAGCCAACACTCCATGTTGTTTATTTTCTACTATCTCTACTGTTTTCTAATTACACACAACTGGATCTTGATTCAACTCTAAATGATATTGATTCCACTGTTTGCATTTTTACCTAGGAACCATGGTTAAGAAAAAAAAGTCAACCAATAAAGCCAAGCCCTTCCAGCTCCTTAAATAATTGGCTTAAGCATCCAGGCTACTACAAACTGGTCTCGGGTACTGAGAATAAATAAAGTAATATCCCATAAGCTGTCACATGAGGATACACGTGGAAACATTCTCGAAAGCACTGCTGAGAACATTACTCACAAAATGGCACAGGACTGAAACAAGCATTCAAAGTCATCACACTGAACCAAGCATTCAAAGTCATCACACTGAACCAAGCATTCAAAGTCATCACACTGAAACAAGCATTCAAAGTCATCACACTGAACCAAGCATTCAAAGTCATCACACTGAAACAAGCATTCAAAGTCATCACAGTTAGCACTTGCCCCACATCACTAATAATTTATCACGTATGGACTGACAGCTGAAAAACTGTTGGCGTAAGATCAGTGTTCTTAGTCCTTGTGAGGGGGAATAGACTGCAGGGATATTATCCCCATGTTTAGGATCACGGCTGAGGCTAGAAAGCAAGTTTGTATGTGCTAATATTTTCTCCGACAGGGACCACTGAAGGACGAGGTGTCATTTTTTTCTCCCTGATGACATGGCCCTGCCAACTGCTGGGTTGAAAGCATCTGTGTTGCAGCAACTCTGTAAATAACAGCTGATTTGATCACACACACACACACACACACACACACACACACACACACACACCCCACACTTTCAAGATCAGAGAAAGAGTAAGGATTTTTTAAATACAATTTAGAATATGTGTGTGTGTGTGTGTAAGTTTTAGTTAAGCTGCTGAGTTGGCATCCTAACAACTTAACATCTGTGCGCCTCTATACCATAATGTAAAAGAAAAACATGTTAATTCAAAAGTCATAAACACATGAAGACCCACACACATCTATGTCCTCAGGTACTTTATAATAAGCACGCTGTTTGCCACAGAACCTCTCTAGTGGCCTGGGACATGCATGTCCTCACCGCTACACAGGCAAGCATGTCTGCAGCCACCAGGGATGCTGCACGCAGACATGGTGCTCTGAGAGCAGCGTGTGCAGCTGACTCCTAGAGAGTGCAATTTCCTTTCAACAGCAGAGCAGCTGGAGGCAAGATGCTGAAAATGTGACGTGAAGCAGCACCACATGAGGAGACAGAAAGATCATTAAGAAAAATGTCAGAGTGTCTGACCCAGGCAACTGGGGACGCTGAGCTGTAGCTACCAGAGGTGGAGAAAAATGGGCGATGAAAGTTTAATCTTAGGAGAGAGCACAACTTCAATTTGGGTATTGTACTTGGACATCCAAAGAGAGACCTAAAATTCTAGCTGTAATTAGTTTTGTTAACACAACCTCCCTCGATTTCTTATAATCAACACCTCCTCCCAATGCCACCTACTCCTGTTATTTGGAGATGATTGTTTTGACTCAGATCTTTCAGACGTAAAAGCAGTTGCTCTCTAATCCCTGTGCACTGGGTGCAGCAGACAGCTCATGGCTCATTCCAGTTTTGACCCACCCGTGTTCCACACTAAAGTGGTTGGCATTACCTGATCTCATAACCTATCCTGGAGCTCAGCGGCTTCAAACACCAAGGGCTTATTTGTCTCACCATCTCACAGGTTAGGAATTGAACACTAGGAGGGTCTTTTGTCCCATGTGCTATGGCTGGATGCCAGTTGGTGGCATTCAGACAGGGGTAGGGGGCTGGGCAGGAGGTTCAAGACATTTTCCCAGTTCCAGCTCGATACCTTCGCAGGGAGCTGGAAGGAGGGAGCCTGGCTCAGAGCACCTGTGCATGCTCTCAGACACAGCACCCTCAGAATTTCCTACAACCCACAATTGTTCTTGCACCCAGAAAAGACCTAAAGTGGAATCTGCTTGACCCAACATCCATCTTCAGATGTACAGAGGAAAGCCGGCAAGATCGTCACGCATTTCCAGGGAGTTGTTAGTACAGCATGCACATTTCAAACGTGAAATGCTCTCCAAGCACCACCTTTTCAAAACCCACAGGATGCCACCAGTGGAAAAGTCCACCCTGGCCTCATTTCCCCTGGACACAGTCAATAGTAGTGTGCTACAAAGGCTGTAGAAAATTACCTTGAGTTCAATATGAAGAGATAACTGAATTATATGTTTAAACTTATGTTCCAGCCTGAAGATAATTCATTATGTAGATGTGAATGACAAACTCCCAACTGCTACCAAAACACAATATACAAAGTCTGAGACACTTCTGGCTCAAAGATACTGATAGCAAATGCCAAACTATAGAAGAGAACATAAACTGAATGCTTAAAAAGATGCCCGCACCTATTCTCTGCTCCAACGTTCAACATCCTCTCGTGGCTAAGAAGCAAAGCACTCGTGTCATGGTTTGAATGGACGTTGGGCCCTCACAGACTCACGTGTTTGAATTCTGAGCTGTGTTTGGGAAGGTGGCAACTTCAGGAGGCGGAACGTTGTTGGAGGAAAACATATGATGGGGGTGGGCCCTGAGGTTGGTCAGTCCTGCCCTGCTTCTGCTAATAGTTGGCCCTGGCAGTCTGCAGCTACCTTCTCAGCCTCCATGACAGACGTGACCTGTCTCCAGTGTCTACCACCTGCCTTGCCTTTTCCACCCTAACGGTCTCTATCGCCTCTCTGAAACCATAAGCCAAGTGAAATTTTCTCTCCTGAAGTTACTTGAATTAGAGTGTCATCTCACAGCAGTGGACAGCAATGGCTACAGCTCACTTATTAGGGCACTGTGTAAGACACACCAAAATGCCACAGCCCAGACAGAGACTCTGCAGCCCCGCCCAGGAAGCAGGTCAGCTGGGCTCTGAGTTCTTGCACATCCATCCTCCAGCGTCTGCCCTTCCTCTCTGCACCCTGGCCCTGCTTCTGACAGCAACAGTTTCATAGGGCGCTTCTGGTCCTCCAGCCAAAGGCCATCTCCTCCTCCTTGCAGCCTCTCTGGGTTATTATCCTTTCTCTGCTTAGGGGCAGTCAGTCCCACAGTTCACTGGCTCTGATTTCTGGCCATCTCTTTCACCTTGTTCCTGTGCACTTGTACACAAGGTGACATCAATCATGCACTAGATGAACAATAACAGAAGAACCTAGAGCTACGTTGTGTGAGTTCAAGAAGCAACTGGCCGTCAACCCCCAACCCCCCGTAAACTCATATATTTAAATCCATAGCTGATGTCAGTGTTTGGGAAGGAGGAGGAAGTGCTGGAAGAAGACAAAGTGCTGGAAGAAGACATGTTATGGGGAACGGGGTTGGCAGGGGGGAAGAGACGGAATGGGTCTTAAGGTTTTAGGAACCCAGTTCCATTTGGTAATTTTGCTTCTCTGCCTACACAATGGCTGCAAAGACCTGAATCGACCGCCACCTGCCTTGTCTTTTCTGCCATAATGGACTCTATCTTCCCTCTGGAACCAGAAGCTAAATAAATCTCACTCTTTCTCCTTTTTTGCCTAAGTATGAGTATACTTACTACGACACTGATCTGTGTCTGGGATCCCATCAAGAAATGAGCTCTGTGTTTTTGGAATGTACACATCACTTCTTTGAGTTACAGTCCCCCAGCATTTAAATAAGGGGGACGATAAGGGAAAAGAAAATAATTCAACCCAAGCATCCCGAAGGAGCTCACCAAAGCATCCCGAAGGAGCTCACCAAAGCATCCCGAAGGAGCTCACCAAAGCATCCCGAAGGAGCTCACCAAAGCATTTCCAGCACAAACAAGCTGTTCCCTTTGCTGTCTCCCCTGGGGTGGAAGGGACAGGGGCGGTGCTGTCGCTGAACTGGAGGGCAGAGTTGGAGCACACAGCAGCAATGCCAAGGTCGTGACAGATTCCAATGGTCCCTCCAGCAAGGAGGTCCCACAGTGGTAGGCCAGAGACACAAAACCACTATCAGCTGCAGATGCCAAATATGCTACATGTTTGTTCAAATAATTTTTGTTTCAAAACACACTGTTTTATTTTGATGTTTCTAAAGGAAATATCAACCAACTGAAAAGAAGAAATGTGAATAGAAATCTCAAGGCTATGTGCGGCCATCTCACAAAACCCTTAAGAAGCCCCCAGCCAAACACATCTGAGACTCATCCCTCTCCTTTCAGAGGGACAGCGTGCCCTGGACAGCGTGCCCTGGGCAGCGTGCTCTGAGCACAGTGCTTGGGCGTGCCCTGGGCAGGTCCTTACCTGTCCATTCCTCACCTGGACCCTCGCATCAGCCTCCCTCCAGGGATTGAAGTTACTCTTCAGCTGCTGTGCCGCAACATTCAGACTCAAGCAACTTAGGTGGAGCAAGGAGGGTTTATGCGGACATCGTCCCAGAGGGATTATAGTCCGTCACGGAAGAAAAGGCACGGTGGGTGGCAGACGTTGGAAGGGGCTCAGGTCACTGAAGTCCTCATGGAGGCCGAGAGAGCAAGCAGCAAGCCCCTGGAGTAAACTACTTGCAGGAGCAGGGCGGAGCTTCCCAACCTCAAAGCCCATCCTCTGTGACATGCTACCCCCCCAGTAAAGCCGTACCTCCTAAAGTTGTCGAGCCCTTTCCAAACAGTAACATCAGCTAAGTCTTCAAACACATGAGCCTGTGAGGGAAACTCACATTCAAACTATGATACCAACCAGGCAACCTCTCCACCAGTTGAAGAGTTACAGACACGAATCAAACTGTGGAATGTCTGTGCTTGATCCACACCACACATGTGACACGGCCTCAAAACTCACTGAACAGAATTTCCACTGAGGAAATGAATGCACCTGATAGAGGAAATCACTCAATCCTAAAGCTCACCTTAGGCTAGATTACCTACTGGTTTCAAAAATCTCTTGAGAACTATCAGGGAGTGTCAGGAATAATTGCCATCAATTATTCTCATAGGCTTAAAAGTTCTTAATAAATTGTCAAATAATTGGATTTCCCTTGGCCACACAGCAATGTATGTGTAATTTTTTTTGGTAAAAAAGAGGAAATGTCTCCTAGAATTCACATGGAATATGCAATGTATTACCTATGAGCTTTGGTAAAATGAGCGAGGCAGCAATATGGCAAATGCCATTTAATCACAAGATGAAAACTTGGCGGCTGACCTGTTATTATCAATCAGTAGCTGCAAAACACAATTTGGGGACTGACATGTTTGCTACTTTCATCTGCCAGTATTTCTAAAACATTTCCATTAATTAGTCTGAGAGATAGATGCTCTCTTCCAAGTGTTACTCAGCAGCCACTTGAAAATCATAAGGTTAGACACGCAGTATCTACATCCCTGCACAGCGGCCGAGGCGCATGAGTACTGGTAGAATTCCCGAGCAGTTCTGTAGACAACTCCAGACTGCTCTAGCCATTCATCAGCATGCTTGTTTCAAGTGTTGCCAAATGGCAGTAATCGGGGCTCAAAGCAAAAGATGCTATAAACCCACTGGTACAAAAAGCATCTTCCTGTAAGTACCCATCACGATCCACACAAACAGGCCAAATAATAGAAAAGAAAGTCATCCCTTGCCCTCTGCTGTATTTCTTTGTAGGAAAAGGTATATCTCTATATCCAGTGTGTTTTAATGCTAAAATACAAATTTTCCATAGAAATCATTTATGTCCTTAAAGATCACACAATATCTCAAATGTGAATCTAGAAATGAAGTAGAGATATTTTTAAATAGATGACCTCACCATAATTCTTCACTTACAAAAACTCTCTAGAAACACTAAGGATTTGAACTAGCAAATTTTTGATCCAAAGCTGTAAAATAAAAAAAAAATAACTTCCAAGTTTATTTGTCCATAAACAGACAATGATAAAGGAATAGCACAATTATGTCTTCAGTTCTTTTTTTAAAGAACATGATTTTTATCTATTTGGAAGCTACATCTAATTCTAAGATGTGACAAAGGTTTGTATGTAGACGTAATCACAGGATCAAGTTAGCTATTAAAATAAATGAAAGCTATGGGAGCCACAATATTATACTTATTAAGCCACTTTGAATGTTACTACGCTGTTGGGGGTTTATGCACATCACATCAGATATCCTTGCCTACACATTTGCAATATCTGCTACAAGTTATATAACCTGTGCTGAGCTGTTGGCCTCCAGCACTGGTTCTTCCCTCTAGCAGATATCATATATATGTTATTACAATGCTATATGCCAGTCAATGTTGTGTGTAAAGCCTATGGTTTATGGATTATTTTCTTGCACTTTTCTGAATAAACACTGAAATACCTGCTCGACTTGGGTCCATTCAAGAACACACACTGATCACAACTGCTCCCCAAATTGTTACTCCTGTTCTTAGGGAGAAGCTAACAATTTTAAATTTCTGCTACTAAGAAGGATCCCTTTCTTGGAAATTAGTTATGCTAGAAAAAGCAAGTCTCACAAAATCTTCCAAATGTGGGATGTAGATTTGAGGTTGGGAGAAGAGATGACAATGTGCAGGCAAATGTGCCCATCAACAAAGATGAGTGTCAGTTTCAAGGCTTCCTGATTCACCCCGCCTGCTCAGGCAAGACCACACTGCTTTAATTCCCTCTTTGACAATGGACACTCCTGCCCACTGAATACATAGCCATGTGCCTACTGTAATGGATGCAGCCATATGACCTGCTTCAGCCAGCAGAAAGTGTGAAGACATGGTAGGGTTATAACCACAGTCCCTCAGACCTGTCTTGGGAAGAGGGCAATGGTGGGACACAACAGAAAATGCAGGGTCACTCCTCATCCATGGAGACCAATCACTCCTGATCTGTGGAGAGTGGTCACTCCTGATCCATGAAGAATGGTCACTCCTGCTCCATTGAGAGTGGTCACTCCTCATCCATGGAGACCAATCACTCCTGATCTGTGGAGAGTGATCTCTCTTGATCCATGGAGAACGGTCACTCCTGATCCATGGAGAGTGGTCACTCCTGATCCATGGAGAGCCTGTGGAGAGTGATCTCTCTTGATCCATGGAGAGCAGTTACTCCTGATCCATGGAGAGTGGTCACTCCTGATCCGTGGAGAGTGGATCACTCCTGATCCATGGAGAATGGATCACTCCTGATCCACGGGGAGTGGATCACTCCTGATCCACGGAGAGCGGATCACTCCTGATCCACGGAGAGCGGATCACTCCTGATCCACGGAGAGTGGTCACTCCTGATCCACGGAGAGCGGATCACTCCTGATCCATGGAGAGTGGATCACTCCTGATCCATGGAGAATGGATCACTCCTGATCCATGGAGAGTGGATCACTTCTGATCCATGGAGAGCAGATCACTCCTGATCCATGGAGAGCAGATTGCTCCTGATACATGGAGAGTGGATCACTCCTGATCCGTGGAGAGCAGGGACACCAGCCAGGAGGATCTGAACCTGAAGCTTGAAGAATGGCTCAGCTGAGAAACACCAGATCCAAGCACACAGATGTCAGGGAGAAAAATTTGGGATTGTTGAAGCGAGCTGCTGAGGCTGGAGTGACTTGTTTTCCAGCTGTACTGAGTTAAGGACTGAGGACCGGGTGCTGGATTCATGCAGGCCTGAGCATCCCAAAGAGCAGCCATGCTTAGGAGCAGCCATCCCGAGGAGCAGCTCCACCCCTTGTCCTTCAGATCTTAAGTTTCTTCCTTGACCCCAGAACACTTCTCCTCAGGTTACTTCAGACTCCCTCCACCTGACTCCTTCCCAAGGTGTCACATTCTTCATGTCCATCCAGTCTTAGCTAAGCCTTTTCTCTTATCTTATCTTCTGGGATTGCCTAACAACTGGCAATAGTATTTACCATACTGCATCTTACAGCTCCTGGGGGATTCTCTTAGTCTTATCTTATTTTTTCTTAGAGAAATAGAGGTAGTCAGAAAAGTCGCTAACAACATGTTTGTTGAAGAATATCAAAATTTACTTTTCCTGAACATAAATTGGGAAAAAATAAAAGGGCATCTCTGTAAAGTACACAAATGGTGTTAGATGAGTGAGTTCAATTATGGTTAAAAAATCAGCACTTAATTAACAAATTAATTAATTAATTAATTAAATTACACAAAATGCAATAGAATATTGCTACTCACATATATGCATGTGTACACAACTGTACAAATCTATACACTGCTAACTTAAAGGATAGCACATGTTATAAAAAAAAACTGCTGGAAGGTAAAAGTCATATAATTTTTTGGTCCAAAGTTCATTGCTCAAAAATATGTTATTCCTATGATTTCTTGTTTTGTTTTGTTTTTTTCCACTTATGCAGGAAACCCAGCTCCAAAGAAAGGAAGTACTTGAGAAAATGTATACTTTCACTGGTTGCTCCTTGGCTTATTTTGTATGTCATTACCCATCAAATTTTGAAGCTGACCTGACTTTTGCAAGCATTATATTCTTAGTGATGCCAGGGGTAGCTTAGTCACTGGGCGCATTGTGTTCTCTTTCATCTTCTGTGTCTTACTTTACAGTATCAGGGTTTCTGCCTTTGATTTGAGTGAATCACAGGACTGAGGTGGTGAGCTCCTCGGTCCAGATACAAATCTTCACTTTGCAGCCCAGATGTGGAAAACAGCTTGCAAAACCGATGTCCTCTTTGTTCTGACTGCTCCCCATTAGGACATGACTTTGGGAGCGTTCCTGTGGAAGTGACTGTCCTTATCCCTCCTCGTCAAAGCTGGTCTAACTTTGAATCTTGGTGGATGACTAGTTCCGAAGATAGGAGGCACAGGGCTGCTTCTGAGACACTGGATGTCCTACCATCTGTTATGAAGCCCGGAGCAGTCTCCTGCAGGACAGAGTCCACTCAGACTTCTCGGCTGAGGACGTTACATCATCAGCCTCCAGACCATTGTCATCCAACCACAAATGAATGCGGGAGCTTAGCCCAACCCCATGTCAATATGTTTGTTTTCAACCATAAAATTCTGGAGTGTCTAGTTTTACTACTGAAAACTGCTATGCCAAGTCTCCATCCAAAGTCTGAACATAATATATTTGAACAGCATGGAATATGCATGTGGAACAGCCAAGATTTTATAAGTAGGGAATTCAATAAAACTTAGACCTCTGAGGTTCTTATGCTGCAGTGTGTGACAGCTTACTACCAGAGACCAACTGATGCAGCTGATCTGGGACCAGAAACAATGTTCTTTGAGCTGCTGTGAGTGTGGTGCTCACACAATGAGCATCACTGCCTTCAGGACCAAGTGGACAGCAGAGGGAAGACTCCCTTGCAGGATATCAATCTGACTGAAGTAAAGGAGTATCTGTTTTAAAAATCCGACTTGGCTAAAGAGTCTTATCAGATTTCAATACAAAGAGAAAAGGAGTTAGGTCTAGTATGCAGACATGCTGGGCAAAATGAATGTTAAGATGGAAAACAATAGACTGTTCCACACAGGCCACAAATATTTCATGAATCACTCTCCACGCAACAATTTATGGTTATATTTAAAACTCTGTAAAAAATATGAGGTACATTAAGTATTGCAGCTGGAATACACAGTATCTCCATAAGCTGTTAACATTTAAACTTTGAAAATAACAGGAGTAGAACATTGATTTATTCAGAAATGATCATGGTAACATTTCAGAGCATGTTTCTGGAGAGTGTGCACATTCATCGTGGGCGCTACCCCACAGTAACTTAAGCATACGTGCTTTCTCCAAAGCTCCGAGCTTCATTGGCAGTATGAACTAACATGCTTCAGACATATGAAACCATACAGCCAGTATCCTATTATCTGCACATTTAACAGATCGTTAATGAGCAAGCACTCTATTCCCCAAATACAGCTTCCCAAGGGGAATTTTTTTCTCAAATCGATACCAAAACTTATAATTCCACAAACTGACTTTTACTTTATAAAAGAACATGAATGTTTATATTTTTCTTTTAAAAATGAATAATTAGTATTAAGGCAATTCTAAATTCCTCTGTTTTCAAAGCAACAAATATAGCTAGAGTATAATATCAAAGCAAACACTTATTTTGTGTAACAAAACTCATGGATCACGATCAGGTTCACTCCAGACATGCAAGGATAGTTTGACATGTGCAAATCAATAAATGTAATTTGTTACACAAACAGATTTTAGGACAGAAATTGTATGGTCACCTCAAAAGATGAAGAAATGGTCTCTGACAAAATCCAACACTCTTTCATGATTAAAAAATGAAACCTGGACTGAACAACAAATGGTGCCGGAAAAAGTGGATATTTGTATGTAAAAGAATGAAGCTTGGGCTGGAGAGGTGGCTCAGGGGTTGAGCCTCTGCCTTGCAGGCGGAAGGTCCTGAGTTCGGATTCCAGATCCCACGTATAGACGCCAGGAGGAAGCGGGAGGGAGGTGTAAGGGGGGGTGGGGGGGCCTGCGTTTCTGGCCCTGGTAGGGCGGAGCCTGTGAATCCCAGGCGGAGGAAGTGGAGGCGTCCATGGTGGTTCCCAAATTCGTCTGTGGTTCTACACATACACATACACACACGACACAGACGCACACATACATACGCGCACACACGCACAACGGAATAAATAAATAAATAAAATATTAAAAAAAAACAAAACAAAAGAATGAAGCTTAACCCTTTTCTCTCACTTTGCACAAAAATCAATTCCTCTGATGAAAAAGACATGAAAATAGGAGGAAGACTACCTAGGAAGTGCTCCCTACACACACACACACACACACACATACACACACACAAAGAGCCTGATTCTCTTCACAAACTCACAGCATTACATCATGTGATCACAAATAAGCTTTCAGTAAATAGAAAGTGTGAGAATTTAAGTTTGCTACAGAAAATATTCCATCTTGATCAATACGGAAATTGGTATTTTGATATACACTTTTAAAAAAAAGCTATAAAAATCCCATCTCAAGTGGATCAAAGACTTCCATGCTAAACCTGAAACTCTGAAACTTCTAGAGGAAAGAGTAAGGAGCACATGTTGAGATAGAATGAGCTAGGGACTTTCTAAACTAGACCCTGTTCACACAGGAAATAAGGAATATTGGCAAGTGGCACCTCACAAAAATTATTTTAAATTTATTTCTACTTGCTGATCACTTGTATAACTTTCATATTACAAAAATAAAATATGTATTCTATTATTCAACTATAAAACACTATAATGCATTAGAAATAATATATGAGAGTGTCTTTATATTCAAATTAGATCATTTTCAGTACATATGGTATCCAGGAAGAGTTAGAAAGCCTGTCAAGGAAATCTAACTAGAGCTCATTAGTAATCTCAACATCTGGAAAAGTCAGTGCTAATCTGAAGACAGATCATGATCCCTGGTAGATACGCATTGTCATAATTACTCTTCTTTTTGCTGCGAGACAACAAACAGATTCAGACAAGTTGGGGGAGAAGATGCACATTTATGTGGCTTATGGTTTCTGGACAGGATATTGGCCATGATGGGGGCAATCACGCAGCAGAAGGCCTGGCTGGAGGCAGGAGGAGGAGGTCAGGTCGGGTCGCTGCCGCCATCTTGAGATAGCAGAAAGGAAGAGCAAACAGGGAGACGCAGGGACAGCCTTCCAAACCTACACACCTTCTTCTAGCAAGACTTATCTCTCAAAGTGCCACGGCCTTCCCAGACATTAACAGCTAAGGATGGACACATCTGAGCCTGGCAGGGAGCCAGCTCACAGGCTCACCTTCAAATCCATGACCCACACGAGGGAACACCATGCAGGAAGACTCCATGCGATGTCTGTGCTGGTTCTCTGGTTGGAGCTGTAGTTTGTGTTCTGTGCAGGCAAGTGGACCTACATCTCCATATAAGAAGGCGTGTGTGTGTGTGTGTGTGTGTGTGTGTGTGTGTGTGTGTGTGTGTGTTTATCACACTGAGTGAGGGAACACATCCCTTACTTCAGTCTTTTGCCACAGTATGGGAGAATAAACCTTCCTAGCAATATTTGAAAGTGAAAGATGGAGAACCACGGGGTGAAGCAGCAAGGCAGGAATCAAGGGAGATATTTATACCTTGAATTTTAGAAATTTGAAGACTATTTTCTCCACTGGGAAAACTAAATACTGTACATTGAGTTGGCTACTTTCAAAGGAAAAAGCAATCACCTGTCCCCAGCACCTGGAGTTAGTCACTGTGTATCTCACAGGGAAATTCATTTTCCATTTTGTTTTTACATTGCTTTTCCTTTTTCCTGCTCTTCAGGCTCAGTAGCACGGCCTGAGTGGGAGGCAGGCACTGCTTGTTGTTCTTGTTTTGCTTTGCTTTCAGCCCATTCTGTTAGCACTGGTAGCAGACGGTTGCCCAAGCACGAACATGGGTTCCAAAGACACTGAGGGGACAGCTGAAGCGCAGAGTTCATTACAGGACAAAGCATAGCCTTCTTGTGTGTAGAGCATAATTTAAAATATATATATATGTATATGTACATATATGTATATGAATGCATATGTGAATTTGTAAGTGTTTATGTTTGTGTGCATACTGTGAGTGCGTGAGTGTATGTGTGTGTAGGTCATGAAACTAGAAAGAAGACCATGAAAGGGAAAGAAGGGATCTCCGAGGAGGTAGGAAAAAAGACGCCAAAGGAACCATGTGATAAGTGAACAGAAAGCAAGGACTGTGTTGGAGAAGCAAGAGATCAGTTCAGAGGAGGTCGAGGCACAGGAAGGACAGAGAAAGAGCCCAGAACAGAAGAACTGTGAGGAAATATGTGTGGAAATGCCACAGTGATCCCAGTGCTTTGTATCTGACCCTAAACATTTTTAAGACATTAAAACATGAAAGGAAGATGGCTTTGTGGTCCAGCCATTTGCCGGGTGAGGCCAGTGTTGTAAAACAAAGCCAAAGCATGATTTTTGAGCAAAAAAGCAAATTGATGAACTTGCTGCCCAAGCCTCCGAGAGGACAGCGATGGACAGTGAAGGACCTTTTCCTACACTGGAGCCTGAGACAACTGTGGATTGTAGGGAAAGCAAGTCAGAACTATGGAGTACAGGGGAGACACTAAAAGCCATCTCTCCCAGGAGACCTATGTCCAGCAGCTGACCCCGGCCTCTCAGCCACACTTTCCAAAGACCCCTCCGCATCATCTGTTTCCTCTGGGAACAGGCCATGAAACAGAGAGAAGGAAGCCTAAGCTCCCGCCCCAGCAGAATTATTCCAGCTGCGCTGATGCTTCTGTGAGTGTGCGGACTGTCCCACAGGGCTGTGGGCCAAGACTCTGCTCTCGAAAGCAAACAGCGCAAAAGCAAGTACACGGGGTGCATCCAAGCCGTGTGCCGGGCAGCTGACCACACGTAAGGGAGTGCGGCCATGTGTCGCATACGGCAGAATGAAGACCAGCCAACGCAATGCATCAACAGAGACCTCTCCACCTACCCTGCTTATACAAGTGTTCAGGTCACAAAATAATAACTCTTATTTATGTGCTATGCAAGAGACTCCTAAAATACTCAGAGATTAAAGATAAACGATGTGAAAGATACACCAGGCAAAACAGTAAAAATTAATCTGGAGTTTCAAACCGATATCAGACATGCTGGACCTCGGGACAAAATTCCTTAGATGTGAGCAAAGGTAAGTATTTTATAACAGCAGGGACTGAGGGAACCACGGGGGAGCCCTCCCATGTGACGATTTGTGCAAAGGTCTGAGAAATTCCTTTCCAAAAATGTCAGAAGAGACACTTAACAAAATTTCACACTCACTCTTTTTTTTTAGAAAAATCAACCACAGATGAATTTATAAACAAAATATAGTGTACCCATTCGATGGGCATTGATTCGCCAGGAAAAAAGATTGAAACATGAACGTATGCTATGACACTGGCTGAATCAGGAAGGTCACATAGTTGCAGAATACTACATAGTGTGTCATTCCACATACATGAAAGACTCAACAGTCGATTCTGCAGGGAAAGACAATCCATCCGAGGGCTATTTCCCAGGGCTGAGAGGCGGGCGGAGGGGAGAAGAGGGTGACTCATGGCAAAGGATGAGCAGGTAAGGAAGATATTCCATAACTGACTGACCATATTGCAAAGCTTCTTTTATTTTATAGGAGGGCCAGAGAGCGAATTAAGGTGCTTTCTGCAGTCTATGTCCAAGTGCAATCCCCAGGGGGCAGGAGGCAGAAGAGGACCAGTTCCCTAAAGTTATCCTCTATCTCCACAAATGCGCCATGACACCTGGCCACAAAGGTTTGTGCACATAAAGCTTCAAAACTGATGCTTACATATACAGAGCTTGTGTGATTACAGGGTATCATACATTGTTTCCATATATTATATATATATATATATTATATATATATATATATATATACATACACACACACACACAAATGTGTGTGTGTGTGTGTACACAACATGTTTATATTGCCAAGTGTTCTCTAGAAGAACATAATTCTTCTTTGTGGAAAACATCCAGTAAGGGTGGAAAGATGGCTTCAGGTTTAAAACCATACAGGCTAAAGGATCTAAGTTTGGATCCACAAATCCCACATAAATATGCCAGGTGGAAATGGTGGTGGTCTGCACTTCTAGCCCTAGGAAATCCCAGAGCAAAGCAATAAGGAGGTAGAGAATCCCAAGATATTTCCTGAGGTCACCTTTGTGCCTCCCCTGGCATACATTCAAGTACTCTCTGGTACACACACACACACACACACACACACACACACACACACACATACCAAAAATGCAGCAATTTGTGGAATTTGTATTTACATAAATGCATATGGTGAATATATGCCTCAATTAGGAAACACAACAGACATTGCTACCAGAATAAGAAATATGTCCCCAAAGCAGACCTGAACCATGATCTTTGGACAAGGTCAGAGGCTGGCTTAGTTCCTTTGCTGATACTGCCATGAGACACCCCAACAAAAGCAACGTGAAGGAAAGAGGGTTTCTTGTGTTGGGTTGTCCTTATCGGTTTGTCTGTCTTTTGTCCGAGTCACAGGTCAAGGGCCCACCATGAAGGGGCCGTCAAGGCAGCAGGAGATTGAAGCAGCTGGTCACATGACATTCATGGTCAGGAAGCAGAGAGAGAGAGGTGAATGCACGCTGCTGCTCAGCTCCCATTCCCTATTACACAGTACGGGACTCCCGTCAGGGCATGGCGCCGCCCACAGGGGTGGGTTCTCCCACCTCACTGACCAACATATTTCCCCACAGCCATTTTCAGAGGATAACCTTAATCTAGATAATTTCTCCTAGGTGTCAAGTGGTAATTCGCACTAATCATCAGCTGGTACACTCAAAATACACAGTGCTCAGAGAAAGGAATGAGAGGCATAGACGAAGGGAAAGACACACGGAATCCACACAAATGCTCCTGGACACTCAAAAGTGTATTACATAGGCAGGAGGAGCTGTATTCAGAGCAAACAGAAAACCAACGTATATACAAAAAGATGAAAGAGGGTGACAAGGAGGGGAAAGAATTCTATTCACAACAAAATAATCCAACAAATTTATAACAATAATGCAACAATGAGGTGCCTTATTGATACACCAGCAAATGTGAAGAAATTTAAAACACTCCTAAGACAGAATTAATAATGTAGATGTGAATAGGTGAAAAATGTGCCATGCTTTGAAATGAGATCACAAAGTTGATGATGGTCTCCATACCAAGTTATAACCCCATGTAACCCAATAAAATACCAGCATGGTTATAATTTGTTCCTCAAGCTGGAAAAGAGTAACAAGAAGCATAACATAAAAAGATTCAGTAAATGTTTAAATACAGTACAAAATCTCACCAACTAAATCAGACAATAAAGGAAGAAAATTAAACAGACAGACTTAAGAATTTAAGACAGAATTTGTCACAGAAAAAGTGTGACTTTATAACTAGCATCTGGCTGACTATGTGCATGAAGAGGACATGGGACCCCCATCATGCGCTTTGCACGTCCATCAGGAATCTAAGATGCTAAGTGATGATCCAGGATCTAGGGCAGGGATGGGGGCTCTTCAACATGACCCCATCCAAAGGAAAAGATGGTTTCGTTTAACAACATAAAAACTCCATATAGAACTTCCGCATTAGGAAGTAAATCTAAAAGACAGAAGGAAAGACTCACTGGAGAGGGTATTTGAAATTTAAATCAGTGGCAAGCCACAGATCGCTGTAGTGAGTAAGGAATAATTTAAACAAACAAGCAAAAATGAGCAAAAGTATGAATTACAGAGACACACAAACAAATTGAAATGTCCATTTGAACATATGAGAGCCTATCTACATTCACTCACAAATTCGTTTAAATTAAGGTGACTTGGGACACACCTTCCTATGCATGTGACAACATACACTTAATTGGCATGAGCACTGGACAAAGGCATTTTTAGGCATCGATTGGACACCAGCTAATACAAGTCCAGAGAAGGGAAATTTGACAATATTATCTATCAAAACTGCTTATCCTTTGCCTAAAATCCCAATCCTAGAAGATAATCCTGAAGACATGCTAGCAGAAACGGACACAGTCACTCATTGTGGCATTATTTCTAGGAGTAAAGGACCAAAAAGAGCTAAAAGAAATGAACTTAATGGCAACCAAGGCTGATACGGATAATCAGGGAAATTTTAATATGAATCGGCAAGAAGCTCAGAGCACAGGGTTACAGACCGTATCTCAGGGAGCAAAGGGTTGAGTAGAAAGATGAGAACAAAGGCAGAAGAAATGGATAGTGAACGGGACCAACAGGGAACTAGGCACAAAACAGAGGGTCAAGCAGACTTCTGTGAAACTTTGAGTGTGCTTATTTACATGCAGATATATGCGTAGCTACAATCTGGGAATTATGTAGCTGGCAGACACAAAAACTCAAATTAAGCTTTATAAAATATGAACATACTGAAAAATGCAAAATCATAATGCCTAATAATTATCAAGTAAATTCATAAGTCAATCATGAAAAATAGCTCAAGGGATTTTGGAAGATGAAGATTTTGCTCTGTATCTAGGAGAATGTATTCTCAGAGTGATGAGAGCTTCAAAAAAAAACTTAAGATGCATTCAGTGGTTTTTTTAGGGGTATCATATTGCCATTTTAATATATATTTTTGTATACACACACACATATATATTCTATAATAAAACCAGTGCATAACTATAAATGGTTGCTAAAGTTTTGAGAGTAAGAGCGTTATACATACATACATAGATCACAGTAGCAAGCTTGAAATGTTGGAGATAATTTCTCTCTTTACAAATCACATTGTTACAAGTTCTGATACTTGAAAGCAATGGCATTAAGCTTTGGCATCTTAACAAAACCTGTCACCATGTTGTTTTTTGTGGGGATGGAAACAGGTAAAGCATATCTGTTGTGCTTGCTGCACACACAGCTGAGAGGTCACCTTGGCTGGTGCCTAAATAGACCAAAGTGAGATTATGGGCCAGCCAGCCAAAGAAGGGATAGTTCAGACATTAAATTGGTGAATATAATTAGTCAAAGTACATTAAATATATAAAGATGCTTACATAATGTGAAGGAATGTAAAGCCCAGCATCTATGTGATATCCCAAAATAGAAAACCTTCTCCCACAGCAGAGAAAGGACAGGATGGCACTGTAAGCAAGAGGGAAGGAGTCCTTACTCCAGCAGCTATTAGGAAAAGGGAACAGCTTCATTGCACATAAATGAGCTGGTCCTACTTCACGACTAAAGTTCTTTTGAGGATCATTCCAAGAAGGTGAAAAATTAAGGCAATCAATGAAGTACTGAATTCAGGGCAGGCAGCATAAGAGGAAGAAGTCTCACATGAGGGAGTTGAGAACGGGGGGGGGGGGGACCGGGGTGCAACTGATCAGTCTTGGCATCTTCAAGACCCAGACAGGCATTGCCAGCATCCACAGCGTCTAGGACGTGACTCCGAGAAGCATGTCCTCCCTCCCTCCCTCTTCCAGAAACATGATCTGAACCTGAATCTGAGGCAGTTTCCCAAATCCAACACAGGAGAAGAGCAGATCCAGGAGGTGACAGGGCTGCATGGGCATGTGAAAGAAAGTACCAGAAAGAACAGCAGAGGGCAGGTGCCAGCCCAGGAAGAGACAAGGAAGAGAGTGAACCAGTGCACATGCTGCACAGACCCAATGTGGACTCCACTCCACCAAATCAACCGATATGGAAGAAGACATCCGTGAGTTAATCAGGACCTCTGAATATGATATTGTCCATGATGGTTGAAAGGACAGTGAGAAAGGTGAGGATCTTCAACATGTGTGTTCATGCTGGACCAGTCAGGGCTTCTCCACAGGAACAAAGTGAGAGGATATGCTTGTCAGGGACGAGATTTTTATGGAAGCAACTTATGCAGTGCAGAGTGGACGCAGCTGCATCTGCGGAGCAGGCTGGACGTGTCCAAGCAGGAGCTGATGCTGTAAGCTTCAGACGGAACTTCCACGGCCTCCGGGAAACTCCAAGCGGATGCTAAGAGCCTCCAGCAGATTGGCTAAAGCCCAGAATACCAAGAGCTGTCTGTCCTGAAACCTCCTGACTACAGATGTGTAACCACATCTACAGCAATATCTGCAGATCAACACTTGAGCAGCCCATTACTGAATCATTACACACTGCATGCAGCTCAGCAAGTCGTTTCCTAAAACCAAGCATCATGGAGCTCACAGGATGGTCGACAGACGTGTGAGAACTGAGAGCACTACTCTGTCCACTGCTGGGTTTCTCTGAAGCTTTCCATACCACATGTTTCTAAAAATCAGATGCTATGATGGTGGTTGTAATGGGAAAAAATTGATTCTCTTCTGGTCAGAGCAGCCTGAGTCCCACTGCTTCTTCGACATTGCTGGTTCAAGGAATCTGGAGGGGACAGATGCCTGGTGCCTCTTCCTGCAGGTGCCTTTAGCGCTATTTGTTGGTGTAGGAATTCTACAGGCCTGATGTCTGATGGTTATGTATCCATGAATTCTGTCGTAGCATCAGCTTGAAGTCAACCATGTGGAGAAGTCATACCTTGGTAATTGCAAATGGCCTAATGAAAGGAGAGGTGGTCCCTATAGAGACTTTTCCAGGACATTTAGTCAAGCTGTAGTGGCTCAAGTCCACGGGTAATAAGACATGCTCCTTCACTTAGCCTAAAGTGTCTTCAGTGCTTCACACAGCAGCATTCAAACAGGCCTCTCCCCACCCCATCGAGGCATGGATGGAGACCTCAGAACACCCCAGCTTAGGAAGCAAGCTCAGCAGCAAGCAGGGAGTCCCGCTCAATCCCACCCTCGAGATGTCTATCCATCCTCCTGTATCCAAGCCACAGCCTAACCAAGTTGTTCACATCAGCAGTATCAAGACACTGGTAGATCACTCACCTCCAAACCAAGGCAACTGCTTGAGTCAAGAAGCACAAGTCTCTGTGCTCAGATCTCTCTGCTCCTGATCTTGGAGACCCTCCCAAAGTGGAGAGGCATTTCCTGCTAGGAGTCAAGGAGTCAGCCACACATGCTACTTCAAAGGACTGTGCTAATCCCACTTGGTTCTGCGACCAGAGTCTCCAATGCCAAGCATGCCTGCCTCATCTGCTCAGAATCTTGAGATGAATGGGCTCTTTGTCCCAAATATGACATTTTTAAGTAACTATTGAATGTTTTTCTATCATAAGTTCAGTTTGCAACATAAGGAAAAACATATTCCTCACAGCAAAAGGTACCTGGAATCATTGACCATTAATGATAGAACCATCACTGCATCCTATCGAAGATCTTGACTTCATGAATTTCTAACATGGTAGCATTTGGAGGTCCCCGGAAGGGCTGATGAGTGGCTGAATGAGCCCCTGGGAATAGTTCTCCCCTTGCAGCTGGGGAGAGTGCTGGGGCCAGGCTGCTGTCACAAGCACAAGCTCAGCTTATTCTTCCTCAGAAATGTTTGCTTCAGTTCTGAAAACCCACATGAAGAGTGCTTCTTTTTCTTTCTTTTTTTTTTTTTTTTACATAACTCAGGAAAAAAAATACTTGAACACTTCTGTAATTAACCATCTCAGAGCATCATCACAAAAGCTGTGCCCGCAAAGCGCCTTCTTCAGTGAATCATCTCTCCCTGTGAAAGGAAATCAAGGGCATCCTCGGCTACGTGATTGCAGAGCCTTCTCTGAGTGGGGCTCATTTTGAGATGAACGAAAGTGATGCGTGATGAGACCTCAGCAAGGCGAAGAGATGCTAATTCACTGTCATTTCAAATCTACAGCCCAGCCTCAGTGCCAGGCCTTGCTCCAGCCTGTGGCACTCTTGGCCTATGCCCTCTTCCTACTGATTTCTAAATCCTCGTTCTCCACACTGCATTGACTGTTGAACAGCTGAGATGCCACTCACTTCTGAGACCGTTCCTGGATGTGGCACTGTCTGCTGAGAGTCTATCTACTTCTCTCCCATCTCAGCACATGGCCGTGAGCCCCCAAATCTCCTTCTTTACTAGATGGATGGAGGGAAGGATAGAGGGAGGAAGGGAGGGATGGAGGTAGGGAGGAATGAAGGGAAGGAGGGATGGAGGGAGGGAGGGAGGGATGGAAGGAGACAGGGAGAGAGGAAGGGAGGAATAGAAGGAGGGAGGGAAGGATGGAGGGAGGGAGGATTGGATAGAGAGAGGGAGGGAGGAATGGATGATTCAATTGGCTTACTGATTTATAATGCTGAAATGAGATCTAGGACCTTGCACATGACATCAAATGTTCTACTACCAAATCCAATCGTGAGCAATCCAAGAAGGCGTCCTCTTGAGCCCTGAATCTCAACTGACAGCTAGACTCCTCCCTTGGTTAGCAGGATGTGTTTGAACAGCTGCCTGTCTCCTGCTGTTCAACAGACCCAGACGCAGGGCCTGAGGGTAGTCTTGGCTCCTTGTGCCCCTCACTCATCCTCAATGTGGGGCACCACGGGCTCTTCCTCTGTCACAATGTTTCTTGCAATCAGATTGAGTTTTATACCCAGTCTGGGCTCTGAAGCTCCCTTGTGACACCCTCTTATGAGTAATTGACATAATTAATTTGTTTTATGGGAACCCAATAAATAATTATTCTTTTAATAAAGACTATTGAATATTTATTAAGGATGTTTCCACATAGGCACCTGGAGGCATGTGTGGATCTCTTTATTTAATCATCTTAACTCTTGACTCCAGTCATTTATAAAAGGTTTAAACAAAAAGGCATTGCACACAGGAAGTCCTACCCACAAGCGTGATGTCTTCGGTGCTCTATTTTCCCTCTGGGGTCAGGCCAATAGCAGTGAGAAACACGCACTGACACCTCCAGTTCTGCAGCACTGCGGACAGGTGCGCGCTGACCACGTGTCACGTGACCTGGCCGGCTTGCGCTCTCCCTGGGCTTAGTCACATCCCCACTCCTGACAGCATGCGGCTCCCTCTGTTTTCTCTCTGGCCCTCCAGAGTGGGAGCTCCGGGCCCCAGAACAGCCTTGATCATCATCCCAACTGAATGGATGGCAGTTGTGAGCACAAATCAGGAGAAAGAGGGAGAGAAAATGCAGGGCGTCAAGCCTTTAGGACTCTCGTGTCTTATCAAGATTCTAAAAAACCCTGTGCACACACTCTGTGGGAGTTTCATGTTTTCACATGGAGTGCCCTTCCGCTAGGAATGCTCCAGCCAATCCTGCTGGTCATGGACTGGATTTGATGTTTACAAGAGGACAATTGCGGGGAGGCTGGGCTCTGGCACCCACAGATTCTGAACAGCGAGCGAGGACGCTGGACTCACCCGTGCGCTTGCTTGCCTCTCGGCATCAAGGCGATCCTGGGGCTGAAGGAGTGTCAATGTCTGAGCTCTGTCCCTCACCACTGTGCCCCACAGGCTGCAACGCCTGGCACCCAGCCCTTCTGTGCTGGGTGACACTGCAGGTCTTGATGAGCCCGCGAGACCCAGGGATGCATGTCACCTGACCCGCCGCCGCCGCCAACGGGCAGCTGCTGGGAAGGAAAAGCCACCAAAGTTCCCAGGGATGGCAGCAGAGCTGCGCAGCCCCGAGGACCTGGAATCCCTCCTTCTTCACACACACACACACCTGCTCGACCCTGACTCTCGCCTTACTGCATCACAATGCTGGATGCACCATTCACTTGGGACAGACACCAGCCCAGAGATACCAGGACAGAAGGACGTGCGGCTTGAGGATGTCAGATGTGAAAACAGGAAGGGCAGCAGCAGAGATGGAGGTGGAATCAGCCGCCAGGGCCGTGTCTGTGGCCCAGTGTGAGCTGCCTACTTGCTCCCTCCTTCCCAGGGCAAGGACCAGGGCTTATTTTACTTGTGGTGCATGTGGGTATAAGGTTGGCTTCAATATTGAATTAGAAACTACTGAGGCATTAACTACAAGATCAAGCTCCTACATAGTCACAGCCCAGCAATTTTTTAATTCTCATTTTTTATTTTTCTAGTTTTACAAGCACATGTATCCCTGCTTCCATCTATTCCCCCTCCATCCCATTTCTCTCCCTTCCCTTCATGAATCCATTCCAATCCCTTCCACCCTTCTGACTGTCTGCTTCTATGGACCCTGGGATTTCCCCTGGTTTATCTACTGTTTGGGGGTTCGGGCCTCTTGTGGCATACCAAATTGCCCCTCCTCAAACCAGCCCACTGAGTGGGGCATTTCCCTTCACTCATCCACCTTTAGTCCTCAAGGTCCCCACTGTAGATTCTTATCTAAGTTCCTCTATGTCTATGGGGACACGTTAGTATGTCAGTCATTATGCAGGTCTGGTAAGGACAAGTCCCATTACATGGCGTTCCTGGGTGCAGCAGTCCTGCATTTCTTGTCCAACAGTGGACCTTCCCATCTTCAGGTTCTTACATGGCCCAACAATTTTATTAACCAATCAGCAAAGCCTTGCTTCTGATAGTGTATCAGTTTAGTCTTCCCATTGCTGAATACATATAGGACGCAAATGGCTTAGGGAAACAAGATTTCTTTTTAAAAATATTTTACTCATTTATTTGAGTAGGGAGGCACATACATTACCATGTGGGCTTCTGGGGATTGAACTCAGGTCGCTGGGTTTACAAGCAGGCACCTTACCTACTAAGCTATTCCGTCCAAGATTCTTGCTTACGGTCTCTAGTTGGAGGCTCATCAGCGTGGTGGGAGAGTTCATACCGACATCAGGAGCCCAAGAAAATGACCAGGCCACGTCCACAGGAAATGCTAAGAGACGAACATACTTTCTTGCTAGCCAACATGCACGCGTTGAGGCCAGAGCATGCCAAAGCACTCACGGCTCCCTCCATCTCACCCACCTGCTCAGCCAGGACCCAATCTGCCGTGGGCTGGGTCTTCCCATATCCATTACATAATCTCAGAGCTGCTAGGGCTTGCCTTAACTACTAGTTCTTCATAGGTATGTCTAAAGACTCAGTCCTCAATTGTCATGTGGATGCCTATATCTAACTGGCACAAAACTACCTTACTTAATATATATTGCTGTATCACTAACCTAGAACTCGGTGCAACTCATGTCTGAATGTGTTTTGCCAACACATGTCTCAAGACAGATTGCAGCCTTAAGCTTAGAACACCAGATCACCTGGGTGCAGGCTGTATGCAATGCTGACCTTAGATATGGGGACATTTCAAGCAGTGAAGCCACCAATACAGAGCCCAAGAATGTAATATTCTGACACTAGATGGAACACAGAAAAAAAGATTCTTCACTGTGTGAGAACCAACACAAGAGCAAGCACAGAACATGACCTTGTTCATAGTCAGATGGGAATGTGAATTTCAGATGACTCAAAATTTGTGATACTCTGTACATGTTTGTAAAGAGATTCAGGCATTGACTTTTGAGTTATAAATAACCTTTAGAAAGTAGGAAAAGTTATGATTATGGAATCTTCCAATTCTCTTTTCATCCATTCAAAAACCAAATTAGGGATGTTTTGATTTCTAAAGCTTTTTTCCATATGTGTGCATGTGTGAGTGGGTATGTTTAGAAGAGGGCAATGTATGTGTGTGTGTGTGTGTGTGTGTGTGTGTGTGGATGCGCACACCTGAGAGACACAACCTAGACTATTCTGCCTCCTTATTGCTTTTCTCTAGGGTTTCCCAGACTCTGCCTTCCACGGTGGGATCTGGGAGCAGAACTCAGATCCTTCTGTTTGTGAGGCAAAGACTTTAACCCCAAGCCATCTCCAAGCCGCAAAGGACGTCTAACATTTGACCAATGACTACTTTCTGTGAATTTCACTTCACTAAGTCACGGGAACTTTGTTCACGTCTAATGGTGAAAATTCCCAGGTCTGCTGTTGAGTCACACAGACCCACGAGAGAAGCCAGAGCCATATCTGGTCCTAGAGCAGACACGTGCACAGTGTCCTACACTCAAAATAGCATTGGACTCGAAACCAGAATGAAACCTTAGCTGTTCTGTCAGTTCTCAACATCTTCTGCACTTGTTCCTGGGGCTATGATGTTCAAGAATTTTATTTCTAATTAAGAGATCTTACTGGATTCTTAAACAGAAGTATATTCATATAATTAAAGGCTTTTACAATGGAACTTTTTAATCGGGCTGAGAAATGAGTTGTCTTGTGACCTGCTCTGCCCCTGCTGACGGAAGTCTCCAGATCCTGCCTCCAATCTTCAGGACATTCCAATCACGTCCCATGACTTGAGGGGCGGAGTTCTGCCCTGGCTGTGGTGTTACATGAGTAAAGGAGATTCTGGGAAAGACAATGTCAGCCAAAGCCACAGGAGAACATGTTAAGGCTCTGGCCATCTTCCTCCCTGGGTCAACTTTACGTGAAACTTCACATGAGCATTACAGATTTGTCAAAAAGGATTCCATAGAACTGACAAGTCACATAGCCTAAGTCTGCAGCTAGACGCCCAGTGTCTTAGAGGGTCACAGCAGTTCTGGACCTCACAGCAGGAAGAGGACACCAAAGGAGGGAGGTTCTAAGTCCTTGGCTTGTGATCTGGGCCTCAGTACATGCCCAGGTGACATTTCCTGGGTCAGCCAACCCAAATGTAGAAAATAGGAAATTCATAAGTGTGGACTCTACAAGTATATTTCCACTTTGTTCTGATAACACTGAAAGAGTCAAAGTTTGGATACTGAATTTTCAGAGGGCTTCTAAAATTTTAAAGTGGCTTATTTCTATAAAAGTTCCATGGTTTACTAAGTCACTTTATTACCTATTGAGAAAATAGCCCCAGCTGTCTGGGAACTTGTCTTCAACCCTACTGGTAATAAACTCCTAACTCTGCTGTAAAATCATGCTAAATACTGTACCACAGAACCATGATAGAACCATGCCTATTTCATGTCGACATGAATACAGAAAAGAAGATATTTTGGTTAACAGACATGAGCATTCTTTTCACAGCAAGGGAACCATGAATTAGCATTCTGGATGCAAGTAAATCAATTTCCCACAGTCAGATTCTTCCTACAAAGTTATAAAAGCTGTTCTGGACCCACGCAGACCTCCCACAGGACAGACGCCCAGCACATCTTGGCTGATATGACTGGCTCTTTATAACCACAATGTGGGAGACACAACGTTTTAGGATCCTACATCCACCTTGCTGGTTCTAGAATCTTGGTTCCACTCTGCAGAGCTAATAAACAGCCAGATTGAAGTGTGTGGACGCCATTCCTCATACCAGGAGATGCATTTCCAAGGCCCGATTCTGAGTCTGACTTGTAAGGCAGAACTTAGAATTTGTGCTCTTGTCCTCTGCAGGCCTGGTTCCCTACATCCTCAGTAGTGGATGAAGTGACTATCCGTGGCCGCATGTAGATTCTGAACTCAGCCTTTTTTGAAGATGTGCTTAAGGTGAAGGTGACTTCCATGTTTCGCAATGAATCTGACCAGCCCCTTGTGTGCCCCCATTGAGTGGGATGGTAACAGATTCTGATATGTGGGTTCACTGCACTCATTTGCCTCTTACCCAACAGTTTGCTGTGTGAAAGAAAGAAAAAGCCACCAAAAACCCAAAGTCTAGAGTTGATTTGTCCAGTTCCCACTCAATTGTCTCCTAACGTAGAACTTTTGGTCTCTCCCTGTAGCAGCACAAACATGAGAAAGTTCTCCACGTCACCTCGAGTATGCTCTAGTGTAGGAGGAACGGGCCAGGCAGGCCTGTGTTAAGGTCTCTGATCAACCATCACTTAAATACCTCCACCTGGAGCATGTCACTCAGGGATGATCTTGATGGGCCGCATGCGTGAATGCAACTTCCCCAAGCTACACCTGCTGCCGCGCCTGGTGCTGACATCAAACCTCCTGGCTGAGAGGACCAACCCAGACAGGACAACTCAGCAAAAGCTCACGCTGGGACTTATGGGATGTTGGGTGGGGTATATAAACAGCCCGATAGTTACAATAAACGAGCCTGCAAGCCTGAGAGCCTGCTTTGCCGCTCGCCTGACTTCCGGGGTCTGTGCCGTTGACTCCGTGCCTGCTTATCCCCACCCCCAAGGATCTCTGTGGGTCCCCGAGACTGCTACACTCTATGACATGCACACCCACAGAGAAGACTGCTTTGGCTATGTTTTCGGATGATCATCTTGATGTTCACTGTTGCCATTTCTCCTCTGCATGACTGCTGATAAATTCATGAGCTCACAGCTTATGGGAACAAGAGGTTTTATTTTGGCTAAGGATTGTCTGAATACAGTTCAAAATCCATTTTGGCAAGAAAGTCCACACCAACTCCAGGGGCCAAGGGAACTGCCCATCACATAGCCACAGGACTGTTGAGACAGGGGCAACCTTCCCTGGCCAGACAGCTAATCTGTCCAAGTATGCTGAAAAATGCCAACTTACTTAACTAATTCTCTCCATTTTATTCATCTGCCCAAGGAATGTCCTGCCTAACACAGACTGGGCACTCCCCATCAATCAGACAACCTTCTGCACGCTTGCTCAAGGCTCAACTCAATTACTAATCCTTACGAATGTGCCCAGAGTTCTAGACTTTAATTGCCAAGTTTACACCAGTAGCTCTCTATCAATCAATCAAACAGGATTTAGAATAGCCAGAGAAATAAGTCTCTGAGTGTGCCATTGAGGGGTACTCTACATTAGGGTTCTTGGGTGGGAAGACCCACTTGAAATATGGACCATTACACAGGCTGGATGAAAAGGAGAAAGAAAGCTGAACATAGCTATCCACTGCTCTCTACAGTATAACCATCTACACTCTCTACAGTGTAACCATCTACGCTCTCTACGGTGTAACCATCCACTGCCCTCTACGGTGTAACCATCCACTGCCCTCTACGGTGTAACCATCCACTGCCCTCTACGGTGTAACCATCCACTGCCCTCTACGGTGTAACCATCCACTGCCCTCTGCGGTGTAACCATCCACTGCTCTCTACAGTGTAACCATCCACTGCCCTCTGTGGTGTAACCATCCACTACTCTCTGCTTTACTTTGCACACAATGTGACCTGCAGCCTCACGGTCCTAACTCCCTGACTTCCCTATCTGCCCTCTACTTCTTTACTTTGCACATAACCTAATCTTTAGTTTCAAGCTCTCCTGACTTCCCTCCCATGACAGATTGCAAAATTACATTGACAGTCAGTAAAAACCCATCCAGGCTTAAGTTATTTCTGTCTGCCCCAACATTCAAGTCACGAACACAATGCTTCTTTCTTTACTTTTTTTCAAGCTTACTTAAGCAATTCTTCCCTCCACTGTTGTCATAAAGACACTTCCCTCTACATTTTTATGGAAACATTAATGGATGACTTTCTTCATTTAGATTTTAACCATTTTTTATATTTTTATATGGAATAAGTATATATCTGATGTTTTCTATAAGATGCCCAAGGCTTAAAACTGTATTTCACTAGAGAGAGAGAGAGAGAGAGAGAGAGAGAGAGAGAGAGAGAGAATGAATGCATGGAACATAGGTGAAGGTCAGAGGACAATTCTTGGGAAGTCAGTTTTCTCCCTCCACCACATGGGCTCCACAGAACAGTAGAACTCAAGTTGTCAGATTGATAAGCCACCACCTCAACCTACCAAGCTGCTCGCCGGTCCTCAGCCCTACATTCTGCTCCCTGGCCCCATTTCTCCATTTCAGAGCCAGCACAAGTCTGCTTGCTCTTTTTATTTATTACTTAATTATCTCCCCCTCTGCTTCCCTTTTGTAAGAAAACTGACTTGTCAATTCACAAAAACAAAGGTTATCTAATTGTTATGCTTCCTAGAATATCTGATTATTTACTTATATTCACCACCAGGAGGTCAAACACTGTGGTGAAATAATTTTGTACATTTTGGGAACATTAAAGAAAATATGCTTGGTGATACAGTGTCAGGGTGTGTGTGTGTGTGTGTGTGTGTGTGTGTGTGTGTGTGTGTGTACATGCATGTAAGACACACCTCAAAGAGACTGGACAGAAACTGAATCTTAAATGACTGAGCAATTACTGTGTTAATATTTTAGATTTGAATTAGTTAGTAAGCCTTTGTTCAAGGAATCCTCTTATGTGTAGACCATGAAATGGAAGGAAACGTTGGAATCCTCTGTGACCTTCTCAGACACTGTCTTCCTTCTGGAACCTTCTTTACCTTTTGCTTCTGCTTAGCCAAGGAGAGATCTGGCTGGGAATGTGTGGGTCAGCTCATACGACAGGACAGATTGAGAACAGTGGGGCCCAGTTTGAGCCACCTCTTATCTATGCAAAACACAGAATCTTTTGTATCCTAGTTTTATTTTGTACGTTTTATGTCTAATATAAATTCTATCTCCCTGTTGGGGATACGAATCAATGATCCAATATGGAAGGCATGAGATCACCTATGTGCCACAAACCACACACACTGCTCTACACCTTTTGACATATAACTTCCCTGCTGCACAACAAGCAACATGTACTTAACAAAATAACTATGTTCACCATTTTTCACTTTTTGGGCATATAATTTATCTACTATACACTAAGCAAAACATACTTAAAAACAGCTGAATATACCTTTTATACCTTTTGACAATTTATTTTATCTGCTATATAATAAACTGCACATACATAACAAAGAACAACTGCACACACCATTTTATGCCCTTTGACATATAATTTATATACTGCACAGTAAGATGCATGTATTTAAGAATGCAATCTTTGGTAAGTTTTGACCCTGTGCAAAACCTATGAACCTCTCCCCATAACCAAGATAGGGAACCTCTCAAAGGGCCTCACGGTCTGCTGGGCCGTGGCCTCTTCTTGCCAACATTTCAGTACTTCTTTCTCCCTTGGTCACATCAGGAGTGCATGCAGGTGTCTCACTAGGCACAGAATTTTCATTTCCCAGGTAGCTGGTAACATTGTACCTTATGTTCATCAGACACTTGTCGTCCATTAGTCCTCTATAGAAAAGTATTTTTTTCATAGATTATGGCAAATTCTTCATTGTGCTCAGTGCCCGTCATGAAGTTGTTAAAGACTTGCACACTCTAGGTAAAATGCCTTTGTCAGATATATTTTTCTAACCATTTTCCCAGCTTGCATTTTCTATTTCAAATCGAAATGAATTCAATAAAACCCTGCTTATGACAGATTTTTATAGTTGACATTTTTTCTTATGTGCTAGTTAATAAATAGTTTTGAAAACCAACAGTACTAAGCAACACCCTCACGCTGTCTTTGAGATGCTTAATAGTTTCAAAGCTCACATTCAAGTTCATGATCCATTTGTGCTACCTGTCACACACTGTAAAGTTAAGAGCAAAGGCTTACTTTGTACAAGAGTCTCCATTTTTCCCATAGCTGTTTCTGAAAAACTATCTTCTCTATTGAATTACCTTAGAATAGTGTTAATATATTATCCAATGTATACATGAGACAATTTTGAAACATGCTAGTGCATACTGCTGCAGTCTATAACAACTTGCTGTCTTGATCAATCAGATTGAAAGTTTATTCTGAAATCCACCAGATAAGATCTCCCTGTTGTTTTCTCTCCTCCTTCTCTTCCTGGTCACCTTTACTGTTTCTTTCCATCTACATCCGGGGACCTGCTCTCCTTCCTCTGCATAAAGGTTGCCTAGGACCTTAACAGGGCTAAATCTGGGATCCGGCATCTTCCACACACTGGGTCTTTGGAGTCACAAAAGAATTCAGCTCTCCCTTCCTCCATACTTTCTCAACAATGTTTGATATTTTCCTGTGTAGAAGGGCGGTATGTATTTGCTGAGATTTGACTGCTAGATGTTTTATAATTTCATTGCTATTTAAAGTGAAATTTTTTTCATTTTCTGATAGGATTATTCTAAAATACAGAATGCAGATTACTTCTCTCAACTTGTGCACTGCAATATCATTAGCCCTACTTACTAGCTCTTTCAAGAAATATTTTGTTTGTTTCTTTCTTTGTTTGTTCATTTGTTTTTTCATTTGTTTTTTTGTTGGAGGGGGATGAGCACCCTGGTATGAGTATGGAGATCAGAGGAAAATTTCTAGAAGTGAGTTCTTTCCTCTGCTGTGGGGGCTGCGACATCAAAATCAGGTCACCAGGCTTCCACAAGAGCATTGCTGCCTGCTGCATCATCTTGCCAGCCCATTCTTACCAATTCTATGCTTTTTTACACCACAGAATTACAGGGTAGACTGATACAGTCTAATACAAACATGATACTAGCCACAGACATATTTCTAAATTTTCTAGAAGCTCCATTAGAGATAGTTAAAAATAAGTTTAATCGTTTCATTATGTGGTGACTGAAGTTTATCAATGAAATAGTTGACATTCTGCTCATGAGACTCGTCTTTAAGAGCTAGTGTTTACGCTGCAGTATAACTTGAGTAGCCACATCTGAAGTTCTCAGGACCCACTGTCCTGGACTAGCAAAAAAGATGATAAATGCGCCAACCGGAGGAACTTCATTTTTTCCTTATCTGCACATTATTGATTTCTCTGCTGCATTTTGCCCTAGCTAGGAGGTCTGATATGAAGGACGAGATGAGAATGAGCATCCTTATATGCCTCCCGATTACAAGGACCATATCTAGCAGTTTGCTGCTAGTACAATGCTGGTTAAATAGCCTTTATTAGTTCAAGTAAGTTCTTCTTGTTGCAGTTATTCTGTGTGTTGCCCATAAATTCATGGCCCAAAAGCTTAGGGGAATAAAGGGTTTTAATGGTCCAGCAGAATTCATACCAACATCAAGAGCAGAAGAACTGGCCAGCCACACTATATCCTCAGAAAGTACTGAGAAGGGGGCAAATCTTCTCACTTGCCAGAGGACAAGTCTATCCAAGCATGTTGAGATGTGCCGAAGTACTAAACCATTTCCTTCCTTCTTATCTATGAGCTCAGAGAATAGTTCCACCCAGCATGGGCTGGGTTTCCCCATCTTCCCATTAATCACATACTGTCCTCTGGCTTGTTTATTTCTTCCCAAATGTGCCTAGAGCTCAGTCTTCAATTGTCAAGTTGACATCTATAGCTAACTATTACACTTCCTATTTTCCATTTCTAGAGACATTATCATGGATGGCTGAATTCTACCAAAGGTCTCTTCAGCACTTGAGTGCAGGGCATTATTGAAATGATGATCACTGTGGTGTATCTCAAGAACTGATTTTTTAATATAAAACAACTGCATTCTCAGCATAAATCCATTTGTTCATGATATCACCTGCATATTCTTTATATATTTATATATATATTATCCTTTAAATATTACATACATGTAAACAGACATACTACATACACATAACATAATTGGATAAGTTTTCTTGTTTTGAATATTTGCATCTATATTCATGAAAAATATTTGCTTATGTTTTCTGTCTTTTGAAATATCCCGGGTTTTGGTCTCAGAGTAAGAGGATTTTATAACTTGAGCTTGGAAACATTACTTTTATTATTTTGCAGAACTTTCAGTATTAGAATTAGTTATGCTTCAAATCTTTGTATAATTCACAAGGGAAGACATTTTGGGTTTTGGAATTCTCTTTGTATAAAGATATTCAGCTACTTATTCAAACTATTTTTATAAGTATATGACTATTGTCTACCTGCCTTTTCAGAGAATTCATTCCATCTGCTTAAACTGTGGAATTTAATGGGTAAAGTTGTGTAGGTCTACTTTCTGTTACTGTGACAAAATGCTTGAGATAATCCACTTTATTTAGGTCACAGCCTTGGAGGTTTCAGCTTGTGATTGGACCTTGGGCAAGCACATCATGCTGAGGAGGCATCGTGGATAAAACCCCTCACTCCACAACCTCCATGAAGAAACTGTAAAGAGACAGGGCTGGAAAGTCCCACAGGCACCTTCAAAGGTATTTTCCCAGTGACCTAACTTTCTCTCTTCAGTTCCATTTAACTAGCATGTCCACCAACCAACAGAACCAGGTACTGGATGACAGCTTCCACGAGCTTTTGAGGACATTCATGGTCTAAGCTATAATAGTGGTTCATATGATTTTCTTCTTATCCCTTTCGTCGACTGTAGGATCTATATTCGATCACCTTTCTGTTATTACCATTATTGATATTCTTTACTCTCTATCTTTATTCCCCGTCAGTTTGCTAAAATTGGGTCAATTTTACGATCTGAAAGAATCGGGTTATGGTTTTCTTGATTTATCAGTATGACTTTTCTCTACAAAACTTCATTATTTTCTATTTCTATTAATTTCCTTTATCCTGATCACTTGTGCTTCATTTTCTAGCTTCTGAAAGTGAAAGGTGAAGCTACTAATTTGAGCCCTTTTTTCCTTCTAGCGGAAACATCTGGTATGAAATTACCTGTAAGCGGATCTGTCTCTAGGTGTATGCTACAAATCACAATATATGCTTTCATTTCACTGGCCCCAAAGTTCATTCTGATTCCATTGCAATTACTTCATTGAATTATGGGTTACCTGGAAATGGTTTGTTAGTTTCTACTTACTTACTGGTGTTCCAGATTTCTCTACTTTACAGATCCTTATTTTAAGTCTATGACTTACTTAGGAATCATTTTTAATTTAGGAGACTTTATAGCCCAGAATCTGGTTTACCTTATTAATCCTTACACACCTGAAAGAATTAATCTGTTGTAATATTGGATAGAATATTCTTGAAATGGATTCAATTATCTTTGTTTAGTATTGTTAGTCAAATATCTCATGCTTATTTTCTTTCTTGGCATTCTATCAATCGTTGAAATAAGGTGTTAATATCTCTGAGAAGATGTATGCATTCTTGAACTTTAAGAATGTTTCCATGGAGAATGAGTTTTATGTCCTGTGGTCTTCCTGAAGGGATTCTCCTATTTATAATACCAAATTCTCTTCCTGCCACTCAGTTCATCTTCTGGACTGTAGCCGATTGACACAGGTCAGGAGGTTGTGCAGTCCTAATGCCCACCTCTCACCAATTTCTATTTTCTAAGTGCTATTTTCTTAAAGTGCCCCGTGCTATTGTTTACAACCATGTTTCATGCATCTCCCCCTTCTCATATGTGGGCGGGAGAGAGGGGTGACTAGGGTTTTCATTTCCTCGTCATGTTGGGGTGCACTCATCCACAACAACATCTGCTATGGAAACTAGTGATCCCATCACTGGTTTGTACAAAATACTTATTCTTCTTAGCCTTAAATTTATTGGACAATAAAAATGATAAAGTCAGCATTTTACAAAATAAATTTAACATAATTTGCATCAGTGCCCAATGAACCTTCCTCATCGTAACAGCTTAATTGAAACAAGCAGATAAAGATAATTACGAATCATGTGTAACTTGCCCAAGTTGTTTATTTGGCCAAAATACTCTACCTTAAGCCTTAAATAGCTTTTTCCCCTTCTAGCAGAGGAAGCCATCACTCTAAATGTCTCCCTTGTTCCTCTCCCACCAATATTTATTTTCTCACTTCCTGGTTCTCAGGTGGTCAGCAGCCCTCCTGTTGGGAGGAATTTCATCTCTGCAGCGACTTCACAGGACAAGGGGAAAAAGTGTCCTCAGGTCCCCAGTGGGGCAAAGCAACCCCCTCTTACCTCCCCCTCCTACCTCCCCCCAGCGTTATGGCAGACAGAGGACAGAGAAATGGGGAGTTCCCTGGAGGGCCCCACGTGCCCATAGGATGCACTTTGGTTTCGTGTTCTCTTGTCATCCTTCTGAAATGCACAGTATATTTGAACAGAGAGCCTCGCGCCCTTGCTGTTGTCGGGACCTGTCACAAGCCAGCAGAACCTTGCCACAGCACAGCCGAGGAGGCTCTGAGCACACGCACAGGTAAAGACTCAGAAGACTCCTTGAAGTCACCTGCTGTGACATCCTGCTGGGCGCAGGTGCGGGTGATAAACAGTCCCTGACCTTCCTGAAGAAACGCTGCAGCCCTAAATCATTCCCCCAGGGTGTGGCCTCATTTGAAACTAGGATTATGGCTTCGGTCCTTTGGTCTTGTGCTGCTGTGGTAAATGTCCCCTGATGAAAAACAACCCGAGGAAGGAAGGTTTACTTTGGCTCGAGGATTGCGGTGCACTCGGCCCACCATGGCCAGGGAGGCGTCAGGAGCGGTGAGTGGCTGGTCCCGATAGTCCGCAGTGAGGAAGAAGAGCAAGGCCATGCCCAGGCTTAGCTCCCTTCCCTGTAATGCAGCCCAGCACCCGCCAGGGAATGGTGTGGGCCTCTTCCCGGTGGGTCTCCAGCTCCACTAGCTCTGCATCACAGGCATGCCCTGAGGCTGGTCTATTGACAATGGTCGCACACGGCTGCCCTGGTGACACCAGTCTCGCAAGGTGACCGTCAATGCTAACCACCATCATAACCTGTCTGGAGTAATGTCTCACTAGTCCTGGGTAAGACCTGGTGCTAAGAAAATGGTCAGGTGAAGACAAAGACCCAGAAATACCACCCCAGGATGACAGCACTGGAGGGGGCTGATACAACTGCAGACTGGAGATGCCACAGTCTGTCAGAAAATGGGGGAAAAAAGCCAAAAGGAAGGAGGAAAGAAGTCTGCCACAATTTCAGAGCAAATACAACCCTGCTCCTTGGTCTCAGACAACTTTCCTCTAGAACTGTGAGGTGATTTCCATCTTGCTCTATGATGCCGGACATATGAACACAAACATTTTATTTTTTTAACGTGTGTGTGTGTGTGTGTGTGTGTGTGTGTGTGTGTGTGTGCGCGCCTGTGTAAGTTAAAGGATGACATTGGTAATCATCCTGGATTTCTCTACTTCCTATTGCTTGTTCTGGGATTTCCAAGGCTCTGCCTTCCAGGGCTGAAATTGAAGAAAACCACTTTATCAGTCTGGCCTTGCTACATGAGATCTGAGACATGAACTCGGGTCCTTCTGCTGGCAAGGCAAGGCTTTAACCCCTCAGCCATCTCCTCGGCCTGTTACACAGCAGCAAGCCAACTGGGAGCCTCCTCCCCCTGAGCTCTGCTCCCTCCTAAGGAGTCCCCATCATCGTCTCCAGGTGTGGTCTCAGCAGTCAGAGAGGATGAAGATGCTATGGCTTCATCATCCAGCATGGGATAGGGGAGCGGGGGAGGGGGAAGCGGGGGAAGGCAGGGGGGATGGGGGGGGTCCTGCAGCCAGTGGCAGCATCTCCCAGGTCTCAGCAGAAGATTCCCAGGAGCTCCAGGAGCATAAAGAAAGAGCTCCAGGCTCTTCCTGTTTGTGCCTGGCGCTCTACTGCCTTCATCCCTTGACTGCTAAGGTTTGACTGTCTCTCTCCAAACTTGACACTGCAGCTCCAGAAGGAGTGACAGGTAGGCCTTGGAGGTCCTCAGGCCAAGGGTTTAAAACTTACGAAGGAGCTTCAGCGTGCTGCCTGGGCCGTCCAGTCGGCTCCCTGACGCCCAGATGTCCACCCCTTCCCCGTCATCTGCTGCATGAAGACTCCACAAGAAGGGGCCATGATGGAGACCAAGAGCGATGCTCACAAGACAGGGAAGCTGTAGGCACCCCGATGCGGACCCCAGAGCTGGGGAGGTAAATGCCAGTGAGGCATGAGTGCTCCATTGTGTGTTATTTTATTACAGGAGAGCACTAGAAATATATATGTGTGTGTGTGTGTGTGTGTGTGTGTGTGTGTGTGTGTATGTATAGGTATATCCAGCAAATTTAAAAAGTAAACAATGGGAATGAAAATTTGATCATCACGTGTAATCTCAGGAAAGCACATTATTCTCTTCTAGCTACCAGCAAGGAGCACGACACAATAGCGAGAGACAAGGTAGATGGTGTTTTGGGTAGAACCCCCCCCCCCGCTGGATAACAAATAGCCTTTCCTTAGGAGGGAGGAATGTTGTTAGCTTTGCTTACGTAGCTGGATTAGAAAAGTCTGGAGCATCAGGGAGACACATGCCTGAGTGTGTCAGCGGCGGTGTCTCTAGGGAGGACTAACGGAGAGGGGAGAGGGGCTCTGAATGAGGCAGCACCATCCCTCGGGTTGGGCCCTGGAAGGGGTCAAAATCTAAACACAGGGAAGTCAGCTGAGCCCTGACATCCTCCCTCCCCCCCACTGCTCTGGGATCTACCTACAAGTGAGCAGGCCACCTCAGGGTCCCGCTGCCACAGCTGTCCCCACCGCCATGCTTTCCCCACCACGATGGACAACACCCTTCAGTCTTCCTGTCATGTGTTTGTTCAGTCACAAAGACAGGAGCAACAAGCAACACGGGCAAGTCCTTTCCATCTTGCCCCCTCTCCATGCGCCCGGGTCACACCTGCTTCTCTGCAGCCACAGAGCTTTCTGGAGGGTGGATGTTGGGAATAGGAGTTCAAAGCAGAGGACGCAAAGCTCCACTCTGAAAGGAAAAGACAGTCGACAGGACAGACTTAGCAAGTTGATTGATTCCTACCTGTCGACACCTGCTAATATACAGAGGGGAAGCTCCCGGGTCACAAAGGAGCGCGCACCAAGAAGCATGGCTCACGACACACATCACCGGCCTCCCAGTTGTTGCGGCACCTAACTTCCCCCACTGTCTACACACCACGAGTCTACAGGCTGCTGCAACACCTCTTCCCTGCGGATGTGGGTGTGTTCTCCTTTTCTGTTACATGAGGATGATATTAGTGGCCATGGAAAAAAGGAAATCTGAAATACAGAAAACTGGGGGAGCAAGTGGGGTGTTGCTTAGCAACTCTTCATAGGAAATAATCTGAACTGAGAATTTATTTTTTTCCTGAGAACTTGCTGCTCCAACCTGCAGTCTAGGATTCACTCCCATTGCTTCCGGAAGCTTCTGTACACTTAGACCTGGGTGCTCGTGCCCAGCCCCAACCTGGCAGAGGAGAAGATGGGTGTGTTGGCTTCCTGGGACACAGAAGCATCCAGAGTCAATGCAGAGTGTGGGGAATTGTTGATAAGACAGCCAAACCATTTGATGAGCACAGGGAGTACATTACACAAGAAGAGATGCTTCAGAAAACTGGGCAGCATTCACTCTCCCTTCCAGAATATCATCTCTTTCATAAAAGCACTAAAACTCCAGATTACTGCCACGACTCCTTCCCCAGACACCTCGGTCCCTTCCTCACGAGGATCCATCAGGTGCCGAGAGCTGCACGCGTCAGATGGTGATTCTTGTTACATGCCCACCAATGCCCTATGAGGCCACAGGCAGCCCCAACATGCTGCAACACCAGGAGAAGCCAGCCAACTGGAACGGACTCTGATCCCAGCCTCAGCTTGTGCCCTCTCTCACCTGTTGCGGTTTGATGGATTTTCATACAAGAACAAGAGGGTCCCTTGTCAAGCATCTGGAAGTGAAGGCATACCCAGAGGAGACACTGGAGTCGTGTCAAGGCATCTGTTTATAATGAAGTAAAATTTCAGTTTCAATATAAAAGCAAGAATTGATCCCCAAGCAAAAGTGATTGCAGAAGAGACGTGTAAATCATACAGGAGTGGACTGCTGACATTGTGTTGAACAAGCCCTGTTTCCTCTATGCAGAAGGGGAAAAGAAAATGTCAGCTGCCAATCAAAACTGTTTCAGTAGCATTCTTTCCCTATCCCAGAAGATGCATCTCCCTTCCTGTGTTGGTTTCCTCAGTATGTAAGCCAGAAGTTACGTATTGAATGAGACACAGGATTCCTGTGTCTCCTCCACAGTGAGCAATCATCTTGCTGAAGCATGGAACGGGGGATGTCCTCTAGAGGCTGCTGAGGATGGGCATGATGGAGCCAGAGACCAGGTCCAAGGCTGTCCCTGCTCCCTGCGTGTGCTTTGCATCTTCTGCTTCATCCCTGCAGACTTAAGTCTTCCCATCAGCAAGATGCGTGTGCTGACGGTACCGACTCTGATAGCGAGAGCCTGTGATTGAAGTTATATGTCAAAGTCCTGCACCGTGCCTGGAATAGGACAGCACCAGAAATGTGCTACATCTTGTGACAGAGGACACAGGCAAACACTTTACCTCATTTCTACACTTATTCACTTGTTTCCATAGTTATTTACTATATGAAAGCACACAGGAGTGTATGTATGAGAGAGAATAGGTGTGTGTGTGTCTGTGTGTCTGTCTGTCTGTCTGGGGGGACATGCATATGGCATATGTGTGTCTGTTTGTGTGTGCTGTGAACATGGAACAGGGTGTCAGGAAAAGGTAATACAGGTTGCCCTGGAAATAGGGTGGTAGCGAAGAGTTCATAAGAGAACAGAGGCGAGAACAGCAGAGGCCGTTCAGTAACCCACCAAAACGCTGACTCCTCGTCCCAGGCAGGGGCTTCTGGGAAGAAGCTCAGGGGAAACGAGGAGGAAATGGCAGAGAGCTTGGTCCAGAAACACCAGCAG
This sequence comes from Typhlomys cinereus, assembly GCA_023101885.1. NCBI lineage: Eukaryota > Metazoa > Chordata > Mammalia > Rodentia > Platacanthomyidae > Typhlomys > Typhlomys cinereus. Next base: position 1,922,751 of record JALPQD010000324.1, read on the forward strand.
ACTAGCTGAACCCTGACGGCAGGTCAGGGAAGGAGCGGCGAGAGGCTTGGCTGGGCGCCACTTGCTGCACGGCAAGCCCCAGAGGGTCTGAATCTGGGGATGTATTCCCAGCGCCCCTTAAATATTCATTTATACTCACGGACTAGGATTGTCCTCAACCTATTCAAAGATACTTCTCCCTGCCCAGAATTGTGGTTAACGGGGAGACTGTGACCTGCCAAGGAACAGAGAACCAAGACTAGGGAGCGCTCGGGAGTCAACAGAGACTCCCACGTCACACCCTCCAAGGCTCGGGGAACATCCCTGAAGAGGGGGCAGAAAGCACGAGAGAGGCACGCTCCGAGAGTCTGCTCCCGACGTGACACAGCGCGCAGCCACTGTTCTCCTGAGCGCAAGAGTTGTTGCCTGCACAAGATCAAGTAGCTCAACATCCCAGCAGGTTTGAGAGAAGCCACGCCCCCAGCCCAGGAGGCCACACCCCAATCACAGGAGGCCACGCCCTCAGCCCAGGAGGCCACGCCCTCAGCCCAGGAGGCCACGCCCTCAGCCCAGGAGGCCACGCCCCCAGCCCAGGAGCAGTAGGGGATTGGGGGAGGGGTGTTTTCCCCTAGGGTGTGGTCCCCAGTAGATGAACCCGCTCCAGTGAAAAGCCTGTGTCCTTGTTCATGTGAGCCCTGCTAACTGTTGCTCCCGTAGATTATTTAAAAAAACAAAGACTATGAAGAAGAGGAGTTAAGGTGCTGACAAGGTGTGTGGCTGGGTGAGGATGCGGCAGACACAATCAAGACACACATATGAAACCATCAAAGAATGAATTTGAACCAAACATTTTTTTTTCAAAAAAAAAAAAAAAAGAAATGCCACCTTCCTTCTAAGAAGTCAAGGATACGTGGACTCCCAAAATAAATGTGCTGTCGGCTGGTCTAGCCTGCAGCAAGTCCTTGAACTCACTTCCCAATGTTGTTAAGTATTAGCACTGAAAGGACAAAAACCTCTTGGCTTTGCTGTCAGCCAGAACACTTAAACCACTTCTAACTTTTTCCAGATGTGCACCTTGTGCCCCCAGGAGTGGCCTGAGACCCTCCCAGATTGCCCTGGACACCAATGGATGTAGGCAGAACTTTGCTGGGAGGTGCAGAGCCCATTCCTCTGGGCAGCAGAAGCCACGACACCCTGAGGAAATCTCGGACCCCCTCTGCACTGCTTCAAGGCCACAGGATGCCTTGACTTTCTTTCCTTCCTGCCTGTTCCCAGAGAAGAGTGTTTGCTCCATGTGCTCTTAATGTAAGACAACGCGGGCGTAGGCTGAGTGCTTGACATCTTCTTAGGTAGTGGGGCAGAGGAATTCCCTCCCTTCTGAAGCTCCAAATCAGCCCCCCAACATGATCATCAGTTCACAATGCACACTGTGGTTCAGGTAGGCTCTGTGGAGGCTAACATGGGTGGCGCAGAAGGTTTAGTTTCACCACACCGGCAGCAGCAGAGCACTGTGGGCCTCGGCTTCCTGGGCCAGGAGCAAGAGATGCTCTGACCATCAGCCTGACGATACTTAACTATGACGCCAGGGATTTCTGAGAGAGGGGCAAATCTCACTTGTCAGACGGCGAATGTCAAAAGTTACCCCAGGAAGAACGGCTAAGATCAAGAACACAAATAACAGAGATTGCTGGTGAGGCTGTGGAGAAAAGGGGGACACTTATTTACTGTTGGTGGGAGTATAAACTGGTACAGCCTCATCCTCAGCCGTGTGAATGCCATTCTCACCTCACAAAGTCAAACAGGGCCCAGTGAGATGGTCCAAAATTAAGGTGACCACTCACAGACCTATGACCTGAGTTCAATTCCCAGAAGCCCACATGGTGGAAGGAAAAACAACTGACTTCCAAAAGTTGTTTTCTGATCTCTACCCATGAGACATGGGATGCCTCTGTGTGTGTGTGTGTGTATGTGTGTGTGTGTGCATGTGTACGCGTGCATGCATGTGTGTGTCCAATTCCCTCTCTTAAATAAATAGGTAAAATAAAATTCAACAGTTGCAGTTATTAAAAAAAGAAAACAAAACCCGAATAATAACCTATCAGTTAAGAGGAAATTATTTGTTTTTGCCAGAAATTCACCAAACAAGATGTCACTATGTCACTTAAAAACCAAGGCCTGAACATGCCAACCGAAGATGCTTTGCTGCTGTTTTTGTTTTGCTTTGCAATCAGGCAAGAAGGACGCATCCAGTGTCAGTTTTCAGAGGAAGAAGCAGCAATGTTTTTGCTCCTACACAGGCAGAAGTCAGCCAGCGTCCTGTGACATGGAGCACTGTGGAGACCGCCCCGCCTCCAGGCGGTGTGTGAAGGCAAGCTATCATCTCTTTACAGTCATCAGTGCGGATCTGCTTAAGCATGACGAGCATGTGCAAGAACACCTCTGCATCCTGACAGACGGTGATTGGGGAAAAAAAATCCCCAACTGTCCCTGGCACAGGCTTCTTCCTGCTGGATTTAGAAAGAGTGGCGGCAAGAGCCCCGTCAGGTTGAGGTGGGAGACAGCTCCTTGAGCAACAGGCCCGGGAGGACCTTGCTGTGCGTGGGAGCACACACTTAGGCACACACGGCAATGAAATCCAAGGGCTGAGCACTGCCCCCAGAGAGGTCAGTTCGCCGCCTGAGTCCTGGTACAGATGATTCTACTTAGAGCCCATCTGCAAACAGGTGTCACCAAGAGAAGTCACCGGTCCACGCCCAAGCGCTGGCATCTTATAAGAAGATGGGGGCAGACAGGACAGTGCTAGGGTTTGTCTACATGGCTGCTGAAAGTCATCAGACAACGTCAGGCCACAGGGGCTTATTCTTGCCTGTGAGTCTCATTACAGTGCACAGTCGGGCTTGGCGGGAACCACACCATGAGCAAAGGGAACTGACCACGCCGTACGCTGCAGTTCCCGTGCACGCTGCTGATAAATGCACAACCAAGCAGCTTAAGGAAAACGAGAGTATGTTTTTTTTTTTCTGACCTATGATTGTCCAGTTGTAGTTCTTAATCCAGCTTGGCAGGAAATACCATACCAATACCAGGGGCCAAGGGTCTGGCCACACTATATCCATATATCCACAAGACTGCTGAGAAAGAGACAATCCTTACTTGCCAGACCAGCATGTCTGGAGAAGTAACCAAAGGATTTCAACTTCCCTAACCAGCTCTCCATCTCAATCACCTCTCCAGAGACTAGTGCTACCTACACGGGCTGGGCCTCCTCATCGATAAGCCAATCTCCTGCAAGCTTGCTCAAGGTTTAATCAACTACGGATTCTTTATAAACGTGTCCAGAGTCTCAACACTCAACCTTAAACACTCAAGTTGACAACGATACCTAACTATGACGCCAGGGATTTCTGAGAGAAGGGCAAATCTCGCTTGCCAGACAGCAAATGTCAAAAGTTACCCCAGGCAGAATGGCTAAGATCAAGAACACAAATAACAGAGATTGCTAGGTGAGGCTGTGGAGAAAAGGGGGACACTTATTTACTGTTGGTGGAAGTGTAAACTGGTACAGCCTCTATGGAGATCAGTGTGGAGGTTCCTCAGAAAGTTACATGCCATGTGACCCAACTATACTACTCCTAGGAATATTCCCAAAAGACTCTGCATCTTATTACAAAGACACTCGTTCATCTACGTTCACTGCAGCTCTATTCACAAGAGCAAGAAATGGAACCAGCCAACATGCCCATCAACAGAGGAATGGGCAATGAAAATGTGGTACATCTACACGATGGAATATTACTCAGCCACCAGAAAGGATGAGATTATGGAATTTGCTGAGAAATGGGGCTGGAAAATTTCATATTGAGGGGGGTATCTCAGACACAGAAAGTTAAGCATTGCATATTCTCTTATATGCAGATGCTAGCACTGATATTCCGTCAATATATTTGGATTGAAATGATTATAAGAGTCAGAAAAATTGAAAGGGACCAATGAATGGGAAAGTGGGAAGGGATGATTAGGGTGAGACCTTTTAAAGGTGTTTCCCATGACAAGTAGGATGAGGGAGGGAAAATTGGGAAAAATGCATAGTGGGATATGAGGGGATGGGAGATAAGAGGATGTAACCCCAAAGGAACCTTCTATACTAGTAATATGTCAAAGAAAAGTCTTTCAAAGGAAAGAACAAGAATGAGCAGCCCCTGTGCAGAGGAGCATAGAGTGAAGAAAATGGGGGAAAAAGCCTTGAGCTGATCCACTTAGAACCCAGTGATAAGAGCATACTAGAAGTAACAGGAATGTGTTTCTGATAAAATGTTAAATCAGAGAAGTCTCAAAGACCCCTCTCCAAATATTATAGGCTTTTGACATTGCTCTTGGTTGCTCTCCAAAAAACTGTCAGTAAGACCCTATTACTGAATAGGCAACTCATAAGGATCACAGATGATGGGCAAAATACATCAGCCATAACTGGTCTGAGAACTTCTCTTGCTGGATAGCTTATAGAGAACTAAGGAATACTGTAGAAGCTATTGGGGGAGAGAAATAATCGTAAGCCTCATCAAGTCATGAAATCTGCGAGTTACAATAAAAATCACCATGAGAACAGGTGACCACCAGTGTAACAGTGGCATGAGTATCAAGGAGGCAACCAGCAGCTTTCTGATTGAATTAATGACCTGCTTGTCAGAATGGAGCACATTCCTATTGCTGTTAACTAGAAGAAGAACCTAAAAAAGGAAATAGATCAATAGGAAAAAACAGCTAATGAACCTATAGGTAGGAAGACAGTACGCCAAACTGCTCTGTAAATAGCTGCTAGTATACCCATAGATTGGAAGAACATTTAACAGTTAGCCCACAAATCTTCTACAACAGAGGTAGAGGATCTCAACACCCTGACAGGATGCAGCTTTGGGCAGCAGAAGAGAAGTGAAGTGGACAGCAATGACCAGTAATAATGCAGAATATCAGAGACTCGACCTAATCTCTCCCCATTCTAAGGCTTTGGGAACCTTACAGAAGAGGGGGAGGTGAGATTATAAGAACCTAAAGATGAGAAGGTCCACTATTGTGTAAGACATTCCATTCAAGGCAGGACTGCTGCATCTAGGAACTCACTGCAGTGAGACTTGTCCTTACCAGACCTGCGTAATGACTGACATACCAGCAAGCTCCCATAGACTGTAGAGGAACTCAAGAGAGAGAAGAACACACAGTGGAAATCTTGGGGACTAAAGCTGGATGAGTGACGGGAAATACTCCTATCAATGGGGTTGCCTGAAGAGAGGTAACTTTGTGTGCCACAAGAGCAGACAAACTAGAGAGAATTTGGGGTCCATAGAAGCAGACAGGCAGGAGGATGGGAGGGAGTGTCATGGATTGATGAAGGGAAGGGAGAGGGATGAGAGGGAGGAGGATAGGAGGGAGAGGAGATGGAGGGAAACTTGTAGAACTAGAAAAGTAAAACAACAAGAGAATGCAAAGCATTTCAAAGCACACTTTGTTAAATAAAAGAACTCTCAAGTGATTTTTTTTAAAAAGTTACTAAACTACTAACCAGCTCTCTCTGGCTCATCCATCTGCCCAGGCAATGGCTCCACCCACTGCGGACTGAGTCTTCCCTCATCAGTCAGAGAACATCCGAACCTCCCACAGGCTTGCTCTAGGCTTGCTTTAACAACTAATTCTTCACGTGTGAACCCAAAAGCTCAGCCTTCAATTGTCAAATTGGCATCTGTAACTAACTGCCGAAAACTGCAAGTGAAGACACAGGCAGAGATGGGAGGGAGGCAGCTACGAACCAAGGAACGCCCATCCTTTCTGTCCTCAGCAGAAACGAGAAGGGAGAAGGGGCCCGGAGGAAGCTCAGCCCAGCCCACGCACTTTCAGCTTCTGCCTCCAGAACTGGAGACAATGCATCTCAGCAGCTCGGAGCCATGAAAGAAAATCAGATGCTTCCTGCTGCCAGCAGCCTTGGAAACCTGAAGCAGCGTCCACCATGAAGGAATGCTGTTCTTAAACCACCTCTAGCATATGCTCTCTCACTGTCTCCTTGCCCCTCCCACTGCAAGGAAGAGGTACCCCAGCATGTCCCCTTGGCACCATCTGCCAGCCTCCACGGAGCCTCTCCCAGTGGGACGGGCAGCCTCCACAATGCCCACCGATGTTCTGGGTAGAGAAGTGGGAGATGCATTCGCACGCGTTATTATTGTAAAAGTGCCTCCTTCACGTTGTTGGGACATGAATCTGCTGATTTTGAGTTCACATTACTGCAAGTGTTTTTCATACAAGGACGATGAGCAACTGCAGTCTGATGGACTGGGTCTGTGTCTCTTCTTTCAGTGGGAAGTGGGAGGGCGGCCAGGTGAAGAGGAGCAAGCTGGGCCCCTGGAGAGGGTGCTAACCTTAGCACTGCCTTCGTCTGAATGGGCTTTGGCCAAGGACGAGCACCATGCTATGTAGGGTACGGGCTGCGAGTCAAGGGGCTCCGACAGTGCGGGGGGCCTGGAGCCAGCCTCCCTTGCCAATTGGGAGACTGGAGATAAAGCTCAGCCCATCAGGCTGTGTGGGATCCGCTGAGCACATGCACCAGCTCTGGGTCCTGAAAGCCCAGCATAGTCCATGCAAAGTGATCTGTGAACAGTGCCGCTAGCACTAGCAGGAGAGCAGCGCTGGCCACAACCCTGGAGACAGCACCAGGGAGCCCTGTACTGGCTTGGCTGTGCTCCTCTGCATCATTTCCATACTGGTACGTATGATGGGGTGCTTATTGGTACTGTGAGCTCTTCTAGAATGTGCTGATCCCAGACACCCTCATGCATGGCTGCTATCAGCAGCTGTGGTCATCTTTGTGGACCGTCCTCTTACTGAGGAGCAGGCTCCTCCCACGCTGCTTCACAGTACTGACCACCTTCTGGTTCTGCTCCACATCTGCAGAGATGACTGACCACTTGGTAAGCAGGATAAACCCACTCTGTCAGTGGTCAGAAGGGGGCCCATGTGGTCAAAGAGGGGCCAATAGCCAAAGAGGAGGCCAGTGGTTACAGGGTGGTCCACATAGTCAGGGAGGGCTTATGTGATCAGAGAGGGGCTAGTGGTCCAAGGGGGGCCCCTGTGATTGGAGAGAGGCCACGTCTGTAGCTAACCAATAGATCCCAGACAGTAATCTCTTGGATGGTATGACACAATGATCGCATTGCCAATCCCAACCCCACTGAATGAGGCAGGATGAACTGGAAGCGTTGGCCAGGATGTCAACCTAGGGAAGAGCAGGGCTTGGAGCATCCTCTTCTAGCACAGGAGCGAACCCCCAGCAAGGTGAGACCTGCACCTTGTCGTGCTGCCAGCTAGGGACAGTGGTCCAGAATAAACATCTCCATGAAGCCCGGCCTTGGGTCTTTCCTGACCGACACCCTTCAGTGAATAAGAACCAGAACAGACTGGGCCGACGGGTCCAAACCTACAGGATCCACACGAGGATGTCGACTGAGCCTTCACGTAGGCGTAACTCCTTCTGGACCCTAGCCGCTAGAGAAAGACAACCATAAAATGGTTGGGGCAATGTAAACAAAGCAACAAAAGTCCAATTTAACATCAGCCTGGAAACAGCAGTATCAGGGAACATAAATACGCTATCCCTGAGAAATCAATTTTTGAGAGAAATTCGTCTTGAGAAAGAAGTAAAAGTGGCTATGAAATATGTATGTTTGAGATTTCCAAGAGAATTTTTTAAATCAGATGGAGAACATTTTCTTAAATGTTAAATGTTTTTAAAAATGCTATAAAAAATCTATGTTTTAAAACATAAAAGTAGGTGAAAATGGAATAATGGATACAAATACTAACAAATTTAGGGGTGTAAAGTATAGAAGAGTCATCCATTAATAAGCACAGGGAGTGAGAAATGTCTGTTTTCCGGCTACGGGACCACATCCCTCTAGTGTGAAGATCTACATTGCGTAGATGGTTACACCCCTGCCCAGAGGGATTTCTGTTCTGCAAGCCAGGCTATCAGTAGAGACACAAGTTTCCAATGTGCCTGGAAAACTCAGGGAATGTGGCAGAAGTAACCTGATGGGGCGTCCGTACGCCACTGGCAAGGGCTTCTGTGGAGGACATGCAACTGTGAAGAACATTCCAGACACAGGAGAAAACTTCATCTTGATCAGAAGTTCCATGGCTAATAATTCGTTTAAAGCAAACATCATGCCACTGATGAAATTTTACATGTCCAACTAAGTAGTAGATAGATCTGAACAAATGGAGGATCTGAAAAGGGAGAAATAGATTCTAATAATTGGCAGATGACACTATTGTGGACATAAGGAAACTGAGTCTTGGGGACTTAGAGCAGTGGTAGGTGGCAGCTGACGGTGACCCCTACGGATGACTATGAACGATGCTGCAACTCATCAGAACTAACCCAGTAGAAAAAGTAAGCTCAGCAATTACACTTGGAAAAAAAAACTTTAGATACTCAAGAGTAAGTCTAAGAAATTTTACTACTAATTTTATAAAAAAACCAAAAATCTTTTGAAGATATGATATTCATGTCATTCGGTGGAAAGATTCAGCACACAAGAGAATATCTCTGGATGTTTTCCTTTATAAAAATCTTTTTAAAAAAAAGTTCTTAAACTTTAAATATCATGCAAATCAAAAAAATGATAAATTCTATAACTGCAAAACCAGCTGGGTTTTTCACTCACTATGACAGAGTGATTCTATAATTCATGTGGAAAAGCAAGCTAAGAAAATTCTGAACAAGAAAGTGAAGCTTCTTTCAAAGCTGCACCGTCCACATAAGGCAGCCCTGGTGCAGCTGCCCCCTAGCTCCAGCCTGTGCAACAGACGCTCTTGCTGGCTCTGCTGATGGTCTTAGCTGCCAGCCGACATGCACACAGGGATCTCAGCGTCTTGCGGTGCTGACGTGGCTTCCTGCACCAGCCCTCAGTGCACAGCAGAGACACAGGAGCGGAGGGCTGGGATCTCGCTACCTGGGCCAGCCAGGCACAGACCCAGCCCTCTCAGGGGCTGGCGGGAGCTGAAGCCACCCTGATCTCCCACAACAGGACAACTTCAATTTGATAGACCTTCTCTGCAACAGAAGCTTCTACCCAAGGACACTGTCCTTGTGGAGAGTTCACATGAGGACAGACTGACAGAACACATCTTGTAGAAGCCTCATCTTCAGGCTTGGCCAGACTTCCTGCTACCCAATATTCTCTCCTATGACATGGCCATGAGCCCAAGATGCTTTCCATCCCGAGCCTCCGTCTCCTTCCCTGTGGTAGTTCTCCCGTCCTTCTCTCATCTTCCCAGCAGCCTCTCCTCCTTCCATTCTGCCCCTTCCATCTTCTGTCCCTCAATGTCACCCCCATCAACCCCCTGAGGATTCTCTACACTGCTCCACCGTTCTGTCTCCTTGGATGTGACCCAACCCCATGGTTTAATTTACAAGCTCCTCTGCTCGTATCTCCAGCCCAGAGCTGTGCCTTCATGATGTGCCGTTCAATGAAGCCGTCCGATAGACTCACGGAGACACATCCCTGTGGACACAGCACTGAAGAAATCTCGCTGACGACCATGCACCCTTCAGATGGGACAGCACTGGACCTAGGCAGGTGCCAAGCAAAGAGCCTCAGCGGGAGAAACAGGCTTAGCCCTCCCTCCCCCAGAAACTTGAAACCATCACATTCACAGGAGATGAGCTTGTGGGTAGGATGTTGTGTCCCCGAGTCTGTCTTAAGTGGGCCGCAGTGGGACTTGAGCCAGTCTTGGAGAGTCAGAGGTGCATTTAGTGCCTGTGTTATGGAGTAGGGCTCAGCCAAGCATCGCTCGGCTATCCAGGCAAAGGGCTGTAACAGATCAGTCCTGTCGCTGGTTGCAGCGGAAGGGATGAGCTACAGTGGTCGTGAGGAGACCTTGGCCACCAGGAGCCTCCCCAGTAACTATGTCAACAGACTTCTCAGGTTAGAGAAATGGCTCAGAGGTTAAATCTCTCTAGCAAAAGGACTTGAGTTCAGATCCCAGATCCCACATTTTTAAAAATGCTAGGCAAAGATGGGAGCAGCCTGACCTCCAGCCCTGGAAGGCAGATCTTGGGAAACTCCAGACGAAGCACAAAGGAGACAGAGCAAACCAGGATGATTCCTGATGTCACCACAGGCCATCATAGATACACACTCAAGTGCCCTCTGCACACACCCACACACACATACACACCCACAGGAGACAAAACACATTTTTCTCTGAGCCTGGCATATTTTACTTCCTGCTGGGCAGGAGGATGAAGACTTAGAAGTGACTGCATGCTGACCCCAGGAAATTATCAGAGAGTGTATGTGTGGAGATTGGACAAGAGTATATTTACACATTCTCATTCCAAGAAAAGACAATCAGTTAGCTTCATTTTATCTTCTTGAATGTTAGACATATATTCTGTATCAAAGCTTTACATTGAATCTAGTAAGGACATATAATTATTTGTCAAAGAAAAAATAAATATGGCGTAAGGAGGTGGCTCAGTGATTATATTGCTTGCCATGAAAACAAGGCAACCAGAGATTGGACCACCATGCCCCAGGCAAAAATGGGAAATCCCCAGAGCAACTGGCTAGCAAGACTAGGTTTACCAATGAGCTCCAGGTTTGATTGGAAACTCTGTGTTGGAAGAACAGGATGAAAAAGTGGTAAGTATGATTCCTCGATTCTCCACACTCACACACATATCCAATACACACATGTCCTCCATACAAACCCATATTCAAAACTCACATGCATGCCTAAACATGACTTTATTCGCAGCCTCAGGCTCCTTCAGAACCCAGAACAAAGTTTACACGGCCAAGTGCAACAGGACTTGAGGCACAAAATCCAAAAACAAAAACCTGAAGCCTTACCTGGTCCCAGGGAGAGATGGTGCTGCCAAAGCCCATGAACAGGTATCCCATGGCAACCAGACACATCCATATGACCAGCGAGAAGATGCGGAGCAGCTTCTTGAACACAGACTCAATGCAGACGAGGATGAATATGGCAAAGAAAATTGCCAGCGCGGTGGGGATTGTTATTAAAAATGCCACGTGCTCTTCCACTTCCTGAGAAGAGAAACGAAATATTGAGGAGTTATAACTAAGATATGACCTGGCCCCAAGGGCTTAGTATGCTATGATGCTACCAGCAACGATCTGTGCTGAGTATTTTGGGCCAAAAACTTAGTTCAAAAGCATAATGGCTTGAAGTTCTAAAAAAAAATCTAATTTTTTAAGGAGATCATGCAATATTACCTATTTAAACTAACCAAAAGAGCCAAACCCAAAGCACTTCACTTTCCCTGAGAAATGGATTGTTTACAGAAGTGAGTGCAAGAAAAGTGAACAGATGCGAGACCCCAGCAATGCCAGGAGAAAAGGGGACCCAGCTGTGCGGCTGAATCAGAGACTCCTCAGCACGACAGCCTGGGAAGCTCAGCTTCCAAACGGATTTGAAAAAGTTTATTTAAAAAAAATCACACACACATTAAAACTGCCTCCATCTCTAAAATGATAAGCTTTTATTTTAATGCATGGCAATTAGTGTCTTAACAGGATCATGGGTTAATAGAAAAGGGTCAGGAAGTGCTAAATATAGAAGTCGGAGAGCGGGAAGTGTTCAGAAGAATATGACACACTTGCTGTGTTACTTCCTCCACCACTTGGGCTGCTAATTGCAAAGAAGCGTGGGCATTTATTATTAGTCTCGTAATGATCTGATTTTCTAAATTCATGTTTGCACACTAACACTCATTCTGAATTTATCTCTGTCCGGCCACACGCAACCACAGAGTATGCCATGTAGATTCTTCACACTGTCCACCCCGTGCCATAACATCATGTCCCTTTGATTACACCAGTAAGAATTTAATACCTCAGGTGAGAGCCTTGCTATAGATAACACTCATTGAGGGACAGGAAGAGTTGAAGAGTTTTTTTTTATCTTCACCATCATGGCCATAACCAAGAAAACATGCGCTGGTGTTCATGTCAAGTGTCTCCACATGTCTAGGACCGTAAAGACTGCCACTAAGGTTTAAAGAGCGTGGCAGACACAGCAAAGCCCAACTCTTAGGGAGCAGCTGTGTGGACCCACACTGGAGTTAAGGGATCCCAGAGCTGACCCGGGGCACACAGTTCCTTCATCTCAATGGGATCATCACACCCGAGACAGTTCTGTGGAAATCACAAGCAGTAGGTCACAACAGGCAGAGAGCAGATCAGCCCAAAGCCCACGTGGAATCCACAGACGGGCAGAGCCAGGACCCAGATGCGCCTTCAAATGACTTCTTTCCCTTTCTCACAATTGCATGCACGCTAAATGGAATGCGGGATTGAGCAACAGTGATGAGAGAAGCCATGTGGGGCGGTATGCGCTGCATGCCTCAGTTTCCAGAAGCCGCGCAGCAGCCCTGTGAGGAGACCCGTTCACACTGTTCCACGGGCAACCACAAGGAGGCACATGCCGTGGTGGCGCGCTGGTCAGGGGGAGAGTGAGGCTGTCCCCAGGACCCTCTGCTAGATCAGCCCTACAGCAGCACACAGCAGCTCCCGGAGCCAGGTGTGACTTTACCGGGCAGAGGAATGTGTGTTTCCAGAATGGGAAGAGAGCCAAGAGATTTCAGGGATCACTCTCGTGCCGTGCTCCACGATCTTTCCTTCCACGATCAAGTCCCTAATCTGCTCTCAGCCTCAGACCCCACGACAAGTCTTGCAACTGGGTATTAGCAGACCACGCTATGATTACTGCCCAGCACAGAGACACCACAAATCAACGTGCGCAGGATACAGCACCGAGATTACCATCGCTACGCACACGAAGCTACAAAAACCCAGCATGTGTCAAACCACTCAGAGTGGGCTGTTCTGAGTGTAAACAGCTAAGCACTAAATAATCAGGCAATGGCCTTCGAGTGACTTTTCATGTGTGTCATTGAGGCCCAGGAGAACTTTTCCTCCACTTTCCCTTGGGAAGTCCTCTGTAACTGAAGACTCACCGTCTTGCCTTTCTGGCTAGAGAACAGAAGATCAAGTATTGAAGTCTCTCTTCCCTCTGTTTAGAGGCTTTATTGTTTACTTTTATATCTGATTACTGGAAGCCACCTGCCTTAGTGGCATTGTCATTAGTCACAGTGGCAAAGGGCCTGGCTTCCATCATCCTTAGAGCCCCAAAATATTTTAGCTTTTTAAAAAAATTATCATTTACAAATAATACTGGCTTTTAAGGTCAATGTTTACAACTCAGTGCAGAACTACCATCTTGAATGTATTTTTAGGAAGGAAGGTTCCTGAGCTCTGAGGGGCTCCGGGTGAATGGGTACGCCCTGCTCCCTGGGTGGATGACGTCACCGAATGCGTCCTGCACAGCAATGCGGTGACTTCAGCCTCTGCAGTCAGACTCAATGGTGTGAGCCAAGGCCTCACACAGTCAGCTGCTGCCGTGGAGTCTGAGGGCCTGATCCCCCCACCACCACCACCACCGGCAAAACCTGAGTCCACTACACAGCAGGCGAGAACAGCCAACAGTTTGTACTGCATCTGCTTTGGACGTCCAGCCCTGAGCAAGGTTTAAGACAGACCTTTCTACAAAACAGAATCTTTTATACAGTGTTGAGGCAAACAGAGAAGATCATTCATCAGACAGAGGGTCACCTTGGAAGCTGCATCCTACCTCTAGCCCTCCCTGGGAACATCATGAAGTTTTCTTAAGGCTAAGTAAATAAAATCAAGGCACGCCCTCAGACTGCAACTGCAAGACTCGCCTCCCTCCCCACACCATCCCCAGTGTAAGTCCAGGAAGCTACAGGGGCGCCCACCACCAGCCCATTCAACGCAAGACGAATTCCCAACTTTCCTGACATAAAAGCCGCAGAATCACGCATGTACCATGAGAATCCCTGTCTCGATTAAAGACCTGTATTTTACCAACCCCCTACTCCTTTGGTGGGGAAAAATTATCGTATAATGCAAATAAAATAAAACAAACTAAAATGATGTTAGTTCTACTGAGATGTCTTTAAAAAGCTAAAAAATACGCCGTATAATGCACGGTAAATGAAATGCACTGAAAGGCAGTCTACAAAAGAGATTTTCAGTCACACTGCAGCTTCAGTAATGATAATGGGCTCTGATCACTCGCTTTGAACATTTTATCCTTTCATTTTTGATGCACTTTCTGGTAATTTCGTGTGGCTTCTAATTGTTGGGCCTATTAAATGCCCACTGCCTTTATTTATCACGTGACAACGCCTTTGCTTCTGAGAGGCTGTTCTAGAAAGCTGCTTGTCTGCACTTCTGCCAGCTTCCGGGCACACTTTTCTTTTGCTGCTAAAAGTTCCAGTTTCTATTCAGGTGATAAAAGATGGCCTAAAGTAAAACAATACTCCTTTATTAAAAATGTTTCATCAAAGTGCTTTGAAGTCGCCCTGACGTCGGAAACCAACCGTTTCATGACCTGCTGTGTAAGAAACAAAGCAGGTAAGTTGCCATCCTTAATGCAAGTGGATACACACGATGCTAGGTGTTGAGTACATTGCTTGAGCAACATGAACATCCGTGATCTTTAAAAGAAGGGAAATGTGCATTCAGCATAGTCCCTGGTCACATGCACATGTGTGGGGACGCATGCTTTCAGGCATGGCTGAACAGCAAACCTCATTTCATTTTTCACCTTCTAGACATATTACCCTTTACCCTGAAGGGCAAAATGAACACACAGGCAATTGTAACAATCTTAAGCAGGCACAAATCTAATAAGCTTCAAAATAGAAAACAGCATATACACACTCAAAAATGAAACTAAACCAATCTCCAAAGAAGGGACAATTTCAAAACCTCCCTCTAGCTACTTGGAGTGCAAGCACGCAAAACAAAAGTGAAAACAAGGAAATAAAAGCAATGAGCAAGCTTGACTTAGTGAGAAAATAAATTCCAAAGTCTCACCCAATCTTCAGGAAGAGGGAACAATATTTTTTCCAAGTGAACATGGGTATTCATAAAAACCATATAAAATCATACCTTCATAAAATATGAGTGATAGAGTTCCCACCTGGCATATGAGTCCAATCCTCAGCACATACAAAAATAATCATGTATCAAGTATCTTGTAATAAATAAAAAATCTAAAGTATTATGATCATGAAGATCTGTATTCTCTGGTCACAGTATAATTTAAATGAGATGTCTCTAGCATGAGCATCAATTAATACTCACCATACATTTAAAAGTTAACAGTAACATGTCAGATAATGCTGTGATTGGAAAAGAAGCCCAGGCTGAATTTTGGAAAAATGATGAAGAAGTGCATATGGATCTCAGAGTTTGCAGGATCAGCAGAGCTTGCAGGGCAACTGACCGTGCCTAGAGCTGAGCTGAGCTACTCTGGCATCGGCTCAGTCTTGCTGAGAAGCACCTTTCCCAGCATTCCTCACTCTGGGCTTCCCCTCAGGGCTGAGCTGAAGGGAAGCTTGTGAAGAGCGGAACAAGTGATCACAAGCGCCTTCGCAGCCAGCCCTGCCCATGGCAGACACAGTGGCCCCGAACCTGCTCCTGCTGGTCCCCACTTTCCTGTCCCTACGTGCAGCGGCTGGTGACCAGGATCCACGGCATGTGACTGCAGAAGTACAGAGGCAGCAGCTGACAGAAGCAAGGGATTCCCACAAACTCTTCCTGGGATCTCCCCCGCCCCCCGTCTGGCTGGATGTACTCTGAGGAATCAGCCTTATTTATCTTCACAGATTTCGGAAGCTCTGACTTGTCCAATAAAACCACCGAGTGGTGAAGAAACCTCAGTGAAGAATCCTCAGTGACTTGCCAATAATGACCCTCCATTTGAGAACCAATCCTTGGCTTGCTGCCAGATTACAGAACAAACTGAGCATGAACCATGGGGGATGAAATCGTCAAAAATCTAAGATGCCCACCAGTACTGAAATATTACATGTTCCACAAACAAAAATTTTCTTTGCTGAAAACTGAGTGGATAAGGATAGCTCAGAGATAAGATCTACTTACGCAACAGTATGGGACAGGCAGATTCTTCTAATTGAATTTCATCTTCAAGCAATGGAAGGGCTTGGAGTATGCTGACCACCTCTCTGTATTGGCAACATGTATTTTCAGCGCACGCGTCTCCTGGTCAACAGAGCCAAACTAGACTTGAGGAAACAACTACCCATCATTTCTTTAAGGGACATTTCTTTAAGGGACACTGGATTCTCAGCTTGTTGCCATCTGTTAATGGGATGTGGGAGTGGTGTATTTTCTTTCTGAGGGGCTGTGGAAGTGACGCAAACTCAGTCACTCTAGTTCCCCTTTCTGTTATAGAGCTGCCAGGTAAATCTGCTGCCTTAATTCTCTTCCTTGATCATGGACATCTTAATCTTAATACTTGGGAGGTGGAGGCAGGAGATCTCTCTTGAATACATAGTGAGTTCAAGGCCAGCCTTCACTATGCCCCCCCCCAAAAAAAACCAGACCACAACAAATGACTCAAAGACAGGCCATAGCAAACCACTTATAAGTGGAATTTCAATATTGGGAAAAGTAACTAAAATTTATCAGTAAAAAATGGTTTGCTATAAGAAAGAAGATGGACTTCAACCTCTGCCTTAGAGTGCACACATACAGATTCTGCACAGCTTCAGAAGGGAGCAGATCCTGGTAACTCCATCTTAAGCTGAAGACATTGTAAGTACAAATGCATTTAGTATACCTAACCTAGAAAAATCTTCACTTAGTAACAAGGTAGGATTCTGAGGCGTGCAGGCTGGTTTCCTTCAACCTGCAAAGCCAAGGGCAGAAATCTATTGCTGCTGCCTGACAATGTGGAGAAAACCATGCTGTATCTCCCCACGCTAGGGGAAGACCCCAGGTCCAAGGTGAATACTACTGAGTAGACGTCATTTTCAAGTCAAAAGGTCTTAAAAAGAACTGTCTGCAACTTAGCAAATGTCTATATGTACACTGTGTGCACACGTGTGCACATGATAAAATGAACACACAGGAAACAAAATGAGATAAACACCAATTTCAACATGAAGTTTATACTTGCAGAGAAGGGGAATGGTAGCATGCATGTATGTGTAGAATTACGTCCTTGAACACACGTATGTGTAGTTACGTCCTTGAACACACGAATGTGTAGTTACGTCCTTGAACACATGAATGTGTGGAGGTGCGTCCTTGACCACACGTATGTGTAGAGTTACATCCTTGAACACACGTATGTGTAGAGTTACGTCCTTGAACACATGAATGTGTGGAGGTGCGTCCTTGACCAAATGTATGTTCCTTGAACACATTCTGGCTTGCCTGGGGTCAGTGGCTGCCTAATGTGAATAAACAAGTAAGTGGATATGACTTGAGGACGTATAGACTGTGCTCAGGAATGAAAGATTAATCAGGCTAATCAAATGATAAGTTCCATTCTGCACACCTAACATCCACTGCCAATGTGCACAGACTTGGTGTTGATTGACAGCAGGTCGTTCAAGAAGGGCTCAAGGGCGGGTGCTTCATGTGGCTGAGAGATTGTGGTATTTCGTGTCTTTCCCATTTGTATTCCATGATCTCTACAGTGAATTTTTAGTAACTAGCTTTTCCTTACTCTACTAGATTAGCCTAAAATTTTGTTTGCTCTGAGTGTCTACAAATTATCTTGAAAATCTTCATAATTTCCCTTTATTCTTTTAAATAGTACAACAAACTAAAACACACAGACATGCGTGCCCTCACACGCGCATGCACAGTAGTTACCCTCCTGTTCCCGCTCCTCTTCCCTCCCCTCCCCTCCCCTCTCCTGCTGCTGTCCTCTGCCCCTTGACTCAGCACGGTTGTACTAGAACTGAACACAGTGAGACCCACTGCCAGCCACCCGTGGAGGTTTTCCACGTGGAGGTCCTTCCTCAGTCTCTACTCACACCTGCATCTGACTTCTGAACACAGAACTGTACACCGGAGTAAAAAAAAAAATTAAAAAGGAACAGAAGAACAATAAAAACTATTTGTAACAGTGCCAAAAATGGCTGACTGATGAGGTCTGCCTCCCAGCCTCTTCTTACTCCTTCCTTGAGCTTTTGTTGAGCCCCGATACAAAGAGAGCATTGAATTAGCCCCGGTCTAATTTTGTCAAATGGAATAAACACACAAAATGACTCAATAGCTCTCTTCTCTCCTCCCCAGCACACCTGGGCATTGCCAGCCAGTCTCGCCAGGTCTGCATAGTCCCTGGTGGGAGACCACGTCATCACAGGGGACCTGCCCTTCATTTGTACATTGAGGGGGCACACATGAGCATGCACGCGTGGAGGTCACAGCAGCGCTAGAAGCTGGCTCTCTCTCCACACGCAGACTCTGCAATCAGCTCCCAGATCTTCAGGTGTGCACACGGACACCTCTACTCAGCCCTCTCGCTGGCCCCCATAAAATCACTCAGAGGCATCCATGGTGAACAGCACAGGAGAGAATGTGCACGTCGGTTAGGTAAGATTTTGTGTGTGCGCCAGGGAATATAAACTTCTGTCAAAATGTAACTCTTACAATTAAGTCATCCACACTTCTTCCTATCTCTGCTGGTAAAATACGTCAGCTATATGCAAATTGAGCGTATCAGTAGAAACACATCGCTGCCCCATCACATCCAGAATTAGAAATTCTAGTACTCTAGCACTCATTTTGTTTACAGTCTAAGACACAAGCCCTCAGCAAGGAGATCCCTCTGCGTACAAGTATAAGAGCAGGGACGCGTTTGTTTCAGATGGATCATGTGCCTGGTCTTGTACTAATGCTCAGAGGCTTCACCTTGCTTCATTTCCCACAGCTCCATTTGCCTGGTTCCCTCATCCACTTTACCTTATGGAAGTTTCTGAGGAAAGGGCAGATCATTTAACCTGTCAGAAATACATACATTTTAGTTTCACAATCCGTGGCTCTAATGAACACCTGAGCCACACAGCTTGGGGGACAAGAAGCTTTATTCTGGTTCATAATTCCTGGCTTGAGTGGCAGGGCATTTGAGGAGGAGCTGCAGGAGCAGGACACACCTCAACCAAATTCAGGAGGGGAAAAATGAACGGATGCACACAGCCATCTTTGTGCAATACACAAACGCCTGCTCATAGGGACCAGCAGAGCCCACACCAGCAGTTCTTCCCAAATCTACTGAAGCGGTTTAGACAATCTTCTACAGGTATCCCCAGAGGCCACCTTAATTAAATGATCCCTCCTGAAAGTGTCCGAAGGCCCACCTCCCAGGGGGCAAGCTGACCCCATACTAACCAGCACCCATGTATGAAGAGGAGTGATTTCCAGCAGTTGGCTGCATGTTGGCACTGCAACTGCTGAAGAGAAGGACGCTTCTCTGTGCCCCATGCACCTGCTAATTAAGCCAGGGCTGTGTAGCGAGGGTTAAGTCAGATGGAGAGAATACGAACTTCCTTCCTGACAGAACTAATGATTAGCTAGATTTTAAAAAATGGATCTACTGAACAAACTGAGCTGCACCAGCAATGGGAAGTTGTATTTCCTGTAGGTATCAGAAGCAGAAATCGATAGAGGTGGGGAGCTCAGCAGAGGCTGGCTTCTCAGCACCCGAAGCAGAGTTTGGGTGTGAACACGTGAAGGACAACAGAGCAGGAGGCAGGCCGAGGGAGCCACACGGGGACCCCCGCAACCTCTGCCAGGCTCCGGAATGCCCGACCACCCTAAGAAGTCAGCAGTGCTTGAGGGGCTTATTTCCACGTTTCAGGTCGCAACAACTGTGGCCAGCGAATGCCCATCCCAGTGGGTGCTCAGGAAGTGTAGGGTAAGGAGTGAGGAGTCAGGCGATTATCTCAATGTCCGCACCAGGTTGTTTAACAGGCCCATGCACTGCGGAGTCTGACTAAACAGGTAGGGAGTGCGCCCCCGTCACCAACAACTATGGATTAAACACCTTAACATGGGGAGGACCACCTGTCAGCACCTCAAGCGGGGAGAGCTGTGCATGCCAGCGCTGTTACATTTCACTAGAATTCATGACTTGGAAATGTCAGGAAATGTCACAGCTTAACGGAACGGCTGTTGCGTGTCACGCTGAGGAAGCCACGCTCAGTCATGCCACAGGTGAATTCTCTCTTTCTCGGGGCACGTCCTGGGAGTATTTCATATAATGGAACTAAATAATACCCCCAGTTGGACACCTCGGTCTCGAAGAAGGATCTCTAACATAGCCGCAGAGCTGAAAACGGAGCAGATGAAATGTCGAGGGCAGACAGAGTGAAGGTTGAGGATGCTCAGGGCGGGGGAAAAATCGCTGCCTGGTAACACACCAGCCGGGGCCCCAGCCTGCTCTGTTCCACCGCAGAGTCGCTCAGGAAAAGGCAAAATCCCTGGGGTCTGGGCCCAACTCTGCGGCTACACAAGCTTCAAGACGTGAACGGTGCCTTCCTGGTCTCAGATTGTTTCTCAGCCTCCCAGCCTCACGGCAAGGCGGAGGCAGAAGAAGGCACGAGCATGTTCAGGGCATGCGACACACATATCCTTGGCTGCCTCTGGGCCAGGCCAGTCTAAGGGTTCTACCTGCAATACTCAGGCCATGTCCTCCTTGTACTGTAAACATGGAAACTGAGCCTTAAGGCTAACAGTCTACCAGTTAAAAGGAAGACATGAACACACCCAAAAGTCCAAGGCTGAGCGATGTTCTGAACCCTTTCACACTACTGACATCTTCGTTGTCTGTACACGGGTTCGAGTACCCCGGGCTGACCCGGAAATCCACTGTGTAACTAGTGGTCACCTTGAACCCGACCCCCTGCCTCCACCTCCCAAGTGCTGGACACTTCTACATGAGTGCCACCCCCCTAGTGCTCTACTCCCATGTTAAAGCAGAGATGGCCATTTGTGGCTGAAGAGACAGAAGCAGGAGAATCACAAGTTCGAGGCTAGCCCCGGGCTGCGCCTGAAAACAGACAAGGCAAGCGCCCTGTGCATGAGGTTAATTTCCATTTCCAACAGCAAGTACTTCTGCCCCACCAGGACCACTGTCCCTGCACAAAATTACACCTTTTCCTTGGCTTTCACTTAGACCACAGGTAAACGTGACTGGAATTGAGTTAGTGAATTACTGGCTGTCAATTATAAACACCTGCAGAGGGAAATTTTCCTGCATGTATGGAAATTCTTGGAAACATGAATCTTTAGCTCCCTTTGCTCTGGGACCTAGGGAGAGGCTCTGTTCCTCTATACTTACATTTTTTTATAACCACAGAAAGAACATGCACCACTTCCTAATCCTTAGAGAGGTAGGATATAGTTACCTACCATGCAGTCTTTGGCCCTTGAGACATGGAGAAAGACAGTGAAACACCAGTTTAATAAAAACAATTTTGCTTCTAAAATGATTGCGTCTTTTAATTTGTTTTGAAATATCTATGCCTTTTCCATGCACAGATAAAAGAAACAGTCTAACATATCATTTTCCCTCAGGAAAAAATGTCTAAGGCTGGAAAACTGATTTTTAATGAAAAGTACACATTTGTCATTTCTAAAAACTACCTCATCTGTTATCACAAGAGAGAATGGGTCATATTCTCAGTCACATGTACAAGTGCATACTTTTATTTCAGGATCATTCTCAAAACAACAACAAGAAAAAGCTATTTTGTTGAAGTATCTGACTACTTTAAATTTATGGGAACATAACTCTTCCATTCAGATTGAAATATCGACTTCTCCCAATCATAAATTTTTACCTAAAGCAAACATGGCAAGAGCCAGCTGGCATTCTGACAGGCAAAATTTATGGCAACCTTTTGTGAAGGCAGTTTCTGAGAGTGGCTGACGGGCTGTGGGCTCTGTAAGCAACAGGACTTCATTCTGACAGGAGTTTTCTCTTGCATGCAGTAATGGGAACCAGCTCTAAAAGTCACAGTGATATGCAGGCATTCACAACTTAAGTCTGCTCTCATTAGCTGTAAGTTCTCCATTTCAGGGTCAGGCATATTTGGCTAATTCCACCCAAACTATCCTATATGGTAAACACT
Source organism: Typhlomys cinereus (assembly GCA_023101885.1). Lineage (NCBI taxonomy): Eukaryota > Metazoa > Chordata > Mammalia > Rodentia > Platacanthomyidae > Typhlomys > Typhlomys cinereus. The sequence goes on from JALPQD010000324.1 coordinate 1,944,784, forward strand.
CAACAAACCAATGACGAAAGCAGTATATAAATCTTTGCATTATAGCTTCCCAAGACAATCGCCAGAAGAGATTTCATGTTATTAACACAACAGATAAGTCTAAGATATGTCATCTTTTCACTATTTCTTTATATTGTCCTCACATAATTCTTAATTACTGTGAAATTAACCCTGTTTTATGGACTTTCCTGTATAATTTTTGTAATAATTCATATGCAAACCCTAAAGTTTCAGGATTTATTTTTAAAGAATCACAAACTCGTCAAGGGTCACATCATGGTTGATGGGGCAGAATCAATCACAGGATGGCCATAGGTTTAAAGAGAAAACATTGTGAAAATATCAGGGGAATACTAAATCAAAACAAAATTTCCCCACCTTCCTTTATAATGTTCAGAGTCAGTTCAAGCAAAGGTAATAGCATATGCACAAACTCTTTATATGCTTGGATTATCCTAAGATCATTTTGTAATCCAAATGTTCTAGAAGACCAGGGATGTGTTTTAAGAAAACTGCCAGACTTACTCTCTTTTTCTCCTGTAAGAACTGATGAGAGTTTAGTGGAATCAAAACCAGGCAATTTCAGGGAAAAAGAGGAAACCATCCAAAATTTCAGGGAGCAAAAATAGATGTGCTTCACTCCTGAATTGCACAAGGGTTCAGCTAAGCCAGCAGACTGCTCCAAGGTGGAAACCTGGCAGAGCCCAAAGTTGTGATGGTCCTTCCATCCCCCCAGACAGACTTCTCGGAAGAGACCAGCTCTGCTCAGTCTAACAGGAACATGTCTCTACCAACAGGAACGTGGTCCTAACTTAGCCCTATTCCACGTCATTATTCCTCCCCTAACCTTCCTAGACAACCTGGATGGAGAATATACTTTGGAAAGTGAAGGATCCAGCTACAATATTTCCAAAAGCAACATAGAAGTAATCCAGTCTCTGGGAGCTTAAAATCATCCCAGGCCTTGCTAGGATATGCTTTTGGAAGACCACGCCTATTTATTCCACTCAGGCACTTCCCACTTCAGAGCACTGGGGATGGACAGTCCTATCTGAAGGTGACCTTTGGACAGGGTCGAGTCGCCATGACTGAAATCTTTCTACACTTCATACTGCTAAGGATTTACACAGTCTGGGGATCCTCTGGCCCCGCACTCTGAAGAACGGAGTTTTCTTCATCTCATCTGTGGAATGCCTCTGTGCGGTTTACACGGTTTAGCTGAATGCAAGGAAGGTGTGTAAATGGCTGCTGTACTGAGGAACAGTAAAGATGCCAGGATAAATGTTAACATTCACAGCAAAGAAAGGGAGCATGCAGGGGCTGTGGAAAGCAACTGAAACACAAGGATCAACGATAATTGAGAAAAGTATCTTTAAGCCCTCCTTCTGTAAGCTTCCCACTGACCAGTCAAGGATATCTAAATCAGTGAGTTTTAAGGAGTTAGAGTGTTGCATCAAGAAAACAAGAGTGTGCAAGCAAAGGCACTTCACCCCTGCCTCTCTAGACTAATGCGACTATAAATAGGTCTCACCTGCTCCTCTCCATTAGGAACCAGTCAGGATTTGAGTTACAGGTTCAGGAGACTGGCAAACAGAAATCCTCAGGAAGAACAGATTTCCAAGGGAAAAACTCTGATGCGTTTGGGTCTCTACCGGTATGGGAGTAAGAGGGAGACGTGCTTGGCCATTGCCTGTCCGTAGTTCTAGGTAATAAATAGATGTTTGGGTTCTTTTTGGTCCTGGAAGTAGTGGATAAAAGACACGGCTCTGGAGACCTTCAAGGCAGCCTACTGATGGGGTGGAGGCTGCTCCCCTCTCACATCTCAGCCACTGGGATCAAAGGTGTTTGTTTCCTCTCCTGCCCACCACATCTGCAGACTAGTGTGGTCAGCGGTCTGTGATGTCATGCCTGCCACGGTGGCTTCTCTCTCTTTACCTCAAGGAACTCGGTCTGAAAACAGCAGCCACTGAGTACAGCGGGTGGTGGGGGCGAGGGAGGGGAGAACATTTTAAAACTCAAAACATGACGGCAAAGACTTCCCATGCACAGTGTGTGAGCACCATCTGGCTCGGGAGATACACAGCAAATTGCCAGATAGATACCTAACGGGCTATCTGCGCACTTGGAGAGACACAGCAGCAAAGGCGCGTGTGTACTCTAGGTCAAAGCACAGCTCGGCGGGGCCAGTTCCCAGCCGGAACACTACCCTTCCCAGTCTCAGTGGAGACTCAATGGGGCCTGGCACACGGATGCATGCATGGCCCTTGGAAAAGTTTGAACCACACAGAGGGGAGCAGTAAGAGGAAGTTCCCACCATCCATACATTGCCTCCGGGGCTCAATCGGAGGGCGCCCAGGCTTTCTGACTGATCACGTTAAACGGACCAAACTGGTATCAGCTGCGGGGCTGCGTGATGTTCTGGAGGATTGGGGGGGGGGGCTTTGACAACCTGCAGGCGACCGTGCAGAGGAAAAGCCAGGGACCCTCTGAAATGTGGCTTGGTCGCAGTCCCCGGGGACGAGCCGCGGGCACACGCTAGACACCCATCACTTTCTCTCCGCAGCGTTAGCAGGAGGCGGAATGGAAAGCCAAGATGCCTAACGTCTTTCATGCCAGCCCTTGTCCCCCCGAGGCCGCCTTCGGTCAGCGTGAAATAACGCCCGATCCAAACTCACAGGCCAGCTGCGTGGCCGAGTGCCGGGGACAGGGACGGACGGCCGCGGGCGCGCGGGGGAAGCCCCTGGAGACCCACGGGGCGGAGGTGGCCGGCGGCGGCGCCCCGAGGACAGCGCCGGGGAGTCGGCCGGCGGGTGCGCCAATGGGGCTAAGCCCGCACGCCCGGCCGGTGCACCCCGACAGCGTGCGGCCAACTTTACCCGGGGCCGAGCCGCCCAAGGAAACTTTTCCCACGGCCACAGCCCCGTCCCCAGCCCGGCCGGCCGCGGCGGCGCGGGGCGCGGCGTGCGCGGCGGGGCGGCCGCGGGCGGGACGGGGTGGCCGGCTCGGACCCCTCGGGAGCGGGCGGCGCGCGGGGAGGCCACTCACCAGCCCGAGCGCGAAGAAGACGGCGAGCAGGGCGAGGCAGGCGCCCATGACGATGAGCAGCAGGAAGACGATGAGCGGGTGCTGCTGGCTCATGCAGTAGTACGACTCGTACAGCCAGTCCCGGGACCGCGGCAGCCCGCCGCCCGCCGCCGCCGCCGCCGCCGCCTCGGCGCGGTCCCGCAGGTAGCGGCGGCGCCGCATCGCCTCCCGCCACATCGGGCCGGCTCGGGGGGCGTCCGCCGTGCGCGGCCGGCCGGGGCAGCGCCGCTCGCCGCGCCCGCCCGCCGCCCCCGCGCCGCCTGGGCCGGCCGGCTGCGGGCGCCCGGAGCTGCGCGCAGGGGCCTCCGGCGCGGGCGGAGCTCGGCGCCCCGGGCTGGGCGCAGTGACGCGCGGGCGGGGGCCGGGTGGCGGCCTCGGGCAGCTCGCGGCGCCACCGCCACCGCCGCCGCCGCCGCCGCCAGCGCGCGGGAGGGGGCGGGGGCGCCCCGGCCCGCGGCCCGCCTCTCCCCACCCCGCGGCGCAGCGGCCTCCGCGCAGGGGCGGCGCCCGCCCGCGCCCACCACCGCCCCCCGACGGCCGAGGGCAGGCGCTCGCGCTCGCGCCGACTTCGCCTCTGGGCGCTCCCGGGACACACGGGTCCTCCGGTCTCCTCTTGCCTGGGCAGAGCGTGGCCCGATGTCCGCTAAAGGAAAGCACAGCCTGGGGTCCACCCTGTGCCCCCCCCCGTTCTCCCACGGGGGTGAAAAACAAAAGGTTTGGGGTCGTGCTTTCTCCCCACTGTCGCAGAGGGCGGAGCAGACACTGAGATGCCCTAATTCCCCCGGGTTCGGGAGAAGGGCCCCTCGCCCCAGCCCCCTGCCTCGCAGCGCATGGGGGAGAACGCTGCTTTGCTCGGAACGCTCTATTCAGCACGCAGAGGAGTGCTTTGTGCTTTCTCTGCGGCACGCAACCTCCCCTCAAATGTAGGGGTTATGAACACTTAGGAGAGAAGCACCCCAGAGCGCGTTGAGGAATACGGCCGTTGGTGTGGACCGGAGCAGGTCCTCCGGCAGGTTGCCTCGCTTGGACTCTTAGCGCTTCACACTTCGGACGTGACAGTGGACCAAGGTCTTTGGTATTACCGTCTCCCTAGAGCTGTTTCTGTCTCGGGGACAGACAGGATGGCAGGGAAGATGCACCAGAAAATGTGATTAGGCCTCTATGAGGGTGGGGTTGGCCCAAGGATTCAGTCACCTGCCACCTGGGGGTACCAGGTGATGGACACTAGAGATCTAGCCTATCCTCTGAGGCAGGCCTACTCATTCTCTAGAAGCCGCGTAGTCTAATCGCCCATCTCCGAATGAGTCTAGCCATTTCCTATTCTACTGTCCCACCCAAAGACTCCCACCGCCCACCATCTCCGGAAAGAGCCAATGTGGTGCGTCCATCTAGCCGCTGGCAGCCAGCAGTCCAAGGATCTGTTCCTGGCTCTTTCAATAGATGGTCATCCTCATAGCTGTGTTGCTGGAAACTTCTGAGGCTTCTCCAACTGTCCGCAGAGCCTCAGACAAGCAGGGAGTTGAGCGGCCCCGGGACCTGTGTATCCTAACCTAGGTCACACATGGAGACCCGGACCTAGAGGTCTCCGGCGACTTTCTTTTGGGCAAGAGGCTGTGCCAGCTGGACCCAGAGCGAGGGCACTGCTGTGCCCACCTCTGCATGGACCTGCAGGAGGCAGGTTGGAAGGTAGGCTTGGGATGCAGGTGTCCCTTCCTGTCCCCGCCCGACCAGTCCATTCATGGGCCCGTTTCCTCGCTGTGGACCTGAAGCGACTTGGAGGAAGCCACGAGTGGATGATTTCTCCAGCAGGCTTCCAGCCCGTCTGCCGCTGGCAGTGGAACACAATGCAGTTGGTGGAGCCCGGGGCCCTACCTGAGCTGGAATAGATCAAAGTCCACCCGCATCCACACCAAGACGGTCCAACCTCAGTCTCTCCAACCGGCTTTGGTCCTCCATACTGGCTCCCTGCATTTCTTGGGATCAGATGTGAAAACTGGATTCACAAAACTCAGGTTTGGGAAATTCTGAAAGCAAGACTCAGTAGGAAATCACACACTAATGAGCTGAGTTTATTAATATCCATAGCACAGCCCCTTACAGGAATCGCTACCGAGTGGGCCGTGGCGGGTTCTTACTGTGTGCCGTCTTTCTTTGGATGCCCAATGCGACGCTCTCCGCATTGGGCGAGGCTGTGCATTTCCAGTCCTTTCCGCCTGGTAACACGCGGTTACTCATCTCGCTCCAACGCTTGGGTCTTCACCCTTGTATTAATAAGCATCCTCTTTCACCCACACAAGAAAGGAAGCAAAAAATAATCTGCAATTTAGATGTGGAGGAAAAAAGGCTTTGAAACTTATGAGGGAAAGTAAATGCTTGAATATTTTGTCTTTTCTACTGAGGAAATGTATTTCGACATCATTGTCTATGTCACATATATGTTCTCTGTCCATGGTAAAATGAACTGTAAAGCTGGTAGAAACTTCTAAAATATGAAGGTCATGATGTGGGGACTCCGTGCGGACCTAGAAACTCTCAGGTGCTCACCCTTTTATTAATTCAATATGTACCTATTTCATTCCCACCAGGTGCTAGATGTTCAGAAGGAAAAAGAAATGCAGAGGTCTGGGAGGAGTTGCTGTGTATCTTGAAAGACAAGGATACTCTATGCAAACCAGGAACGAAGCCCATCATTCTCTTCGTGTAGTCGGCTGACAATTAACCCTTGACATTACAGACATCTCAGGAGCAATGTGATATAAAAATCAAGGTGTGTCAATCAATTTTCTCTGAAATTTCATCCGTTATTTATTTGTTTTGTTATGTTTGGTTGGGGTGCTTGTTTTCATTGGGACCCTCTGTCAACGTTTAGCATAAATGCAAAAAAGGGTGAATTACTACAGTGATGATAACTAGTCTCAAATATGTTTTGAGCTGGGGAGAAAAAGGGAACAGCAATCACCCCTAAGCAGTGTGACATGAAATGAAAAATAACCTTTAGTGCAAAGCCAGATGAAATATAGGCATGTGGCAACTAAAGGGGTCCCAAGGAGTCCTCCTACGCATTCCTTTGTCTTTGGGTAGCAAGAGCTGCTTTACAGCAACGAGAGGCGGCACAAGGGGACTTTTATCCTGTATCAGTTTATTTGCGACAAAGGAAAACAATTGTGGGAACTCTAACTTAAGCAGAGAGCCAGAGAGGCAGAGAGAATTTAGAAATTCGTCTTCTCAGCACTAGAGGGCAGCCTTCCATCTTTGCGGTCCAGTCCCCTGCAGGTGCTCTGTGCCAACCGGTGCCAGTTCGGCCGTCAGCATCTTTGAAATTCTCAGTAGTTTTGAGAAAGGAATGATCCATTCACTACCGTTGGGAATGCCGACCTTCACATTAAGAAGCCCGTCCTCTTCACGAGCTGCACCACCAGCATCAGTATCCCCTGCATGTGGAGCCCTGTGCTGCTAGGCTAGGACAAGTTCTCTCCCCTGGGACTCCTGGACACTCCTACCTCTAATCAGGCTTCTCGTTACTCTGCCCCATCATTGATTACAATCCCAGTTATTACAGGGCAGGGTTATGCATCAATGAATTTTGCTTTATACCTAACCCATCTCCTAGTTCTTATTTCAAATCCAGTTAGATTAGCTCAGTCAATAAGGATGCTGCCATGCTCTTGCCAATGTCCACAGTGCCCTGATAGGCTAAACAGAGGCAAGCCAGCAAACCTCTCCAAAGACAGAAGTGGACATTTGCCAGCTGACCCAGGTAAATACAGAGAGCCGGACACAAAGTGTTTCCCTGAATATTCTTTGTCTCTCTCTGGCAAATACTAGATTTTACGTAATAAAGTATGAATAGTATGTCAACAAATTCATTATCATCATGAAATATTTTGTGTACCCAGATTACATTTTTATTGAGACAGAGTATAAGAATATACAATGCACCCTATTGAACCTAGCTTATGACTGCTGAAAGTCAAACTCAGTCTTTCAGGTCCTTTCAGAACTGCTATTCAGTTCATTCTGTAAAGTGTCAGGGGAAAAAAGGTCTGCTTGATGTGATCCTTCCCTCACTGTCAAATGATGCATGAGCCTTTGAAAGACCCATTTGCATTGCTTGTGTGGTGGACAAAATCCAACGATAAATTAATGCATTTGTGGATTGTATTTAAAATCTGACTTTAGAGGACATGTGTTTGTCTTCCATGCCCATTATGAGTTTTCTAATTATAGCAACAAAAATATTCAACAGAGGCAAGTAAGGGAGGAAGAAAGGGTTTACTCTGGCTCATGGTTCAGGGGTCCAGTCCACTGTGGTGGGAAAGGCAGGGCAGCAGGAATTCAAAGCAGCTGATCACATTATGTCCAATCAGGAAGCAGAGAGGGGTGAACTGTGGTGCTCAATTTGTTTTCTGTTTTCACTCCCTTTTTATAAAGTCTGGGCCCATAGCCTAAGGTGCAGACTTCACATAAAGTGGGCGGTCCCTCCTCAGCTATACCTCTATGGAAACATCCTCATGGGCGTACCCAGAGGGTGTCTCCACAGTGATGTTTAAATCCAGCCATCCTACCACTGAAGACTGGTCACCGTAGTATGTAAGAAGGTGGTACAGGTAACATACTTTTGCTTCCATGGGAAGTTTGTGTGCTGCTTCAGGACACAGAGGCCTGCAGGTCTCCATCCTCAAGCCCATGGGGCAATAAAAGCATCGCATGCTAATCAGTCTTGAGGACCGTGACCTTAGGAGAGGGAGACTTCCCTGTTCCTTCTTGGCAGGAATTATCGGGAAAGCAACGATCCTGCAGAGAGGATGTGCTCTGACTCCTGCACAAATACGTGAAGAGGAGGCTCTTTAAAATCTTAGCAGGGAAGTTCACACACCTTGGATTTTCTTTACATATTTGTGTATTAAACACTTTCCTTTGCTGTGGCAAAATACTTCAACACCATCTTCGTGGATGGAGGATGTGTTTCAGCTCAGGGTTGAGTCCACAGTCACTTGGCTCTGCTGTACTAGAGCCTACGTGTGGTCCAAAGAGGGCACTGCAAGGTGGAGGGAGATATCTCTCTTTTCAGGAGATGACACTGGCAGAGGAAAGAGGAGAAGCCAAGGGAGGGCTTGACCCTCCAACGAAGTCAGAAGCTATGAGGCTTAATGCACATGGTCAACTTGACAAGCTGTAGCATCACGTAGAGAGAAATCTCGAGGCATGTGTAAGAGGAAAATTCTAGATTAGGCTTCTAGAGGTGAGAAGACCCACTTGAAACGTGAGCAGCACCATTCCATGCATTGGAATCCCAGACAAAAGGAAAAGGAGACGGTGAAGCAAGTGTTGCATTTCCTCTCTCCTGCTTCCAGGCTGCTGTGACGTGATTGGTTACTTCCCCATCCTGTCTCGTGACTTACCCTACCATGATGAACTCCACATTTGAACTGTGAGCCAAAACAAACTCTCTCTTTCCCTAAGGTGCTTCGATCAAGTATTTTTGTTGCACTCATGAAAAGAGTAAATAATAAAAACCTCAGGATCCAATAAGCTCTCAACAGTGCCACCAGCTGAGAACCAAAATGTGAACCTAACAAAACTGTAGCATGAGCGTCCTTTACAGCTGTTAATTAAGAAATGACCTAGTTATATTCTAAAACGGAAATATAATTCCAGGAAGAAGAAAGAGCCTTCTGAGAAGAACAGTGCTACATACAAGGATATTCTATTTCTCCCATTCCATTCAGATGACACAGCTTATGATTTTAAAGCACTTCACACTTTTTGGTCATGATTTTATTGTTGAATTTGAAAATAAATCGTGCTTACCTCTATTATTATTCTGCACTATATGGTAATAACTGTCAATATTCAGATAACTTCCTTAAAGTATTGGGTTTTGTTCTGCTTCTGATGTCATCTGTACATCCTTGGAAAAATTGGGTAAAATCTCTGAACTTCAATTAATTTATCTCTGAAGTAATAAAAAGTATACCTATTTTAAAGCTCTTTCAAACTATTTTATAAATCTTTGCTGGATAGAGAGATGAAATTTTATCCTACATTTTCAAACAAAGAGAAAAATGTTTTCACCCAATTAAAACATTAAAGATGCTATAATAAATTGAAGCATATCAAATACTTGTTAAAAGAAAGAGCACATATCAGTGACATGCCAATTCAATTTTATAGATACCAACAAGTCTTGTTTTTGGTACTAATATGGTGTATCTTTCCTCACTATAAGGTGAATTTGATAAGGCAGAAGTATTTACTTTTGTTTGCTGTTATGTCTCTATGGCATAAAAAAGTAAATTGTCCCTGTGGTTGTGTTGGATGGATGGAAAAGTGGATGGAAGAATGGAAGACTAAATGTATGGATGGTGGATGAAAGGGTGGACAGAAGGAAGGAACGAAGGATGGAAGGAAGGAATAATGAATGGAAGGAGGGATGGACGGATGGATATATAGATGGATGGAAGGAACAATAAAACAATCCAGTGGACGAGTAGTGGCAGGTCTCTGTTGGGATCTGATTTGATAGAAACTTTTCCAAGTCCTAATCCAGCTATAGTGATAATAGTGCTTTCAATAAAAAATGAATTTGTTTCTGCCACAATGTTTTTTTTTCAACTTCATTTATTTTAATTCATGTTAACAATGGGTTTGTGTGTTTTCATCAACCCCTACCTACCCACACTCCCATTTCCCATCCCATCCCACTCGCTCTCCCCTCTAGCCTGTTCCTCCTCAACGCCTCCTTTATCTACATGTACAATCCACTGGTCCTATCAAGGACACTTGCATTAGTAGTACTCGGGTACCCATAGGCTAGGAGTGGCTCTCCAGATAACCTGTAGAGTATGTAGGACCCCCTTTATCTGCTGTCTGGCACCAATCCGACAATCTTTCAGGGTAGGATCATGTCCCTTTCCACTTTCATGGAAAAGTGTCGCTAAGCCACACAATGTCTGTAAAATCCACATCATGTTTTGAAACCTTCAAATGGCAGGATTTCCATGCTCAACCTCTGTTGAAAAGATTCCATCTGAACAACAGGACAAAGAGTAACAACATGTCTGAGGTTAAATCCTGAATGGTCAGCGTCATACAAAATGTGTCCAGAAACAGATTGTCTGGAAAAAGTGCCGTTTGAGTTTTTGTCAAAAAGAAATGACATTTAACACTGAGAGGTTCCAGTAACACATCATGGGCCAAACAATTGCAGGAGATTTAATTGAAGACTCAGAGGATTTAGGAAGTATACAGTTACAACTGCATCTCCACAGACTCAACAATGTGAAATTGCCAAAAAGGAGGCAGGAGACGTGTGAGTCAAACTCCTGAATGCCGCTACAACATGGCCACTCATTGCCAAATGTGAATACCAGAAGACAGACCAGAATCAGCTGGTGAGGTTGCTAGATTTTGTCTGATCCTGCATTTCTGGATAAGGCAATCTATTTTTAAATTTAATTTTGAATGTCGTGTCTCCTGTGTGCAAATGAACCGAGTTACATACTTTCTATTATAAATTCAGGGAACTTTGCTTTAAAGAGGAAGAGAAACCCCTGGATAGTGTAGGACGACCCATGAGCCTCCCTGATAACTACGTGCTTCCCTTTCAAATGGAGCCCAGATACGACCTGAGGCATCCCATGCATGACAGATACGAAGCTGCATGTGGACATCCACCAGACCTGCCCCTTGCCGCAAGCTAGCTGCAGCCCCACTGAGCGAAACTCCAGCTTGTCCTCCCTGACTGCATCACCGCCCACATCCCAATGACCATAGCTCCTACCAACTTCACCCAGTCTTTTCCAAAGTCCCACTCACCTCCACCTTCTCCTGTCCCTGCTATGGCTGGCCTGCTTACCTCTGATGCCTTCAGAGTTAGACTCCGACTATGTGAAACTACAGGGACGCTTCACGTCCCTGACACCATCTCTCCCCACCCTGTTTCTAGATTCACAGTGCGCCTTCTCCCTGTGTGCCCTTTCCACTCACTCGCCATTGGCTCCCTTTGCCGGAAATCATCCCTGTGCCTGGGACTTTTCTCGAATCTACCTTTCCATCTACTCTCGGAACAGTGGCTGATTAGTGGTCACTTCAATCCTGATCCTACCATACAGCAGCAAACACTGTCAGCATGCAACAGTTTGAGTCCCAGGAGGCTTGAGCAAGTGACATTTTCAGAAGGCTATTTTTAATGCTGTGTTATAATAGATGACTAGTACCCTGACTTACTGGGTCATTCAACATGAAGATATTATGATAACTTATAGCAACATGAGTAAGGGCATCGAAACCACTGTTTTTTGTGACTGAACTCTTTGAATCCATCCACGGTCTCTAAATCTTCACATAAAATTAGCTAAATAAAGAAAAATACTGTCTCAGTAATGAATGATATTCTAAGTAAAGCACAGATTGAACCTTCCTGCCGTCTTCCACCTGAGACACACGTGAGCCCCACAAGGTGGTCCTCACTCCCTCTACTTTGGCCCAAGGTGGAGCCCAGAGCAATGGTCAGGAAGGTTGCCGGGTTCATCCAGCCAGCTGCCTTAGATAAATATCCTCCACATGACCAGATGTGGTTAATGTGCCACGTCTATCTCAACAGGCCATATTTACATTGTTACTGGGAAATGCTGAAGCCGCTTTCATGCTCAGCAGGCTAAAGGAATCAAAAGGCAGTCTTAAACCTAGACACTCATTATTGCATTACACTCTAATAACTAATACATGAAAAAGGCCTGCCTCCCCCTGCTGAGACAGAAATGCTTCTTCCTTCTGAATACATTCTTCTCAGCAGTCCACATCTATGGCTTAACTTTAAAAGGGGTGGGGACGGGGAAAAGGAAAGACAATTTAAAGACATCACCATTAAAACACTGAAAGTAAAATACAAGACAGGTGTCTGACTTTGAGGCTGCAAGATACTGCTTCAAACTGCTTGTTTTCTTAGACAACAGAGATCTGTTTCTGAAACTGTCCTTACAGTCCATTAGAATGAATAGCTGCTTTTCCCACATGGACAGGAAGTAGTGAAGTCTCCTTTTGTCTCAACTTTGCAGATACATGTTACAATCTTGTCTACTTTAGACAAAGTGTTATAAATCTGTTATAAGTTTGTTACCACTCCCCTGTATTAAAGACACAATACTTAGTAGCATTTTTACCTTCTAACAATAATACATTACAGGAAAATTCAGGGGTGAGATGCTTATCACTAGGGATGCTTAGATCACAGACATCACATTTGCTCATGGGTTAGCATCGGTTAGCTTCTTTTGGTCATAACTTCTAGAATGTATTTCCTTCCTGTCTACAATGTATTCTTGACCCAGACAATATCCAGTCCTTTTGTTTTGGTGAATCACAGCTAGAAGAAAGTTCACGGTGGAATTTATAAAACGATTTCCTCACTTAGGTACTTAGCCTCTTTCCAGGATACAGAGTTCAAAGATGGGCTCTGGACACGAAGAAATTTATCCCAGGAGTGCATTAGTCATTCTGATCTGCTTTCAGAAAGTTTTAACTGACACACCGCAAGGCAAAGCAAGGGCTCTGGACACACCCAGACTCTTAACTTGGTCATTGTTGTCTGAAAACCCTAGAGATGTAGACCTTTCCCTTAAGAGTCTGAAAGAGGGTGTGATGGCTATTTATCTTCTTTGGATCTTTGGACAAGGATCATAAATTTTCAAGCAAGCACATTTTAAAACAAAGACCTTTATGATAAGGACCTAGACCACAGATTTCTCATTCATAATCTTAATTCATGTTACTAGTTATTGATATCATAATACATACGTAGTTCTCTAACACTGTGACTCTCTATTCCCCTTAGCCATCTGGAAGTTTTTCTCTGCTTCATTAACTGATATTGACACCTACCCAGTTCCCAAGAAGGGTTAGCAGAATAATGAGTCTTTTGATTGCCTTTTTTAGAACAAGTTGAATTAGAAAGATACTTCCAACCATCTTGGAAATAGGTGGGATGTAATTTGAATTAAATAATAGTTACTGGAAGACAGAAACTAAAGATAACATAAGCTTATTAAGGTGATCAGTGAGCACATATGAAATCTGCACCTGATTATTGTGAATTCATATCTTGCTTGGGGAAATAAATGTGAAAAAATGATTCCAGTGAGCCAAATCACAGCAAGAAGGTTAATCGGCACAGACACCGAGGCAAGTACATCACATGAGGCCGCTCCGTTAGCTGAGTGTAACCTTTTTAGCTCCTCTCTGGAAATGGGGCCACATTGGTACCCAAATTGTCCTACCATATCCAGATTCATCTACTGCCTTCACCTCAGCCACAGATGAGCTTGAGGTCACCACAGCAGAAAAGCTCCCTCTGGGATTCCTGGAGCAGCCGCCTCAACTGGGCGGTTCATGCTGGGTGAGTGAGCACAGGCGGAGTAGGAAATGTTTGTTGATTTACCAAGCAGCAGTGCCCATCCCAAGGGACAGAGAATTGCTTCACAGTCTTCTATCCAAGGTGAGAGAGAAAAAAATTAATGTTCCCTTTGTTCTTAATAATGGAAGCCCTCTCCTTCCTCAGACTCCAATGACAAATAGTTCAGGGAGAAAATAAGTTTCCAGGTTTATTGGTGAAACTAGTATTTTCACTCTTGTGGTGCCATCTTTTATCTGAATGGTGCATATACTTTTGCAGTTGCTACTAAGAGATGGGCTAACGAGGGAACACAGCTTACTTGAGATGCTTCATTGGGATCAAATTAAAAACAATAAATTGGAATTGAGGAGACATACATTTGGCTCCACGTAAGACAGATTTCTTTTCTCACCCTGCAAGCCACTTGCAATGCCACAGCTGATGGTGTGAATTAGTAACTTGGAAGGAGATGTAAGGTGAAGTCACGCATGGAGGGGGGTGCTACTGTTTCCATTCTGTTGACTGTAAACCTGTGAGTGCGCCCACAATGAGCAGAGCCGCAGAGAGAACCCCACTTTCTCAGCACCGCTTGTGTCGATTCCAAATGCCAGAGCACCAGCCTAATATGCGCTTATCCGTCAGAATTTCAAGCAGTCGACTAACACCACCTCTGACTTCATCGCCAATGGATCTTAAGAAATGTCCAATTCTCAGCAAGCAATTTGCCTGACAGCACATGTGATACAGTCCTGGGAAATCAGTCCATAGCACAGATCTACTGCACACAACACTGAGGGGCTGCCTCCGAGTCGAATTCCCAATACCGTTTGAGAGAAAAGGAAGCATTCATTTTAGCCTGACAGTTTGGTTCGCAGACTCACATACCTGTGGGACTACAGAAAATAAATACGTGTTTTTAATCTTATGTTTAATACTATTATGCCATTTTTATTTTCTTTGACACAAAACTTGGAGTAAGAAGATCTCATTCCATTAAAATGAATCGGATTATCTTTTCTTTCAGTTGGTTTAACTTTGACAGTTTCACGCATGTATATGACACTCTGCCTCTCTTGCTCTTCACAACGCCCCTCCTCTCTTTAAGTCCCTTTTCCACTTTCATGTGTGTGTGTGTGTGTGTGTGTGTGTGTGTGTGTCCCACCCAGTTTAACCAGGTCAACTCTGTGACCGCGGATGTAGAACTTTACCTGTTGGAGTGTGTGTATGGGGGGGTCATCAGTGACTACACAGCTTGACTTTAGCACTGATCAAGAGCCAATTGTTGACCAAGGAGGATTAAGACCCCACAAGCCCCGCCCCCATTTATGACTGGCTGTCGAATCCCTGCTTCATGCTGGTCCAGCGCCTGGTCTGCAGCAGCTGTGAGTTCCTGGTTGCAACAGCCAGCGGACAGCCTTCACACCGTTATCCATATCTTGCAGCCTTACAGTCCTTCTGCCCCTTCTGCGATGTTCTCTCAGCCTTAGAGATGGTGGTGTAAACGTCCTGTGTAGCACTGAGCATTCCTTTATTCTTAGCACCTTGAACAGGCTTGATTCTGCATTCTCCAACATTCGCTGCAAGAGAAGCTTCTTCGATGCAGGCTGAGAGGAGCATTTGTCTATGCGTTAGCAGCATGAATATTTAGAAGGCGGCTTGACACGAAGTGAACCTGGAGATGCTTAACAGGAAAGCTTGCTCGTTCTCGGGAAACAGTTTCTTTTCTGGCAACTTCCCCTGTCCACCCACTATGGCGTTCAGAAATCCATACTTCTGTTTTCCCAACACAAAATAATTTAAACCAACATCATTACTGATGAGAATTACAGTTGTTTGGAGATCAAATTGTGAAAGTTTACTTAAAATGAACATTTTAAAAACCTACCGTTATTATCAAATCTAATGATTTAAAAATATGCCCTTATTTTAAAAATATATCTGAGTCTCTGTTTTACCATCTGTTTAGTATATATTGCTACATATTCTTGTAAAATTATACTAATTTACATAATCATGGATTATATATGCATTTTAATTTATAATACACTTTAAATGTATATATATGGCTGAATTATGAGATAGGGTCTTGCTACACCAGGTTGGCATGTCATTTCTGAAATCTTGTGGGTTCATTCTCACCATATTTGGAACAGCAGGTGTGTGGCACTGTGCCAAGCTTAGTCTGAATTTTAAAATAGTAATCTGAAATTTCTGCTTTCTTTCCCTTTATTGGTATGCTTATATGTGTGTATGTTTGTGTCCAAGTTTGTGTGTGCAAATGTGTGCATATGTGAGCAGGTATCTGTGGGTTCACATGAAGGCTAGTGGACGATGTTGGCTGCCCTCTCTCATGATCGCAGTGACCAAATACCTTTTGAGACAGAGTCTCTCATTCGCCTGAAATTTGCCAAGTAGCTTGACTGACCAGTCAAAGTCTGACTGTCTGCTTTCCCCAAGCTTGCAATTTGCAAATGCTTGTCACCATGCCCCATGTTTGCGTTTGTTTGCTTGTTTTCCTTTAATGCACATTCTGCACATTCTGGGGATGGAACTCAGGCCTTTGTGCTTGTAAGACAACCATTTTATGAATGAGCCTTTTCCTAGCCCCTGAAAGTTCTGCTTTTATAAAAGAAGAGCAAAATATGGGAAAGCCCCATGCAGATAAAATGGAACCATTTTATAGGTAAGAATAATTGTATACACACACATACATATGCACACACACACACACATACACACACCTGGCAGAACATGCCACAGCAAGAACAATGTAGCAAGCAAGAACAAGGACAGAGACTTGTCCTGTAAAGATGAAACCTGCACTGAATCAAACGATGTGCATAACTTTCACTGAGGCCCAGAGCAGAAAACTGACCTGCAGCCTACCTCACGTATAAGGTGTAGATCTGCTGCTCCAAATTAGGGGAGCCAACAAACAAAATAGACTTACTGAATTCCAAGTGTGGTCATTCTTTATGAGTAAAGGTAAATCCTGGCCTAAGGACTCCCTGGGGAGCATGGTACAACACCCAGCAATAAAGTCTGCTTTAACCGGCCAGTTAAGGAAACTGTCTTCTGAACGGAACCCAACACCTGTCAAGGAAGTCGACACATGCATGCTTTTAGAATGTATCACCAACATGCTTCAGCACAGATTTATCAATCAGTAGATTCACAAGAAGAAATGAAAACTGATTCCCATATTACCTGGATAAGCTACTGCAGATTCCTGTGGTTATTGAAGCAAGAATGACATCATGACGAGTGAGCAGATGGGGATGCTCAATGAGAAACGAAACTTGGAAAGCTAGGTCAGTGTACGTGTTTAGCATAAAAGGAGAACACAGATATATAGCTTGCCAAGTAGCTTGACTTACCAGTCAAAGTCTGACTGTCTGCTTTCCCCAAGCTTGCAATTTGCAAATGCTTGTCACCATGCCCCATGTTTGCGTTTGTTTGCTTGTTTTCTTTTAATGCACATTCTGCACATTCTGGCAAGCTCCTATTTAAAAAAAAAACTGTGTCCTTGATCATTAAAAGTGACAAAGCAGATTTTTAATGGGACAAAAATCTTAAGATCCAGAATTCATGAAGCATTCTTACAGCTCAATAAAAAGAAGAAACAAATGCTCAACAAAATTGGACATAATAAGCAGATGTTTCAAAAAAAAGAAATATGTTCAGCATTATCACTTGGAGTTAATATTATCTCAAAAAAGTTTAGCAGTTTCCAATAATTAGAACTTATATTAATTCTGTCACCCAGAGAATCATCATCAGACATTTATCAAAGAGAAAGGAAAAATGTCAAAGAAATGTAGAACAAATGCATTTATTGAGAGTCCCTTTTCTCATGTCACCCCAAGCTGGAAAAACCCATGTAGTAAACAATGGGAAATTAATAAAGAAGTTATTCAGCAATTTTAAGCAATGATATATTGATGCAAGCAAGGGCATAAATGATGTTCAGAATCATGGGCAAAACAACTATGAATAAAGATGCTTCCTACACAGTGCCTTATACTGCAACTCAAGGATGGATAAAGTCTCAGTGATATAAATCAAGCCCTAAGGTCTTCATGTGCTTCATCTGGCAGCAGGAATGAGGTGGATAATGCAAATTCTCTGCCCTGGCTGGTGCGTGCATTGATTTACTCTCTGTGAATTATACACTTAAGGTGTATGAGAAGAAAAAGAATTAAATGTCTTCTGTAGGTTAGAATATTTGCATAATAGAAAATTTCAAACAAGATTATGTTAAACAGAAACTCCAGTACAATTAATAGGTGACTGGAATGACCATTAAACTTTGTGTTGTTCTTTAACATCTGATGTCTGAAAGCACATTTGAGAAATATATAAATCACTTTCTGATTGGAAGTGAGGCCTTACTGTGAGGGGTCACGTGACTGACCTGCAAGCCTTGAGACAGCCAGTGGCTGGGAAGGCCACAGACCCTGATGGGGGACCTTTTACTGTTGCTTGGATAAGTGAACATGTAGTCAAACTACTTACTAAGTATTTATGATTATGCTGAAAAACTAGTGAGCTCTCAGCCTGGATCAGAGAAGATACTTTCTGAAGCAAGCAGCAGTAAACACAGAGACTCAGAACTGGTCAAAGTGCTGAGACTGAATGACAGTTGGGTGCTCAGACCTAAATGGGACATCTTCAGCACCTCATTCATCCCCAGGGAGCATTGCAGAAGAGGGGGAGGAAAGATTGGGCAGGCAGGAGGATGGAGAGTGCCCCGTAAAGCACTGCCTTCTGCTTGTGACATGACCATCGCAAGCATGAGCACAAGCCAGCTGTAGCTTGAACAAACCTGCAGGAAACCTGCACCAAAACAACAGACAGGGAAGTAGGAGCGAGGGCAAGAGAGTATGATCACAATGCATTGCACACATGCACGAGGGATGTCAAAAATAATATCAAAAATAGGTCATGCATTTCATAATTCTTAGAGTATTTTTTCCCTAAACATTTCTACCTTGAAAATATTATTGTACGATATGTTAAGCTCTAATTGGAAAGTCTGCTTTGAAATCAAGCTATAATGTAAACAGGAAAATACTAAATACTATGATGCAAGCGTCATAGCAGACATGGTAGCTTTTACTTGTATCCTAGGACTTGGGAGACTGAGGCAGGATCAGGAGAAGTTGCAAGCGCCAGTTTAACACAGAGTAAAGGGGGTACCCTTGTCTCAAAAAGAGGCCTAACCAAGGGAGGAGGAAGAAGAGGAGGACAAAATTGAGAGGATGAAAGAGGAGAAATGTCATATTTGACATGAAATGTGGAATAAATTGTTGTTTCTTGTAAATATCAAAGCCAACGGGGAGGTGAGATGAGAGGCCCGAATATATCAGAGGTGATCACAAAAGACACAGTAACCATTTTCAGTAAGAAGACTTCTAGCATATTAAATATTCATTCAACAACTCTCATCTGAGAGTAAATATTTAATTTAGCTTATCTGAGCAATGACCCAAGCTATAAGGTGTTCACATAACGAACCCATAGGCTCCACTAAGTGTTCGAGTCATTCCACTCCCAGTCCACTTCGTGATCAATTATTTTCCTTCCCCATCCTGCTCCCCACCTCCTATTCAGTAGGGCCACCTACTAGAGACACAAACCTGAGTGTGGGCTGTTACCTCTCCTGAACTCCACTGCTTGACAGGGACCAAACAGCAGGACATGCTGCAGATGTAACGGCTAATGCCAAAGGCCACAGTGCACGGACATCTGATCTTCAGTGTCCCCAGTGGTGGCATGGCTTTGTCAGCAAAGGAGTATGTGCCAAACTGGAATACCCCACGCTGGCCACCATGGCTCTGTCCTGAAAGAGTGGACCTTTCTGCTCACCCTGCAAGGTGGACCAGCATATGGAAGCTCTTTGATGTCTTTTCACGTGACTACACTGTGACTATAGGGGTTGTTGACTCTGGCTTTGCTTATCTGTCCCACATCTAACAGCAGGATTGATCCTTTGCACATGCATTTGTCCAAGTCATACAGGAAATAAACCTCTTCCTTTGTCCTCACAAAACGTGGTTTGTTCACCTGATCAAAGCTTGACAGTTAAAAGACCAAGCAATTGGTCTTAAAGTACAGTAGCTAATTCATCAGCATTTTCCATGACATCTAAGCGGGCACATGCTTCCCACTGCAGTCCTGTCACTTCATGCTGAGTAGTTCAGAGAGTTCTAGGGTCAGCATGTGCTCCTCCTGAGACACAGAAAGGTTCATAGTGATTCTTCATTGAGTGAAGAGATTTCATTGACTCATTTGTAACTTAGCTCAGGAGAGGCTTATAGGACCCAGAATTATGAATTACATCCATAACAATCATGCTACAGAAGGAGATGAATTGTGTGTCTCTTCATATGCAAACAATCATTAATTGTATTGTTACCTGCATTGCTCATTTCTGTATCAGACTCATAGTTTTTTTTTTTTTAGGGTAAAGATTTTTAGTTTTTTAGGGCAAAGATGATACATATTTGAGAAAGATGTCTGAGTTATCAAGAAGTGAGGTTATGATGTGAAAGGCAAAATTAGTCAAAACTGACTCGCCATAAGAGCACTTTGCTCTGAATAATGGAATTCCTGCTCATACATATTCCAACTGTAGAACATTCCTTATTCTTTGTGATTTTGAGAGATGGGTTCTTCAGAAGTGATCCTTGGCCATCATTTAATGAAACTACTAGTTGATGACTATCAGTTCTGGGATGATGGGAAAACCATGATTGTTTGTTTGTTTATCAAATACTGCTGGTGTAGAGAGGGAGACCCCACATAAAGGAGGAATCCCTGGTGGATTCTCTACTTGGCTCATTGGTCGTTCCCCATCTTGGACAATCACATCAGAGATTTTTTTTGTTTTACTACTTTTCTTTTTTGAAGAATTTGGTGCTTTGACAAGTGTGTGTTGCATATATTATGTTCCAGTAAGTTTCTTTTCACAATTTATTATCCCCCATAACATCCTTTCTTATAAGCCTTTCTCCCACATTCATGCCCTTTAGTGTGATCGTAGGCTTGAGAATGTCTCTTGAAGACTAGCAGGATCCTCACTGATACAGACATACTGACCAATGGAATACAACTGAAGACCCTGCGGTAAGTTCCCTACACACAGCTACATGACTGTGTGTGTGTCTCTCCGTGTGTGTACACGTATGCATGCACAGGCATGATGTTCAAGGGCATAATTGAGTATGTACACCTGTGGAGGTCCAAAGGTGATATGAGGAATCATCCTGGGTTGGTTTGCTTATTGATTTGCTCTGGGATTTGCCAGGATCTACAGGATCAAAAGTGCAGGCTATTATTATATCCGCCTGATATTTTTAGATGGGATTTGGGGGTCGAAATTCAAGCCCTTTTCTTTGCAAGACAATGGCTTAGACTCTAAGCATCTCCCAGTCGAGCTGCCTGATTTTTGACAAAGGTGACAAAAATAAACATTGGCACAAAGATAGTGTTTTCCACAAATGGAGCTAGGAGAACTGGATGTCTGCATGCAGAAGATTGGAACTTGATCCTTATCGCTCACCTTTCATTAAAAAAAAAGGTCAATCTGGAACCCTGAAACTTCAGGGACCATTTTATAGCAGGACCTCACTTCATGCACGCTGTTTGAATAATGTCCTGTCCCAAGAGGGCCAAGCTTATGTGTTCTTTTCTAAATATATTCTCATGTGTTACTGTGGCAGTTACTCTTCTCTGTTGCTGTGATACATTGCTCAGGCCAAACATAAGGGAGATAAGGGGATCCATTCAGCTTATGACTCAAAAGGGAGACATGGTCCTTTATGACAGAAAATCATGGCCGACTGGCAGAAGCTGGAGGCAGCTCAAGTCACATCTATCATGGAGGTTGAGAGTTGCAAGCTGTGAACTCAAGAGCAAACTTCTCTCAAAGTCTGGGTAGGATAAGCCAACCTTGAGACCCAGACCCTGTGTTTTACCTTTCTCTAGCAGGGCTCCACCTCCCAAAGTTTCCATGACCTTCCCAAATGACTGCTAAGAATTCAAACACATGAGCCTATGGGAAACAACTCCCATTTCAAGCCATGGGAAGTACTTTCGTAACTTGAGTGTATATAATCATAACAAATTGTGCAGAACCACTGAAGACTGTGGGAGGAAGAAACTTGCAAGAATATAGTATAGGGATACTGATGGAAAGGTAAGGGGACACCATAGGTAGACATGAGGTTGTGAAGCCGAAAGAACTAAACCTAGGATAAATTTATTACAAATCGTGCATTTGAGCCAATGAGAGGGCTCAGCAGGTAGAGGTAATTGCAGCACAAGCCCAACTACCTGGACTGTATTCCTGGAACCCCAAGGTAGAAGACAGCCAACTCCTAAATATCGTCCCTCTGAAGTCCACATGCAAACTTAATGTATGAGACTCACTTCAAAGTTAACCAATGATGTAAGATCCATGTCTTCACCTTTTATTCTTGCTTACCTGCCCCAAGCTTCTCTTGTTATTCACCCAATCTCAAAAACAAACTTCTGGGAACACCCAAGAGAAGCTTGAAGAATTTTATGGCTACCACAGTCAAGAACTTTCTGAGAAACTCTTGATGAGAAGTGATGGATCAGCCTGACTTGGCACTTTTTTAAATTAAGGTATATTATTGAGAACATTCCCGTTATAGTTTGTGACAAATAGGGCTGGTGTTGGTCTTGCAGAAATGTAGTACTCTGAAGGAATGAGGTGGGAAATAGATGGAAATATCCTCAGAGATGTGAGTGAGAAAAATAAAAAGCAAACATGTGACTGTGAATGTTCACATGAATACATTGTTCATCGAAGAGGGCTATATGTGAACAGTCCCAGCAGATACAGATCGGTCCGGGTAAGAAGAGATGGGAACCCAGGAGCTGCAGGCACCAAGGAGAGAAGACGTCACGAGTCACTGTGGACTCAGCCTTCACTGTTAAGATGCAATTCATATCACTAGACACTGGTTGTGAATGGATGTATCTGATCATACCTCCTGCACCTATGGAGGTGAAACATATTCATAGAAATACTGGCATCAAACTATAGCCCATGACAATTATCTCAGTTCACCTGCATGGTTGCTGACAAGTGACCATCAAATGGCTTAAGAGAACGAGGAGTTTATTTTCTCCAATTACTGGTTACAGTTCTTAGTCCAGCTTGATGGGAGAGCACGCACCAACACCAAGGCCAAGGGAACTGGCCACACCATCACCACATAACAGCTGAGAGATGGACAGTCCTTACTTGCCAGATCAGCATGTCTGGCAAAGTATACAGAAGGATGCCGACTCTCTCAACTGACTCTCATTTTATTCATCTGTTCAGGGCCTAGTCCCACCCACCATGGGCTGGGCCTTCCCCATCAGCTAGACAATCTCCTGCAGGTTTGCTCTGGGCTTAACCCAACCACTAATTGTCCACAAATGTGCCCAGAGCTTGAACCCTCGAGTCAAGTTGACACCTGTGCCTAACTATGACAACAACATTAGGCTTGTTTGTCGGACTGACCCGTTCTTCTGTCCCTTTTCTTTAGAGAAATTAGCACGAGTTAGGCACACATGTATTGCTGGATCCACTCTGATGATTCCCCAATCACAGCTTCTGCACGATAATGAAGATGTAAGCCAGTCAGTCCTTCCCAATGCTGCAGGGTCATTACCATGAATGATGACAACCAGCTGCACACAGAGCCTGTATATAGCTGGTGAAAGCTGTATTTCCAAAGCCAGCAAGACAGAAAGTCAGCATTTCAGAAGACAAAATATGGCTGTGATAGGAATTAGAATCTTCTAGGCTCGGATTCATCCAAACATCTTATAGTATGCCATGTTTCTAGGATTATTTGTTTATTTCTAATTTTAAATTAGCTTATCCATATAAGACAACACAATCCTCTTTACCTCAGAGTTATCTTAAAAGTACACTGTGATTTCCTATTGAGAGTTAATATGGACATCCTGTAATAACATGAGAAAGAGTTAAGATGTACTGCTAACTAAATCAAACTGAATGTAAATTTTTCATTAAAGCAAAGATCAATAATTAATTTGGGCACAAAAGAATCCATTATTTTGTGAAGATGACGGACTGTACAGTAACAGAAATTGTGAATTAAAAGAATAGGAAAAAGGCAAGGGAAAAAGAAAGTAGTCAAGTCTTGCTCATATGCTGGGAACATGACGATTTCTCAGACACAAAGTCCCATGTGCCCAACAGCATATCAACCACTGTGGGGCAGTATCTGAGGGGCTGGCTGGGGGAGGGGGCGGGGGATGAGGACATGAACTGAGGACGGGAAATCCTTCCCGAGTCCACCCTGCCACCTGAGGGGGCTTCCACAGGATTGGTGTCCATGGGTATGGAGACTCAGAGGCAGTGGGGATGGATGAGTGGATGGATGCAGGCATCCCGGGAACATTTTCTTTCAATTTGAGGAAAATTGAAATTGACCTTCATCTACCTAACATATACATTGTTTACCCACCCACTTGTTTAAATTGCTCAAGTAACATTGTTATCTTTTTGTTCTTTAAGTCTATATAAGATTTAAAATGAACTTGTCTGTCACATGATTTATCAAATGAGGAATTATATGAGCTAACAACTTATGCTAAAAATATTTTAATATTTTCACTCATATATTAGAAAATAAATGCCTCCTACTTTCCTTGTCAGTCAATCAATAAGAATTGTGTGTGTGCGTGTGGGTGCACACATGCCGTGACACTTATGTGGTAACTCAGGGCTGATTCTTGCCTTCCACACTACTGAGTCATGTTCTCTCTTCTGCTGCATGTACTTCTCCAGGCTATCTGGCCCATTAGCTTCCATCTGATTCTCCTGCCTCCACCTTCCATCTCTCTGTAAACCTACTAGGAGTACAGATGTACACAACCACATTTCCCCACCCCAGGGATAAAAGTCAGGCTTGCATGATAACCTAGTTTATCTTCAGAGTTCTATTGTCAGATCCTACCTACTCTTTTGATCATTTCTGTTCTTTCATGTTTTGACTCAGAAAGACAGAGATTGCTGGGCAGATATACTCTCATGAACGGAGACTCCTTTAACAACATAACGAAGAACCCACCATCTCCCACTAAGGAATGGTACCATAGACAGCTCATCACTCTGATACCTGATGGCTGGAGGCTCTGTGACTACAGCAGACAGAGCTGACGTGGGGAAGGCTTCTCAGCCAGTCCCCAAGAACATGGTCAATGCACTTTGGGTCAATGAAATGACTTGAAGTTCTAGAACTAGTACCTAGAACCAGGACCAAATATTCTAGGCAAAGTCTTCTACAAAGATCCCATTGCTGAGAATGGCTTTGGGGAAGATGCACATGCAAGTAGAAGAGTGTTGGGCAGAGAGGCGCCCAGCACTACTGTGCTGCTGGCCATTCCATGAGCCAGGATTTCAAAGAGAGAAACAAATGAAAGAACCCACATAGAAAATACCAACCAACTGTCTAAATTTAAGTGTTGAAGTCAATGGTACCACAAAAAATTAAAAGTTATATGACAAATGTGGGGAAATGCGTCAATAGCTATGACAGACAAATGTCAAGAGATATTGTTAGATGGGTAAATACACAGAACAGGATACATATTTACAGGCAGATTAATACATGTTTAATACTTAAATAGTAGGCTACCTCTGGGGATCAAATTGTCAGTAAAAATATACAGCTATGGAAATCATTTACATTTTAAATGAATACAACCAATCCCTGTTACTCATTGTATTGAAATTTTAAAGAAAGTGCAAAAGCAAATATATTACCAGTAATAAACAGTAGGTGGTGGAATAGGTGATAACTTCTTTCTGTTTACATTTGCTTAATTTCCCTATTGCTTAAAGAAATATATTCTTTAAATAATGTGTTCTCAAAATCCAAAAAAACTAAAAAAATGTTGATTTTATGTCAAGTTATGGAAATTATAGCAAGAATTTTTCAATATTTTTCAAAATTGAAATACTATTTTAAAATATTAAAGTATTATTTAAAGGATTCATTGCAAAATGAATGAATTATAGGCCATTTTATATGGCTTGAAAAATATTTGGTAGCTATTTTCAGGAGTCAAAATCATGTTCAGTAATTAACAAGATACACACTTTTTTATGACCATATCTTGGAACTACTATTGTAGAATCCTCTTAGTCTGAAACTCTAAAGTCCAAATTAACCATACCCAACTGTTAACAGAAATTAAATGCAAGAGCTTTGTCAATGAACAAAAGGATAAAGTAAGTCCAGACTACCACATTTCTTCTTTCTCGGAAACTGTCTATTAATAAATAACCAATGATAAAAATTCAGGAAATCCCTCTGTGTACTGAAGCATTATAAGATGAATTATTGGACATGTTCTGTGGAGACAACTGTATTTGCCATAGATGTCTGTGCATGTGTGTGGAAAGAAAGGAAGAAAGAAAGAGAAAAAGAGAAAAAGAGGGGGGAGAGAGAGAGAGAGAATAGCTTCTTCATTCTGGGTCCTCTGAAACCAGTGATGGAACCTTTG
Organism: Typhlomys cinereus; assembly: GCA_023101885.1. Taxonomy (NCBI): domain Eukaryota; kingdom Metazoa; phylum Chordata; class Mammalia; order Rodentia; family Platacanthomyidae; genus Typhlomys; species Typhlomys cinereus. The sequence goes on from JALPQD010000324.1 coordinate 1,970,822, forward strand.
AAATTTTATTAAGTGATATTAATATGATCTTGCAGCTGATACATTTCATGTCCCTTGTTTCTTCTGAAGAGAAGAGGAAGAAATATTTCCTCTGTGATCATTGACTTCACCCCTTCAATTGCTAAAAACATGTTTGTACTATATCAGCAGCTATAATGATAATGCATCATCTATTTTAATGTTAGTTATAATCTTTCTCTCATTCATTCCTTATTGATCCAAGGGTCAAATGTGCTGGCCCATAGCCTCATGTATTTGAGTACTTGATCCTCAGCGATGATGTTGGTCTTATGGAGTGGTGAGGAGGTGGGGGCCTTGCTGGAGGATCAGGCTTTGAGGCTTAATGATCTTGTCTCACTTTCTCCCCAACTGAAGAATCTTCTTCAACTGAAGAATCGGTCCTTCTGGAAGGTTTGGAATATTTGGATCATTCAGAAAGCTGAAAGGTGAAGCCTTGCTAGAAGTAAATAACTGCTAAGTTGGAGAGATGGCTCGAGGGTGAAGACTGCCTCACAAGCAGAAGACCTGAGTGTGGGTGCCAGGTCCCATGCAAAAACACCCAGCAGAAAAAGCAGAAGCCCATGCTTTTGGCCTGGTGGGCGAAGCCTGGGAAATCCCAGAGCAAAACAAAAAGAAAGGAAAGTCAATCCAGGATGACTCCTGAAATCATCCTTGGTCCTCTACAGGGACACACAGTGCCTGCCCTCTGATGATGTGTGCACGAGCGCGCGCGCGCGCGCGCACACACACACACACACACACACACACACACACACACTAAAAAATCAAACAATTTACTGACATTGCTAACGACCCACTTTCCCTTCCAGCACTACGGCTGGGCCCACTCTCTGTCTGTCTCACTGTCATCTCCATCATGTCTAAACCCGTAACTAGAGGAATACAGAGTGTCTGATCAACCCAAGCTCACTGATGTGGTCAGTTTAACTACTCGTATTGCTTGAAATTCTCAGTCCCTACGTCTAAGGCTGAAACACCTAGGGCTGTGCTTTGCATGGCGTCTGGGGATCCTAACTCCAGCTTTTAACTTGTGCAACCAAGTGCTTTAACCACTAAGTCATGTCTTTAGCCACCTGAAAAAAATGTGTTTTTAAACTAAAAGTTGATAGCATATGAGGAAAGGATGCATGTCATCAATTAGTGAAGGTTGACATGTAATTTTAATAAAATTAGAGTGTACTAAAAGTGAACAGGAAGTGTTAAAATGCATCATGCTTTTTAAAGGTAAATACTATTTGGTATTTATTGGGTAAACTTCAGTCTCTCTTTCTTTCTCTCCCTCTCTCTCTCTTTCTGTTGACTTTGTCTCTATCTATGTGTGCGTGCGTGTGTGTGTGTGTGTGTGTGTGTGTGTGTGTGTGTGTGTGTGTAACTGAGTGGGCATGAGCATGGATGTATGAGAAAAAGAGAGAATTTTGCTTCTGCTACATCCTATCCTTCATTGCATTGACTTTTGGCACATTACCCTCTATTACAATTCCTCCCTTACTCATTAGTTACAAGAATACATGGTATAATTGTGGACTCTTCAACAACTCTCTGTCACGTTAGGAAGAAATAAACGAGCATCTTCTGTTCCTAGCTGTGTGATTTTCCTCCCTGCTCTGCCCCCAGTGTTGTCTTGGTGTCTCACTCCCTCATGTGAACACATGGTCTGGGGAGACGCCACAGCACGACCTTTCCACCCAGGCAGGGCTTCCACGATAGGCTGAAGCAGGAAATTCGCTAAGCTCTGGTGTGACTTACCAGTAGGCTTATTATTTGGATCTCTTAGGGAAGTAGGGGTCGAGGGTTACTCACAGGAGTAGGAGCGACTCAAAGTTCACTCCAGCATGACTGAGGCTTTCCCAAGCCTGAATAGGTGTAACCCCCTCAACCAACCTTCCTGAGCCTACACACCCCAGGGCCCCTTCCAGACCTCAAGGTCCCAAGTGGCACATGTAACTAGGGCAGAATCCCATGTAGCAAGGCCAGCTCCAGGTGAGAACCCAGTCACCATCTCCAACCCCCGCGTCTCTGAGGCAGCATCAGCAGAAAACAGGTGCCATCGTAAAGGTCTCAGACCAAGATGGCAGTCGATAATTTGCAGGAAAATGCCATACATTCCATCCCGGCTCTTAGCAATTATTCGTTGGATAAGTAGGAAGGATCCTGTGGCATCCTACTCTCTGTCCGTGGTGGGCTGATACGGAATCCTTGGGTGAGCAGCTGTGAGGAGCTGGGTGCTTCACTACCCCACCAGCAAGTCTGTTCCTGTTTCGCCGCCTCCATTCCAGACCAGCATGTACCTATGTGTGTGACGGGTGCCCTACAAGCTATGCAATGTCATGTTAGTAAGCAGGGGAACCTGAGACAATGGAGACGAATGTCCATTTGTCAGTGAAACCAAGTAAAACACAGGCTACATTCTTGAGGCCCAAGCAGACACCAGTGAGAGAGGACACAGTGCCCGACAGAGGCGTGAGAAGAATTGTTCACCGGATCCTGAAATCTCCCTCCCTCACAGCTAAGGGAACACAAGTTAACCACACACTCTAACCTAGGAAGATAACTATTGATGTCCGCTCTTCCAGTAGCAGGAATGCATTCCTGAGTTCAGTGTCACTTGCAGAAGAGCTGAGGCAGGAGGCGGCAGTCACAGACAGCATTCTACTGTGCTCCAAGCTCCCCTCTGTGCAAACCCCACAACATACCGTTGGGTTTGCTTCCTTTGCACGTAAGGGAATGATATACATTACATGAAGGTAGACTGAACTAAAGAGTTCCTTGACCAGGGAGACTGCAGCCTGGGCCCAGTGATGAGTATTCATCTCTGGGTGAACCAGATGACCACTTCCACCTGTGAGAGCCGTTACAGCACCTGCCTTCCACGGTGCGTCCCCGTGTCCTCCTTGTGGTCTCCAATGGGCGGTGCTTCCTTTAACCTCATTGGATTCCTGGCAGCTCCTCGTAGGCCTGGCTCTCGGGCCTGAGGCTTCAGACCCAACCTCTTCACACTCTCATTCTTCAGTTGATGCACTGTGCTGCATTTCATCTTCTTAATACTTTGAGACCCAAGCACTAGGCTTACTCGACTCATAGTTACATGTGAGTGTTTCCACCCTCCTTACTCTCGGTAGATGTATTCTTCAGGGTTCTCTGAAGAAACAGAATCTATAGAATGTAGTACATATAAATAAGTTTATTAAAAGAATTCACGATGAAAATAGTGTCCTTCAAAGTAGCCGCCTACAGCTGCCTCATTCTTGACCAGAATGTTCCACAAAGCCAAAAGATCTTGAGAAGGTCTCAAGCCTTTACTTCTCTGGAGGGTCAAAGATGCTGGGTTCCAACATCAGTGAAGAACAGCTGGGCTCTGATGTCAGGGATGATCAGCGAGCAGCAGCAAGGCCTAGAGACCAGGCTCCAAAGGCAGCGGGACCAGCAACAATGTGGTGGAAAAGGTGAAGCTGCAAGTCAGCCAAGGACAGAGGCAGCTGCAACAGTAACAAAGAAGCCAAGATGCTCTAAAAGTGAACAAAGTTCACAGAGTAGACTGCACAGCAAGTCAATCCAGGATAAGGGAAGAGCAAATCCCTCCTCCTTGCACCTTCTATTGTCTGGTCCACCACTGGAAGGTACCACCCAGTATGGGCTGGGTTCTCCACAGCAATCAGTCAAGTACCTGCAGACTTGTTCAGGGGCCATTCCAACCATTAACCTTCCACAGCTGTGCCCCAATCAGTCTGCAACTGTTAAATTGACACCAAAATGCAACCATAACAGTAGAGAAAATGGTTATGTTCTTTCAAGAACTGAAGAGCCAACAAAATCTAGGTTTAAACATTACATTTCTACCAGCCTTGCCACTGTAGTTCATGTAGGAAGAGTTATCACGTCTTAGATATTTCTTTCTGTAGGAAAGCTGACGTTGCATTTTCATACAATGTTGATAGTATTTTTAAAGCTTTTCTGACAGATGAAAAATGACTTTGAACATGTGAATCTGGACGAAGGGAATAGCTCTCTAGAGGCTGGCGACTCCTGAGACGATGGAACACTCCTTTGAAATAAGCAGATAACAGAGTTCCAGAAGCTTCTATGGAGACAGCTGTGGGGAATTGTCACCAACAGTCTTAGCAGTGGATTCTGTTTGTAACAGTACTTACGACCAGACAAGATGAGTCCACTACCGAGATAGGGACGAGACTGCTACAGGGGTGACCAACCATATCTTTGCTGAATTGGATGCCCACTCCGTAGGAACAGTACCCGAGGCTATTGTTTAGTTAAATGTGCACGATGTACCTACCAAACTGCCTTCTGGACTCTGTTGATGCCTACAGATTGGTGCTTCTGTTATATTTGCCAGAAAAGCTTTTTAGAATCATCAAAGTGCAGGGAACAAATGACTGTTCAAATAACCAATCAGAAATGGGGGACAGCCACTACATGCCTTCTAAAGCTCAGGGAACTTTGTAGAAGGGGTGGAAATAATGGAAGGGCTGGAGGAGGGGGGATGAGAGTGGTGAGAAACTGACTGTGGGGCAGGTCATGACCACGGCACCCCTGAATAAGATCTATGCAGGACTGGGGCTGTCACACACCATAGGGGCTGGAGAGGTGGCTCAGGGGTTAAGCCTCCGCCTTGCAGGCGGAAGGTCCTGAGTTCGGATCCCAGATCCCACGTATAGACGCCAGGCGGAAGCGGGGGCGGTCCTGCGCTTCTGGTCCTGGTAGGGCGGAGCCTGTGAATCCCGGGGCAGAAGGAGGTGGAGGCGGCCATGGTGGTTCGCGAATTCGTCCGTGGTTCTACACATATACAGACACACACACACACATACAGACACACACGCGCGCTGCACATACACACGCACATGCGCACAGTTGAATAAATAATAATAATAAAAAAATTTAAAAAGCAGCATATAGAAGTTAAAACTGCAGCTCTTATTTTAAAAAGAAAGTGAACTTGACAAAACCTACATAGAATTAAATGAATTAAAGCATACTACATCAGGATATTAGCTATGGCTGTGTTGTGGCTATGAATGAATTCTTTCTTTTTTCTGATTTTCCTCTTGTTTTTAACTCGTCTTCCCCACAGCAGTTGCACTTTCCTAATAAAAAAATGACAAAAAGAAATAATGGAGCCATCAAGGGCCAATTCATGGAATTGGTAGGGACTCCCAGGTCCCACCTGTCCCTGGGGCCTCATATACAGAAAAGGTTAGTGAGGATCTCTAGTGTAGCCACTGCTTAGGTGCACTGACCCCTGAGAGCAAATTCATGTCACTGTTAATGAAGCCCATTGCCCCTTAATAAAAGACATGGGGGGGTAATGAAATAGCTCCTGGGCATTCTTGTGCAAACATGCTGGATACATATCTGTCATGAAGTCTTGCATATCACGACTGGATTATGTCCAGAAGATAATGCCTGGCTCACCACCTTCCCACTCCAGGTCCTTAAAATCTTGCCACCCCATCTTCTTCAATGCTCCCTGAATTTGGGGGTGGAAAATCTCAAGAAGTTCTGCACAGCTCTGAGAGACCGATGAGGACTCATATTGATGGGGAAGTAAAGGAGGACGCTTTTCCTCAATGATGCACCCCCTGATCTAGGACTGGGGAAGTAAAGGAGGACTGCTTTTCTCAATGGTGCACCCCCTGATCTAGGATGGGGAAGTAAAGGAGGACTGCTTTTCTCAATGGTGCACCCCCTGATCTAGGATGCTTACTGGAGCATGAATCACATCAACCATTAGTCATCTCAGACGAGATGAAACACAGTGCGCCGTGTAAGCGAAGAGATTTGAAACTAGGAGGAAGTCTGGCAGGGGAGATGAGGGTTTGTAAGGGGAAAATGAGGGGGATGGGATTTGGGGCTAAGGACTGAAAATATTATAGTCACATTAAAAACTAAGTACAAATACATGAAAGAAGAAGAGGGCTAGTGAGAAAGATGAGCAGCACCACCATGGTGAAAGGGGTACAAGAAGGGAGACTGGGGCATGCGCAGGATCGAAATACCTGTGCAAAAATATAATAAACCAGTTGCTGTATATAATTAATACGTGCTGATAAAACATTAAACACTATCATTAACAAAAAGTGAAATTAAAAGGGGATTTATTTCATAGATGCTCAGGTGTATGTTAAGCGGTTTACATTTCCCAAATTTCCAGAATTTGAAAATGTTTCCTGTTTTCCCTTATTTTCACACCTTATTTATCCTTCACATGTGCCTTGATGGATCAATTCCTCTTGAGCCAAAATGAATGGATACCTTTACTTACTGTGTCTACTGAGTTCATCTGAAACAGTTGTATGTTTGAAAAAAGAGGGATGGATGGACTCTGAGCTCACTTCTCATGTGCTATTTTATTATTTAATTATTTTATAGTTTTGTTCATTAATACAATAAGTTTATATTTTTACACTCTGATCCCAAATCCCATTCACTTTCCTTTTCTTTTTCCACCCTCCTTCCCTGCTAGTCTCCCTCCTATTTCCAGGTCTTTCTGCACTGAGCTTTGTCAGGTTGATATGATGGCAATGTGCCTAAGCGCTTGTTAGACTTCCACAAGAAATGCTCCTTTAAATAGGATGGCATGTTTACTTCACTGGATACAGATACAGTCTTCAGACAAACTCTATCAATCACGCAGTAAATGTTTTCTGAGTGAATGAATTTACCACAAGGATGTTTCAGTTTATTGTTTTAAAATTTTTGAAGGATCAGAAAGATGGAAGTTGATTTACATAAATGTTCTTTAAAACAACTGCTCAGTTATACCTACTGAATTAAATGCTATTTAATCTTTTCAAAAAATCATCTGAGAAGAGAATTAAGAAAGGAAAATAAGAAGTACTGAGATGTGCGTGGTTTTATTTACTTGAAGTTTTAGTAAAATGCCATTTTTAATTGAATAGATGCTGATCGATTAAGCACACAGTCTGGAAGAAGGATTATATGCCCAAGAAATATGTGATAAAGGAAGAACGAAGGCATATTGGTGTCTGCCAGGAAGAGACCACACCCCTCTAACGTGACAGGATGCTCCGCCTCAAAATAAAGAGCAAGGAAGCTCCCAGAAAATTGTCTTTAGAATGTGAGAAAAAATTGTCCACATGTATTTAAGAAGCTTGAGACTGACCTTTCTCTTGCGACTGCATAAAAAAGTAAACCCAGGAGTTTTAAAAACAAGTACTTCAAACTTAACAAGAAGTCACACGTTTTAATGAACAGTGTTTTTCTACCTGCCTTATTCAAAAGAATAATTGGTAACTGCAATTTGTCTTGTTACTGTACAGGACTTTAGGGTAGTAGTTCTTTAAAGGTTAATTGCAAATTGAAATCTGAAACCTGCAATAACACAATGCCTTCTTCTGCACAAAGAAGGGAGGGAAGTTGGAAAGGGCAAATAATTATCTGCTGGAAGCAAAGTGGGAGGCTCCTAGTTCCCCATAAACTCTGAGCACTGTTTTTTGGCCCAGACTACAGTGCACTTCCCACAAGGCCGGCACAGCAGCAAAGCCTCAGCAGACATTTTTGGACATGTTAACAAATATTAAAATTATTACCAAAGTTGATTAGAATAGGAAGGTAAGAAACTTAGTAAAACAAAAGCAAAAGTGAGAAAGAATAAATTTGGAGGATGTTTCCGTCTCATTGTAGGCTTTCCATAAAGCTACTGAATTGTGTATGAGAAAGTTCGTCATATGTACAACAGAATTTTACTCAGGTGTGGAGAATGAAATTAGGATATTTGGAGGAAAATAGATTGAACTGGGGATCATAATGCTGAACAAAATAGGAAAAATGCAAAAAAAATGTTTTTTTCTCATGTGAGGAATATCTACCTGCTTTATTTTACCCAGGAGGGGAGGGAAAGGGACACATTGAGCTTATTAATCTGGTTAACTTATCTAATAGCATGTAATAGTTATCAGAATGTTAAGTCACATATAGACAATGGCTGTTAAGGGCATAAATAGGCCCAAAAAATCTGGCTCTGGATTTGCAATAATCCAGATCTCTCCACTTCATTGGAGGCTCAGACAAGTCAATCAGCCTCACAAGTCTAGAGCATCCATCTATGAACTCCTCACATTCAGTTCTTCCTCGGCAAAAAATCAGTCTTGTGCATACACATAAAGTTGGTCACATATATTCATTATCCCTCGTGGCTAGGAAACCATTCCTAGTGTCTCATGTAGATGAGGCTGGTCATCAGACAGGAGGGTAGTCGTTGGGAGAGAGAGATAGCTAACTGACAGAGTCATTATAAAGAAACTCCTAGATCACATTAAATCTTCTAGTCATAATTGTTCTGATCTGATATCTTCTGTATCTGATCTAACATTTACCTATGATCTGTGATTAGAAATATTATATATAAAATTAATCAATTGCATTGTCTGGCCCAATGAGCTGAAGTTAATGGTGAGGGAGAGCAAGCATCTTATTCATATCATTTATCTTCAGGCCAGCTTGACATTAGTTTGTCCCATGAAACAAGAATTAGACCCTTTAGGGTCTAATTTTATGTCTTATATTCATGACCAAATCTTTAATCAAGATATTTTAGTTCTTAATTATGAAACAACATGCAAGTTATTGTTTTTATTGGAATTAACGAGGAGGAAATGTATGGAGATAACTGAAAAACACTTAAATACATAAAGCTCAGTTCTCAGCAGGTATGTTTCCGAGGTTCAATGCTTTTTGCTATAACATGTAGTCCATTAACCATCACATCATGAACTCATTTTAACCTTTCAAGCTGCCTCTCATCGCCTACCACATACTTTCACCTTCTAAGTAACCGTCTCACGAACTTCCTAAGATATACTATAACCTTCTAAGTAACCATCTCACGAAACTCCTATAACTTGTCTATAACATGCATATTTCCTTCCCTCTACTTGATGGCTCCTTTCTGTTTTATCATATTAGATACCCCAAAAAACATGACTTTTTAAAATGAGACAGTAATGATAGACCTCATCTTTAAAATAAAGAGCTGGGCCCAATTTGGCAATTGTAAATTACTCTACTATCATATAAATCGTATAATCACCCTATCACATATAGACACTATACATCTCTATTTATAAACGTGCACTTAAATCACTTGTACCTTTAAAACACATGACATTTACCATAAATACAGTAGAAAACTTCTGACTTAGCACATTGTTAAGGTGACACAGGCCAAGCTGTCTTAAAGTGAGCCCTTTTTTTCTCTCTAGCTTGAATTCATCAAGATAAGAACCTTGAGTTTGAATGTTAATTGGTAGGATTAAGTCCTTTAAATCCCCACTTTAAAAGAATTTAACATAAACAAAACTTATTTATCTATCATTTTACGTTTATGCACTCAATTGTACTTTAAATATCTTTTAGAGCATAGGTTTACACAGTTAACAAGTAAGTAAAAGTTTTTTTTAACATAGGTTTGTCTGGTTTATAGACTACATATCCAACTAGATCCCAAGACAATGTAATATCAAATGAATAAGTAGCACATGGTCACAAGAGACTCTTTTAAGTGTTCTTTAGAATTCAATAGATACATTACGTAAAAGAGCATCTAAAATTGGGAGAATGAGCATCACATAGCAATAGGAACATTAAGAAATCATTACATCTCAATAACGTGGTTTTAGTAGAAGGCAGACATGTGGATGCATGTGTTCAGGGAAGCAGATTGAAGCAAGGAAGTTGAGGGTCTCATAAGAGAAAGGGAGCCCATACCTCACTACAACGAAAACAAGGAGGTATCAATGAACTCCTCAGAAGACATTTGCATTCTCTGCTGGGACAAAAGTCTGTAAAAGAAGTCGAAGGAATGAACAAGTTTAACTAACCAATATCCTTAGTGGTTTTGGGAATAGAGGGGAAAACTGTTAAGGGAACTGCAAAAGTGCCAGTGGAAAACCGCAGGAGCCCAGTCAGGAGGGCAGAAGTCGAGAATGCTGTTCATGACCATGCCAAGAACACAATGACATCTTCAGTAAACACAATGACACTTCATTAGAATCAAACCAAGCAAGATAATTTCTCATGAAAGAAAACTTACATTCACCAGGAACAGTTTTGATAACCTCAAAATTCAAATTACATTAGAGTGCTCAAGTTAGCACATACTCAGTTCTTTGATGTTATTAAAATTATGTGGTTTTCTAAAAAATGCATACATGTATTTTAACTGAGCATGCCCCAAAACTAAAATGTTAGCACTCAATAGGAATGAATTGGTCACAAATGTGTTGCTTTGAAACACAAAACACATGAACATAGTAGTCAGGCAGATACATGATTGAAAACACATTGACCAGAAAACAAAATTCAGAGCAGCAACGCAGACTCTTAGAGACACATGTAACAGCTAGCCAGCACAGATGATACGACACAGGATTTGACTGTGAAAAACATTATCAAAAGCAGATTAAACTTTTAAAAATACTGTCAAAAGCAGATTAATATTTTTAAAAACCTTATATTTAGTAATGACTCCAATACTAATGATGTATTGTAATACTGTAATAAATAGTGGTTAGAATTTGAAACTAAAGCAGACAGTGCAGAAGCCAGGTGACGTGAAAAGAAATCAGTTTATTAAGCCAACTTAGAGATCATAAATCATATTGTTCCTGTAAGGGTGAGTTAAGTTAAAAACGTGAAGTAAAATGGGGAGGACGGGAACACAGGAAGATTTATCTGTCGTCATGTTGGTCAAACACATGAAGCAAACCAGAGGATGCAGGGAAATGGGGAGGAGGAGGACATGACCATGTTGAGTCCTGACTGGCAAAGAAGCCAGAGTGAATATCACGTGGTGCTTTCATGGAAGGAGCAAAAAGTTACAGAAAAAGCTGGCGAGAGCCTCTGGCTTGGAAGACAGGATGGGTCAACCGAGAACACGCGAGACAAGCCAAAACCACAATGGTGAGGACTGGAACCTCGAAAGGCACCCCTTTGGGAGGGAGGGGGCTGGATCTGGTCCATCCACAGGCAGCGTGAGGTCCCCGTAGAGTATCAGCACACCAGTGTGACTTGCACGGGATGAGAGAGATGAGATGAATCGCTCCAAAGGAGAGGAAACTGCCCATGGGGGGAGAAACTCAGTACACCTTTCAGGGAGCACAGCAAGAAGGCAAAACGGGTTCCTGAGAACCCCAGCATTTGATGAGATGAAAAGAGGAGCTATGCCAGTGAGGGGTGTGCAGGGTTAGAGAAAAGGAGAGAGAGAAAGAAAGAACAGCGGCAGCTAGGAGCTAACCTGGTCGCAGATGTGGGAGAAACCGTGACTGCCCTGGTGGTGGTAGTGGCACGTGAGTTCCTCGTTTGAACTGGGGCCCAGGAAGGAGTCCCCTATCCAGGTTTCCTCACCATTACGAAAGGTTTAAAAAAAGCTCAGGCTCTCCAGGCAGGGGGCAAGGAACGGAAGATGTTTATTGATGACATAGTTACATGGCACTGAACTGATTCTGCGAGGGTCTGAGAAGTGGGATCTGCAGGTGGAGCAGAGCTTAAATAGTACCTGGGCTTGTGGGCGGGGTGAAGGACAGAGGGGTGTGGCTTGCCAGACCCTGTCCGGATGAGATGCGACTAAGCCCAGGCTTCGAAAGTACCCACTGGAAATCTTGGGAACTAAAATTGGAAGGGAAATGCTCCTATCAGTGGGGTTGCCCGAAGAGACCCGACTTTGCATATCACAAGAGAACTGAATAACCACAAGGATAGTCAAACCAGAGGGAATCCTGGGGTCCACAGAAGCAGAGAGACAGGAGGGTGGGAGGGAGTGGGATGGACTGATGAAGGGAAGAGAGAGGGATAGGAGGGAGGAGGATGGAGAGAATCAGGGATGAATACTCAATATGCTTATAAAACTATAAAAATAATATAAAAATGAATAAATAAAAAGAAAGCACCCACTGGCTATTTGGGGGAGCAGTGAGTGACCAACAAGCAGAAGCTCTGCCCTGAGCATGGGGGACCGAGGACTGGGAATCCTATCGGGTTTCAGAAAAGTCAAACACTTCTATTGCTTGGAAGACTGAAACTGAATACAAGTGCACATCCCAGAATGGGGGGGGGGGTTTACGCATGACAAAGGATCTGAGAGTAAACTTCACATAGCAAAGCAAACAATCCAATTAAAATTGTCAAGAATTGGCCAAATTTTTAGAGTATACAAAAATTGACTCCGAAAGACACACAAATGTTTGACATTGTTAGTTATCAAGGAAATGCAAGTTTATATCAGAATGTGATGCTATGTATGACATTGGATGGTTTAAATCTACAGGACATCTTATCCCAAATGCTGGGTTCACAATGGCTGGGCATCTCATGCTTGCTGGTAGCAGTGCAAAGGATATCACTAGAATACTGGCAGTCCGTGAATTTTTTTTGTATAACATTAAACATGCAAACTACTATATGACCCAACTTTCCAACTGATATCTCTATACCAGAAAGGAAATCTTAAAGTTTGTGACAGTTTTATCTACTTATGATAACAATGCTGTGCATGATTCAAATGTCCACCAACAAGAGAAAAAGTGGATTATATATGCTCGTACAATAGCATAATACTTAGCACCAGAAAAAATGGCTAGGGAATGCTTGCAATGTGGATAAATATAAAATACATACTGCATGACGGAATCATGCTCCCACTTCTACAAAGTTCAAGAGAATATACAGATGGTCTTCAGAAAAACGAATGTGGGTTTGAGATAGGAGTAAACTAGGAAACACGAGTATCGGAAAGTTGACAGCAGGCCCTGTGCGTCTCCATGTTGTTTTCATGGGTATATTAAAAAAAAAAAAAAGCTCATCACAGAGTACTTAAGAGCTGAGCATTTTACTATACGTGATTATATCTCAACAGAAAATACTAATCTGTGCCCTCATTATCCCCACAACACTTATGAATATTTTGTTGGTTTATTAAATGAGGCATTCAATCAAATATGCATTTTGATTACATGATGAATATGAAACACACTGATTACCACGTCATATTCATTTGGAAACTTATAAGCAGACACCAAACCACTGTGTGTGACAGGGAGATGGACTTACTCAACCTTCTCAGTCTTCAATCTCTTGTCTATTAACATGGTAATTGCCCTTAATGACTTTGTTCTTCTCAGGGTAATCAGACAGGAAACTTTTGATGGAAAAATGCATAAATTATTCTTGCTCCTGCCAAGAAAAGAATCCAAGATTTTCATCAACTTCTATGCATTTTATTCTTCATGCGAGGGAGCTTTCGGAGCAGTCCTTGTGAACAGGCAAGCCTTATAGTCCAGAGGTGTGGTTCTTGTTTCTTGCACCCCTCAGTAAGACCAGCTTCCTAGTGCAGAAGCCAAGGATCACACACCCTACTACAAGTTACACTTTTATTTATTAAAATATCATCTCAAGAAGTAATAAAACTACTGATAGTAGTGATGCTTTGTAGTTCTTCCCACTTATGAAAAACTATGTGCTCAAAGCAAATGTTTGGTTGGAGGATGGGAAGTTTGCTATTGCACTATTTAAAGAGGAAATAATGGACCTTTATGGCATTTAAGTCATTCGTAATTTTATCAGTGAATCTAGGTCAATGAATTGTATCAGTCATATATACAATGAAAGCCTGCCTTTGAGCTTAATTTTTCTCAATTAAATTTCTCCCATGCTTTTGCAAAAACTATATCATATTTTGATATTGAGGACACTTTTTTCCCCATCGTTGGAAATAGAACGTGACCACTGAGCTGCATTCCCAGCCCTTCACTCCAGTGTTGGAGGCAGCAAAGAGCTATTGCTTTGAAACCCTCCATCTAAGACAATGACCTCAGGCAGGTATTGGGTGGGGTATTTTGACACAATGGGCACAAGCTAAGTGGATTTGGTTTACAGACAAGCCTATGAACTATGCTATAGCCATGCATCTGGGGAAGTTCAAACCACTGAACTGTGAAAGAAGCTGATTCCTGAGTGTGTCGATGATCACCCTTTCTCGAATTTTCAAAATGGACTGTTCCATCGATGCCTTGCACCCAATGAATGTTGTGTTTCAGTTGGATAAAACGGAAGACCACGTATTTGATTCTGAAGTGTATTATTTCAAATATTGTCATTGAAAATGCTCCTACAGAATAACTATAGTGTCTGAGTAGTTCTAAGGGAAGCTAAGGAATATGCATATTACAAAGAAAAATTATTAAAAATATTACAAATCATGGAGCAAAGAACTACAGTCACTTTAGAACACATTTGGTCTTGAAAAGGATTTGAGGTCAGGAATGAGGGTCCAGTATGAGAACAAAAGCTAGAAATGCCTGGGGGAAGGATAGTCAGACAGGCTATACCTTCAGATACCATCTTCTTCATCTGTTAAAAATAAGGAGGTTGGTTTGTCTAGAATCAGTAAGATGTCATAGTCGCTCTTCTGGTGCTGATAAAAATATACGATCCCACAAATTTTAGGGGAAATAAGGTGTTTACTGACACTCAGGGTTTCAGGGTACAGTGCATTATGCTGACAGGAGAGCCCTTAACAACATCAGAACTGAGGGGACCGGCATAGCATATCCACAAGAAAAACTGATATTCTGCCAAAGCCAACTGACTCTGTCTCCACCTTATCTACCTGCCCAGGAAATGGTCCTGCCACCGTGGACTGAATCTTCCTTAGATCAAGTAGGTAATCTACAGGCTCGCTCAGAAGCTTTGTCAGCTAAACAATCCTTCAGGGGCATGCCTCAGGTCTCACTTGTCAAGTTGTCACATCGAACTAAGTGGCAAACAAGGGGCATTTGTTTTGAAACCTGCGGTGATCATTTTTTTAAAATATGGTTTCTTTGGTTATTTGTCAGTGTTTCTCGGCCTAAGTTTGGCGACAGTTCTCGTATGTGTTGGATTCAGCTACTATGTCATCTACCATGTCATGCCAGATGCCAAAAACTTCTTATGATGAAAATTGGTTGGTGGGCAATTGCTGGTCTTACATTTTTGAGGCACTTTTATTTTATATAACCTTATGAATTCTCAATTTGTATATACATACATTTCAATCATAGCAAAAATGATGCATGGAAAAGAGAAAATATCTGTTGTTTAGGATCCACACAACATTCTAGCTGCAAGGCGGGAAAGCACGAGCTCAGTTATGGCATCCTCATCTCCATGGCAGAGCGCAGGCTCAGCTGTGTTAGGACTTGGGGTGCAGAGCATGCCACCAAGTTTACTGTGGTTCTACCTTCTTCCTCTCTCAGCTCTGCTGGGTTGGTGCTGGTTTTGCTTTGAGAAGGATCAGGGTTTCCACCCAGGTGCTCAGGGGAGCTTTCTCCAGATCTGGACTTTGAACCTATCTTATCAGCTACCCACCAACAGAAAATGCATCTTCCCTGACAAACAAACAAGACTGGCCAATGAGCCTCCAGGCTTCCTAGATGGGCTCCTGCCTTGGGTTCTGCACACCTGCTGGTGACCAGAAGTAATGAGGGGTGCTGGGTGTCTTCCACAGGGATCCATGACTGACTGGAGGAAAGGAACGAGTCCTAAGAAGATGGTCATTCTGCTACAGAATTCTGAGAATCTCTCAGCAATGTGGTCTGAGTCCGGTGTGGCCCACTCAGTGGTGCTAACGCTGCATCCGGCTCCTTGACCTTCACAAATCCTGACCGGTCGTCTTTGCTCCACCTAAGATGAAGCTCCAGACAGGATGGAATGTCAGGTCCACACAGGTGCGTCTACAGGAGTCATTCACCAGCTGTGCTGAATCAGCGAGCGTGTTTTCTGTCTTTGATGAAACAGTTAAGACACGATTTTTTTTTTCTTCTGATTTTCATATGTTCTGGTTTGATTTGTTTTATCAAATTCTTTTGAACATTGTAAGAAATCACCACAAGATCAGTGTAATGGTTACTCTTAACTATTTCTGTGAGCGAGCACCCAAAGTCAAATAACTTAAGGGAGAAAGGAAGATTTATTCAACTTACATTTCCAGGGGGGACGGGGATATAGTCTTTCATAGCAGAAATGACATGGCTGGCCAAAGCTGAAGACAGGCTACGTCACACCCATCCAAGAGTTTGTTGGGTGACAGCTGAAGGATTCCTTGAGTCTCTCTCCTCCTCCCCAGTCTTCTGTTATGTGACTTTCTTTTATCTGGCCCACTACTGGGAGGTTCCAATGGGATCGAGGCCTGATTTTTGTATTATCTAGATAATCTCTTCAGGTGGTCTCAGTTGATCTTACCAGATGTGGGCTCAGCTGATCTTAATTAATGCCAGGTATGTCAAGTTGATCTCCAGGATTAGCTATCACAATCAGGATACAAATTTGTCACCTCACCATTCTGGAGCATAGAAGCCTGAAAGGAGTTGTACCGGTCATCATCAGGCGTTGGAGGTTCTCTTGTTCTCACAATATTACCTTCCTACCACCAAATCCTGTGGTTACATTGGGCCTTCTTCAAAAGAAAGTTTCCATATGAAAATCTCCAACTCAGTTCTGTCTTCAAAGCCCCTTTTACCACGTGAGGGCAAAACTGGATGATGAGAATTGGACAATTCTGAGAAACGGTCAACCCACCACCACAGCTGGCTTCAGCTTCCCTGATTCCAAGCAATTCCCCGATTCTCCTTTTCAAGACCGGGTCCAGCCACACCTCTGTCGGTCCTCCTTCTTTCTCAAAGGCATCTTATGAATTCATAGTTTCCTCAGATCTCACAAAATGCATGTTTAGCTCCTTTCCTTGATGCCAACTCAGGTTGGGTCTCCAGTTACATTTTTAGATTCATATTCTTTTCACCTAGAGTGTATAATAGTTAGAAGAGGTGAGTCTGGTCAAAGGAACAATGTGTTATACAGTAAGTTGGTGTGTTCTCCCCTTTCAATCCCAGCTACTAATTCAAGTTTCCAGTAAGAATTTAGTTTAATTCTAAATTACAAGGATAAAACTAGAACACAGGTATGGGAGATGTAGGAACAACTAGTACCAAAGAATGTGTTATTTAAAAAAAATGTTTAGGGGCTGGAGAGGTGGCTCAGGGGTTAAGCCTCTGCCTTTCAGGTAGAAGGTCCTGAGTTCGGATCCTAGACCCCACATATAGATGCCAGGTGGAAGCAGGGGCGGCCTGCGTTTCTGGTCCTGGAGCCTGTGAGTCCCGGGGCAGAGTAAACAAGGAGGAGGTGGAAGCGTCCATGGTGGTTCCCGAATTCACCCGTGGTTCTACACACACACACACACACACACACACACACACACACACACACACACACAATTGAATAAATAAAAAAAGAATATTTAAAAATGTTTAATTGACTTGAGGGGAAGAGAGAGAGAGAGAGAGAGAGAGAGAGAGAGAGAGAGAGAGACCTGCCATGATACATGAGTGGACTGAGTGATGTTAAAAGACTATTTTCCTACGACAGTTTGTTCCTTCTACCGTGTAGACTTCTGGGAGATCAAACCCAGGTCTCCAGATTTTTAGGCAGGTGTCTTGCCCACAGAGCTATCTTCTGGCCCTGTGCTACTTTCAAGACATTTATTCATTTGTCTGTGTGTATGTGTATGCACACGTGCATGCATGCGCATGGGGGTATGCATGTGCTGGCATGTTGCCTTGTATACACAAAGACAAAAAGAGAACATCGGCTGTCTGTTTCTGAGGCAGGGTCACTCTGTGAGCCCACTCATGTCTCAGCTAGGTTAGATGACAGCAAATCTTGGGGATCACCTTGTCTTTGCTTCCCTGGGGTTATAGGTGTGCGTTGGGTTCCAGGATCCAAATCCTGGTCCTCCTGTTGGTGGAGCAAAGCTCGGTCAATTGCTCCACCATTTCTTAGGCCCAACCAAGTGTGTTATTTTTACTGTCTTTGGTGCAGTAGAATTCTTTGCTTTGAAGAATGTGGTTATGGATTTTTTTTTGTTCTTTTGACACTAATTTTTCCCCTGAAATCATAGAGTGGAGTTTTTAATGTTTATTTCATGTCCTGTCTAATGATGCTTCTTTGATTCCTATGCTACTAGATTTGTGGGAATCTCTTATAGGACATTATATAACTAAATGCTTCATCTTTATTTCTTACTTTTTATACTTCAAATTTGTTTATCTTTTTGAGAAAATCTTGCGCCGTGGCATTCATGTGGATGTCAGAGGACGTCTTGTGGGAGTCAGTTGTATATGCCGACCATGCTAATTCTGGGGATCAAACTCAGCTTGTCAGTGCACCAGCAAGTGCCTTTCCATGCTGAGTCATCTCCCTATGACCTGCTTTTAGGTCGCTTATTTATTTATCTTGTGTGTATACCAGTTTTTATAGATAAAATAAGAATGGCGCATTCCTATTATTATTTTACAACTTCCTAGTCCTGTTGAGCTAAAGTGTGCATTGCTATCTCCTCTTTGGTCCACAAAGACTAACCAGTGCCGTGGAACGTGGAGACACTGACGCTTTCCTGCATTTGGGCTTCAGAGAGACAGTGCTGGGTGGCCTGGATCGCAGGTAGGGCTCGGGAAGCATCACCCATACAGTGGGGATTGTCTCATTTTCCCTCTGTGGTTCAGTAACCGTGTCTGCTGAAAGAGACGGACAGCAGGAGATTATGACAGGAGCAAAGGACACACAAGCTCACGGACACATGCACACAGGAGTCACAGCAGCTACAAAACTTAAGGCCAGTGCGCACCCATAGGAGTAGACAGGCCAGAGGGAACCCTGGGGTCCGCACAAGCACATAGGCAGAAGGGTGGGAGGGAGTGGGAGAGAATGGTGAAGGAAGGGAGGGATGGAAGGAAGGGGAGGGGGAGGAGGGAAGCTGGGATGAATAGCCAATATGCTTGTAAAAGTATAATAAAATAATAATAATAATGGCAATGATAATAAATAACTTCAGGTCAGATGCTGTGACAAAAAACACCCTCTTCATGCAGAAGGAGGGGACTTGAGGATGTATGCAGTCTGGGAACACAGCTGATGTTTTGTGGAGGAAATGAGCTATGTTTGGGCACAGTATGATTCTGGGGCTCTGGTAGCTGCTTCTTGGTCTTTTCCTCTGCGCTGTAAGTTGGATGAACAGAGTTCAGCAAGAAGAAAGCAAGTCATTGGGTATTTCTGTGACACTCAGCGGCCAGCAGAGAGGACTCCAGCGCCAGACTGAGCCTAATAGAGAGGGACACCAGCGCCTGACTGAGCCTGTATCAAAAAACTCCAGAGCTAGGCTGAGCCTGCATCAGAGGACTCCAGAGCTAGACTGAGCCTGCATCAGAGGACTCCAGAGCTAGACTGAGCCTGCATCAGAGGACTCCAGAGCTAGACTGAGCCTGCATCAGAGGACTCCAGAGCTAGACTGAGCCTGCATCAGAGAGGGACTCTAGAGCTAGACTGAGGCTGTATTAGAGGACTCCAGGGCTAGACTGAGCCTTCATCAGAGGACTCCAGAGCTAGATCGAGACTGCATCAGAGAGGGACTCCAGAGCTAGACTGGGCCTGCATCAGAGGACTCCAGAGCTAGACTGAGCCTGCATGAGAGGACTCCAGAGCTAGACTGAGCCTGTATCAGAGAGGGACTCCAGAGCCAGACTGAGCCTGCATCAGAGGACTCCAGAGCTAGACTGAGCCTGCATCAGAGGACTCCAGAGCTAGACTGAGCCTGCATGAGAGGACTCCAGAGCTAGACTGAGCCTGTATCAGAGAGGGACTCCAGAGCTAGACTGGGCCTGCATCAGAGAGGGACACCAGCGCCAGACTGAGCCTGCATCAGAGCACTCCAGAGCTAGACTGAGCCTGCATCAGAGGAGTCCAGAGCTAGACTGAGCCTGCATTAGAGAGGAACTCCAGAGCTAGACTGAGCCTGCATCAGAGGACTCCAGAGCTAGACTGAGCCTGTGTCAGAGGACTCCAGAGCTAGACTGGGCCTGCATCAGAGAGGGACACCAGCGCCAGACTGAGACTCCAGAGCTAGACTGAGCCTGCATCAGAGGACTCCAGAGCTAGACTGAGCCTGCATCAGAGAGGGACTCTAGAGCTAGACTGAGGCTGTATTAGAGGACTCCAGGGCTAGACTGAGCCTTCATCAGAGGACTCCAGAGCTAGACTGAGCCTGCATCAGAGAGGGACTCCAGAGCTAGACTGAGCCTGCATCAGAGGACTCCAGAGCTAGACTGAGCCTGTGTCAGAGGACTCCAGAGCTAGACTGAGCCTGTATCAGAGAGGGACTCCAGAGCCAGACTGAGCCTGCATCAGAGGACTCCAGAGCTAGACTGAGCCTGCATCAGAGGACTCCAGAGCTAGACTGAGCCTGCATCAGAGGACTCCAGAGCTAGACTGAGCCTGTATCAGAGAGGGACTCCAGAGCCAGACTGAGCCTGCATCAGAGGACTCCAGAGCTAGACTGAGCCTGCATCAGAGGAGTCCAGAGCTAGACTGAGCCCGCATCAGAGAGGGACTCCAGAGCTAGACTGAGCCTGCATCAGAGGACTCCAGAGCTGGACTGAGCCTGCATCAAAGGACTCCAGAGCTAGACTGAGCCTGTATCAGAGAGGGACTCCAGAGCCAGACTGAGCCTGCATCAGAGGACTCCAGAGCTAGACTGAGCCTGCATCAGAGGAGTCCAGAGCTAGACTGAGCCTGCATCAGAGAGGGACTCCAGAGCTAGACTGAGCCTGCATCAGAGGACTCCAGAGCTAGACTGAGCCTGTATCAGAGGACTCCAGAGCTAGATTGAGCCTGCATCAGAGGACTCCAGAGCTAAACTGAGGCTGTATTAAGGGACTCCAGCGCCAGCCCCTCTCGCAGCTGCTGCTCCCAGGCACTCTCTGTTTTAAGTCCAAAGTGGCGTATTTTGAGATATTGTTTCCTGAGCCCCAGGAGAAGGCAGGACACAGATGGGAGCCTAGCTGACGCTGTAGTCACGGTGAGGCTGAGGAACAGCCCTGCCCAGCAGCAGCCCAATCAGCTCTTTGTAGGAGCCGGGTGCAGCCAGAAATACTCAGCTTATTGTTGACCTTTGGGCTAACCGCAAGTGCAGTAAAATCTGCCGGAAAGGGCGATAAGGAGGGGGAGGCCTCCTCTGGGCTGGTCTCTGACCGATGACGATGACGTCACTCCTTTGTCCAGCATACCTGTCCAGAAGTCTAGGGCATCTTTATTACCGATATGGGTTTTAGAAGAGAAAGCAACAAATTTGACACAGTCAACCCTTGCCACGGTTCTCATTATCGGTGTCCCCCAAGCTGCTCAGCATGTTGAAATTTCTGTGATTTGTGGGAGAAATGTGAACATTGGGGCACCTTTATGGATTTTTTGCTTTCTTTCTTTTTAAATACATAGCGCCCCTTCAGATGCTTTGAGATTTTAAAATTCCTTTTCTAATGGCAGGTATCTGAACCTCTGCAGTGAGGGAGACCCTAATGAGTGTGGTCATGTGGGGGCAGTCCTGGGGGGGGCGGTCCTATGGGGGGCGGTCCTGTGGGGGGCGGTCCTGTGGGGGGCAGTCCTGGGCCTGGCGGTCCTGTGCAGGTCCATCCTGTGTCGGGTGCTGCTGCTTCTTCTAGAGTTGGTTCCAAGGACATAAAATTCATTTCCAAAGAGAGAGACAGTTAGGGACGAAGGAAAATACAGACCACATATGTGGTGCGGTTTGGCTGGAGAAGCAGTGAATGCAGGGAAGGCACCTCAGGTTCTATTTCTTTAAGGGAATCGTGTGCTGCAGCAGCACAGCTACACAGTGACAGCCTCCAACTCGCAGAGGCAGTGCCTCTGTCTTAGTTCCACAAGTTATTGCTTCAACAAAACAACTAATGGGAACAATGCACAAAAGAAAGGAATTTTATTCGACTCACAATTCCAGGTGATAGTCTGTGCTGGCTAGGTACCAGGGTCAACTTGAGAAGTGAGGGCTAAGGCTTGAAGCTCATTTGTGAAGGATTTGGTAATTAAAGCAAGCTCTAGACAAGCTTGGAACAAATTAACTAGCTGATGTAGAAGGACGCAGCCCATGGCGGGTGGGACCCTTCTCTTGAGAGGTGGATAGTGGGCAGAGCCTGCGTGGTGGTGTGGCATACTTTGGCAGAGGCATAGACTAGCAAGTGAGGACGTCTGCCCCTCTCTCACCAATCCCTGTGGATATGGTGCAGCCAATTCCCTCAGCTCTGGTGCTGGTATAAACCCTCCTACCAAACGGGACTATGACTTGTAACCAGAATCATAAACAAAAATAAAACCCCTTGTTGGTCATGGATTATCAGCAACAAACGGCCACACAGCTCGTCATGGCAGAGAGACAGGTGTGAGGAGTTGAGGGAGCAGGTCGCATCACATCCGCAGGCAGAGCACAGGTGCCAGCCTGCCCACCAGCGCTCAGCTCACTCTCTTATGCCAGGACCAGTGCTGCCACCATGGGCGCCATCCCTCTTCGAGCACAGCAATAGATATGGTCCCCTACACTTGTGCCCAGAGGCCTCCTTGAGAATCTGTCCCACCTGTGTTCAGAGTCCCAGCTCCTAAGCTTGGGTTGAAACTAGTACCACCCATCTGTCCCCACTTCCCACGACAGCCCTCTCTGATGTCGGGTTAGTGGCTTGCGTGGAACACGGACTTTTGACATTCCTAGTGGCAGCTAGCAAACCTCCACCCATCTCCTCCTTTCCTCTAGCTTGACCTTTCATGGAGCTCGGCTGAGAATTTGCATTATGGTCCTTCTCTTGGCGTAGATGCAGATGGCATAAATGTGAATAGCTCTTATCTCAGATAGCTTCTTACTCTCTCTTCCTTTTCCATTTTCATTTGTGTGCATGTTTGTGTGTGGAGGGAGGTATGTGGGTTGTGTGTGTGTGTGTATGTGTGTATGTGTGCTTGTATGTGCACACATGAATCCTAAAGATGACATCAGAAATATTCTTGTTTTCCCTTCCACCATATTGTTTTTCTCAATAGTGACTCTAATCAAACCCACAGCTCACTGATAAAGCTAGTCTGACTAGCAAGCTTCTTCTGTAGTATTCCTATATTGAACCATTTCATATGAAAATAACTAGTCCTTTTATTCTGTTAACAGTGGAGCTCACATATAAACAAAGTGCCATCATAATGGAGAACTCGGGGCTGGAGAGGTGGCTCAGGGGTTAAGCCTCTGCCTTGCAGGCGGAAGGTCCTGAGTTTGGATCCTAGACCCCATGTATAGATGCAGGGCGGAAGCGGGGGCGGTCTGCGTTTCTGGTCTTGGTAGGGCGGAGCCTGTGAATCCCGGAGCGGAGTAAACAAGGAGGTGGAGGCATCCATGGTGGTTCTCGAATTCACCCGTGGTTCTACACACACACACACACACACACACACACACACACACACACATACATACACACACACGCACACATGCACAATTGAATAAATAATTAAAAAAATAATGGAGAACTCACACGTCAGTCACTGTTGCCCACAGAGCATCAAAGGACTGTTAGGAAGACTTTTCTAGATGAACGCAGAGGCTTTATTCCCTTAGGTCTTGCTTTTTAAAAAAGCCAGAGATATAATGGTGAATTCATTGGACACATTAGAGGCTGAGTGGTTTCCATGCAGCTCAGATCCATGTTCCCTGGCCAAACACTCTGGTTTCTAAGGTTCTTAAGGTCCTTGCAAAACATAATTAGCACCACCTGTTGGCTTCTCTCTCTCTCTCTCTCTTTCTCTCTCATTCTTTCTCTCTCTCTCCTTCCCTCTCCTTTTGTTCTTTTTCTGTCTTTCCCACACCATATTTATGTAGTAATGTCATCCACACACTGCTAAGTCTATTTTATAAAATGCTGTAGTGGTTGTTACTGACCTACCTGCTTTGCATAGAGAACAAAGATGTCCCCTTACCAGCTCTTAAGATGGTTTCCACATTTTACTTTCTGATTCAATCTCAAGGACTTCAGCAGCAGCCATACCTACTATGCCCAGAGAGTTAACAGCGCACAAAGCAGAAGAGGCCTGACCCACACCCTGGGCCACGTCAAGGTCCTGCGGAAAGCCGAGCCCGTCCTGTTGATCTTTTGGCGCCAGGCCAAGTCTCCATCTTGCACATTATCACTGGTGCATCTGACAGCAGCCCTGTCTTCTCTTTCAATACTTTCTCTTCAGTTCTAACGAAATTGGTCTCTCTATTCCATGGGGCATACTTCAAATTCTCACTCCCTAGTCTTGTTGTCTCCTCCTCCTCCAAAATCCATTCCAGACAGCTGTCAACTGTCTTCACTTTGCTAATTTAACTCTTTTAGACAATTTCACAGGCAAGATAAACACTCTGACTACATAAGCAGTTTCCTAAACTGTAACAAATTCACCTTGGCCTCGCTCTGAATTCCAGAACTGTGAGAATATCCCCAGGTGCCCTGTCTGCCCCTGTTGCCAGCTTCTTGATATGACCTAGCTGTTTTGTTTGCACAGATGTGGATGTGGTCAAAGTACTTGTGTAAAAATTCCTTCATGGAGCCCGTCCCTACGTTATAAAGAGCATTTGTCAATGAAATTCTTTGTAATCTAAACAAAATTTAATGTACAATTTCAGATAGCAGTACAAAGAATATGTACAGTTGCTGCACAAAATTGTAAAATGAATGTGGTCGTTTGGAGACAGCTCCTGTTATATAGCCCGTGATGGTCTTGAATTCACTAACTCGGGCTGGCCATTGCCTCACAAATGTGTACCACATGTCCAGATAAAGTGATTAACTTAAAAGCTGTATCATTGACGTGGGCTTCTGAACTATGTGGGGGCAAAGACCAAACCTTCTAGCTCAGTCATGGGCTGACGCTTCACTAACAACACATAAACCTGTTCACTGATGCTGTAGTCATGTTAAATGGCTACAAAACACTCTGACTGCTTATCTCACCTTCTGAAATTACCCAGTGGTTTGTACCAAATGTTTGAGGGTTGCTACCAGTCTGAGGAAGTCACTTTGAATGGCAGAATCATGGACTTTTCTCTGGCATATTCATATCAACAGATTGTAAAGTTTAAAGATAGGAACAAGAGATGCAGAATACCTAACACAATGTTGAAGGACTGCCACTAGCTGACTGGACACAAGACAATCAAGACAGGCCTTGGCAGATATACAGACAGGTGGAGCATGACAGAAGATGGCTTGGAAACAGCCACACATATCTCACCATAACTGTCACTGAAAGAACTTGAATGGAATATAGGACTGGAGAGATGGCTCAGGGGTTAAGCCTCTGCTTTGCAAGCAGAAGGTCCTGAGTTCTGATACCAGGTCCCATGTAAAATAATGCCAGGCTGAAAGGGTGGCTGCCTGTACTTCCAACTATGGTGGGCAGAGCCTGGGATATCCCAAAGAAAGCAATCCAGAACGATTCCCATTCCCTCCCCTTACTACCCAACCCCTCTATTTTCCTATTGAAAACCTTGTTCCCATTAGCCTCCCTTCTACTTTCATATATAATATACATTTTGTTTCTAGACTGGGATTTCATTCTCATTCACCTCATTATGCATGTGCCATGCAAATATTTACAAATCCCAAAGTCCTAAATCTAAAGCATACTTTGAATTGGAAATACACAGCTCTCATTGTAGTTTTCTAAGATGTTGCCATGGTGAGAAGTTAGTGAAAAGGTGTACAGGATCACCTCGCTTGTGATCTACAGGCATGTACAAACATCCTAGTGAATGTTACCATGAAATCCACAGGTCTTCTTTCCCTGATTCTCTTGAGATGTGCTGTGCTGTGTAACCATGAAATCCACAGGTCTTCTTTCCCTGATTCTCCTGAGATGTGCTGTGCTGAGCTCATGTGTAGTGGAGCAGGAAAGGGATGGCTGCTCTTTATCCTGGCTGGTTCTCACCCTGTGGTCAGTTTTCACAGGGTGTAGTTGGCTCACATGCAGACTGTAACCTACTCCCTGAATGAAGACATCATCATCCAGCCTGAAACCTACTCACTGAACAAAGACATCATCACCCAGACTGTAACCTACTCCCTGAACGAAGACATCATCATCATCCGGAGCTCATGATCCATGAGATGTGCAAATATTTTCACTGCTTTCTTTCCTTGGCTGAATTCTGAGAACCTCAGAGGTGCATCGGAGGCCAGGCCAGTGTGAGTACCGTCCAGGCTCTTGTCTCTGGCTAACATCCTACCTCTCCTTTCTCAAAATCAGCACTAAGCTTCGACAAAGCAAGTGACAGTCTGGGTGGTTTATTTTTTTCCAGCCTTTGGTGATGGTCTGAGCCTGCTGAATTCACCTAGAACTAGAGCAGACTTGTACTCCTACATGTCTAACAAAGTTCAAGGGTATTCGTAACGCTTTCATGGCAATCATAAAATTTCTTGTCTTTGATCCTGCAAATACAAGCTCTGAAACTTACAGATAAAACACACAGTAGTACGTGCAGAGTAAGCTTATTTTAAATTCCACTCCAATGATTAGTTACATGTATTTCTTCTAGGCCACAACCACTGTCAACCCCCCTCAACCCTTCTCATCTCTCACGAAGAAAAACACAAAAGAATATTTTTCTACTTTACTACTGCAGAAGTTCCCCTGGGACCTCAAGGGCATCAATTATTTCAGCTACTAGGCAGAGGTTCCCTGAGGGTCAGTTGGAGGATACTGAAAGGACTATGTCCTCAAAGGGACAGGAAGAGGAGGAACTTGAAGGATTCCTAGTTGCTTATCACAAACTCAAGTCAAAACCACCAAGGACCCTTGGCTAAGTTCACACGGCTCTGGAAGGTCATTTGCAAACTCTCAAGCGCTTTCATTCTGCTTTGGTCCTTTTTCCCAACATCAAACCTAAAACTTGACAAAAGCCTGCAATTATCTGGAGTCCCTCCAGTTGCTGTGTGAGCTCTGTTGAGTCCTGATGGTCCCCTAATGAGCCCTGGGCCTGCGTTCACTGGCACCGGCCTTGGCAAGAGCCAGTGCCAGCCTCAAGACTTTTTATTCTAGCAAAACTGAGTGTTAGGAAACTAGAGCAGAAGAGCGTAGCTGCAGCCTGGCCAGTCAATGAGGGGGGTGAATTCAGTGGCGTTCTAGTTCCCAAATCAGACCATGTCTCTATGATGACACTAAGAAGATACCTTATAAATAAATGTTGATAGTTCCCTTTCAGTGTCATTGGGTACTGCCTTTCATTTAAAGACCTCATTGTGGGGGGGAGGGGGGGAGGGTTGGTAGAGGTGGGAGGAGAAGGGGGAGACATGCATAGGGAAGGTCTCAGGCTACTCCACACTCAGATACAGGAAGAGGCAGTCAGACTCCTTTGAAGAACAAAGAGTGAGCTCCAAGGAGTTCCAGGTCAAAACAGATGAGGACAAACATTAGGGGTAAAGGGGCCCCTTCTTGCCTTAAAATAACAGCAAACAACTAAATTCACATAAGGTTTCATGCACTATTTTCCATGTACACAGGCATGTCTGAAAGACCAACATTCTGACGGTCTAGGCTGAGCTGTACTACAAGGTCTTAGTTTGATTCTTGATTCTCTAAACACTGACCGAGTGATGTACAAAGGAAACTTTACTCAAGCTCCAGAGGCTGGTAAGCCACAGGGTACAAAGTTGTTGTCTCCCAGAGCCTTTACACTGTGATGTTATGTAGTAGAAGGTAGATTCACATGAAAATGTGAACCAAAGAGCAAGCAAGGAGTGGACAGATTTCCATAAACACACACCCCCCACTACAGAAAATCAGTAACCAGAGACTCATTCTTGGGAATCTCACCTCATGGTGCTCTTGCCACACTGCAGATCAGACCATGGATTTGGGAGGTTCATTGGATTACAATACTTGGTGAGGAAATATTGTTTGGGGCAGCCCAGAAGACATGGGGAAATGCCCTGAATTGGGGGCACTTCGAATCCAAACAACTTCAGAGGAAAACAAGATAGGGACTTGCAGAACAAATCACATTAGAGGTCCTTTAACTCCTCACGACGGCCTCCTGCTGTCAGGGGCTTCTAAGATGACAAGGGCTCAGGCTGGGCTGGGCTGTCGGTTCTGATCTGGTGAAAATGGGCCAAAATTTTCCACGTTCCTGAGGGTCAGTGATCTCCCTTAAAGACCAAATGAAACCTGCTGTACTAAAGAGATGGGAGACTTTTGTGAGAATCTCCGTGTGATAAATCTAGCAAGGAATAGTGATTCGTGCTTAACCCTTCCCTGGTCAAACCTGTCTCTGGTGCCTTAGCACAGAATCCACCCCAGCCTCTCAGAGCTCTACCAATTGGGATGTAAAAGAAAATGGAAACTCTTCCTGTTGCATGAAGACTTTTGTGTTATCTTGAGTAAGCTGAACAAGCACTCTCAGGAATATCAGACTGTACTTTCTGACGGGCTTCACACTGAGTAGCTAATGGAAAAGAACACACTGGAGAATCTCCTTGGGGCTTTTCCTATGAGCTGATTTGCTCAGTGCACAGTTCCTAGAGACCTGATCGCTCCAGTCCTGGGTGAGCTACTCCAGACAAGGCAGGAACAGGGAGGACAGTAGCTCTCTGTTGGTACCATTTCAGCAGAGAGCGGAAGGAAATGTGAGAAGCAGATATAGCCGAAGTGTTCATGCAACTGGGCTTCATACAGAGGAACTTCATGTTCCTGTTCTCTCCAAGGAACAGACACACAGGCTGAGCTAGAATATATTAGGTTTATAATAAGCTAATAGAGTTGGATTGGGGAAAACAATTAACTATTTGCAAAGCATCTGACACCAACAGGAGCAACACCAACTGCTTTCTGACTGCCTGTCATGGGCCAAACATTGCTGTCAGTATTTGGTATGAATGAACTCATGCAGTCATTCCAACAGTCCCGTGAAATAGTACCACTGCCTTCCCTGCTGTCAGGATTAGAATACTAAGGCACAAGGACCATTCGGTGGTATGTTTGAGATCCAGAGCCAACGACAGTGAGGCTGGACTCCAAGGTGAACTGGGTCCCACATCTGAGCCCAGGATGGTCAATTTGTTTCATTGATTAATATCACATGGATCATGTAGACAATTTCCCTGCTCAGAGTTAAGCGCTTTACTAATCTCTAAGTTTAAGTCACTACATATATTTGTTCAGTGTTGGTGCAGAATATTAAGTAACCAGAGCAGTCTCAGCGAGAAGCAATTATGACTGCATTTGAAATTCAAGTGTGTTAAGCACTGTTGACTTTGCTTTCTGTTGAAAGAACCCTCCCATGAGGTTTATTGGTCATTAAGCTTAGCAGTTTTTTCCATGGCAAATAACTCCTAGTGAAGTAAGCTGTCTCCTGCCATAAAGAAAAATCTATTACTTAAGCAAATCGTCTCTAAGGCTGAAAACGCCAGACCACCCAGCATTCCACTGATCCCACTGAAGGGCACACACCAGGGAAGCCAGGAAAGAAAACAGAGCCTTCAGGGAGTACATTTCACTCAAATACCAGGAGACCAGATGTTCTGTTGTTTTGAGAGAACACCCAAAGTCAAACAAGTTAAAGGGAGAAAGGGAGATTTATTCAGCTTATGGTTCCAAAGGGAAGATGCAGTTTTTCATGGTAAAAGTGGCAGTAGCTGGTGGCTGATGCCAGAGACTGGCTAAGTCATGTCCTTCATGGGGAAAGAGCTGTTACATGCAAGCTCAAGAGCAGATCACATACTTAAGCAGGGTAGGGTTAACCAACCTCAAGGTCCACCTCCTGTGGCTGCCTTCCTCCCGCAAGGCTCAGCCTCCTACGGGTACCAGGACCTTCCCAAACAGATGAGCCTGTGGGGGACACATTTCAAACCATGACATTCCACCCCTGGTCCTCACAGGCTCATTGACATCTCATTATGCAACCATACTGAGTCCAACTTTGAAAGTCTCAACACAGACTACATGGTCCTAACATAGTCCAAAGTCCAAAATTCAAAGCCTCTTCTATAATCAAAAGACAAGATATATGCTTCCAATATACAATTGGCACCGAATAAACATTCCCCTTCCAAAAGGGTGGAATGGAGGCATACCCAGGAAAGATCAATCCATAACAAGACCTAAAACCAACAGGACAAACTCCAAATCCTTCAGCCACATGTTCAACAGGTGAACCTCTCATTGAAATCATCTCAGTTCCAAAGGGCTTTGGTTCCACCTCTTCATCAAAGCTTTGTGTAGAACACATCAGTCTCTTGGGATGGCTCCTTCCAGGATATGAAGCTCTCATTGGCAGATGTTCACATTATCTCGGGCATCTCTAACATCTTCCCTTCTCAATGGAAAACCAGGTTTTAACTCCACAGCACAAACTGCCCTTCTTGGCCTCTAAACTGTAGGTTTTCTGCTACATACTACCTGGCTTCCATCATTTTCTGAAACCTTGGAGGAGGGATCCATGACCTCCTCACTCTTGCATCATTGATTTCTCTAAAGCCAGAATCACATGTTTGACTTTGCTAAGTTCTGATATATCCTCTAGATGAAGATTGGCCCCCTTGACTCATAGTTGGTTCAGTTTCTCCAGGTTGTCTAAGAATTTGTGTCTCTCTTGGCCAGTTGCTTCAGAGGAGAAACAAACCTGTCTTTTGGAACTCTACCTTTTAGTTCATTCTGGGAGCCTTCTCTGAGGATTTGCCTTCGGGGGGTAGAGTCTCTCCTATTATACAAATGAAGAGCAAGTTTTGATATACTAATGGAGCTAATCTGTTTAACAATAGTCACCATTTTGCTCTCTGCTTCTTCCTGATTAAGCTCTTCAAGTTTGTCACTGGGCTTTTCCTTATCCGACCTCACAGGTTTTGCTTCTTTCTGCCTGATTCTTCACTCATTTTCATAATTTTGAGCAAGAGCACTAAAAAGAAGTCATGCCACATTGTCAATACTACATTGCCTTGAAACTTCCTCTGCCAAGCACTCGAGGTTAACTTCAGGCAAGTTTACAGGATGAGGGCAAAACTTCATTAAACTCTCTGCCAATGCATGGCTCCATTTGCCAGTCGTCTAGTTACAAACACAGTCTTTTTCCTCTCTGGACCATCACAAGCTAGGATTTTTACTGCCTGTATCTCTTAAAACACTGCTCACTTCCAAGCCCTCACAAGAAAGGCCTTTGTGGCCAGTTTGGTCACCAAGACATGAAGACTTTCCCAGCACAAAGTCCCCAAATCCTCCATATTTTTCCCAAAAAACAGTTCCGAAGGTATACTTACCACATCACAATAATTGCCATACTGCTAGGTACCAGCTTCTCCAGCTTCACAAACAACTTCACAAATTTCTCTCAACTTCAAAGCACTTCACATTGTGGTACTAGATGGTCTTAATCTCATAGTAATACCCCGCTGCTTAGTGCCAATTTCTGTACTGTTTACTCTTTTCTATTACTGTGATAGAAGACACAAAGTCAAGCAAGTTAATGGAAGAAAGGGAGATTTCTTCAGCTTATAATTCCAGAGGAGG
The DNA here is from genome assembly GCA_023101885.1 of Typhlomys cinereus. Classification (NCBI taxonomy): domain Eukaryota; kingdom Metazoa; phylum Chordata; class Mammalia; order Rodentia; family Platacanthomyidae; genus Typhlomys; species Typhlomys cinereus. The sequence goes on from JALPQD010000324.1 coordinate 2,002,256, forward strand.
AATGCAATCTTTCATGGTGGAAGTGGCATGGCTAATGGTGGGGCTGAAGAATGGTTAAGTTACAGCCTTCATGGAGACAGAGAGTTGCTGCATGCATACTCAACAACAAGCACATATTCAAGCAGGGTAGGCTAACAAACCTCAAGTCCTATCTTCTGCAGTTGTCTTCTTCCAGCAAGGTTCCATCTCCTAAAGGTGACATGGCCTTCCCAAACATATGAACTTGTGGGGAGACACATTTCAAACCATGACACCAGAGAAACACAAGAAAATATCCACAATAAAATAATGAATGAATTATAGTTGGACACAATGAAACACCATGTCATGTCGGTGACTTGTTCAACATGGTCCTAGAAAAAAGTCTGATTTAAATGTCCATCTTACAGAACCCTGCCATCCCAGTTTTTATGGAAATCAAAGCTCTGTGGGATCATGTGGCCCCTGTACGGGTTTGGACTGCCACCTTCTGCTCAGATTTATCCATGTGGACTTCGTGTTTCCAGACCATTCGTGTCTCATTCACTCACCCTGCACACAGGAACACACACAACAGTGGCTGTAGGTTAATGATAGTCACTGCTGCTGTCACAAGATGGTAACGGGAGATATTGTCATTTTCTGTAGTGCCCTAAAAGATGGCCCTCTAAAACAGTTGTTTTAAATTTCACCTAAAACCCAGCTTATTCTCTGAGTGGTATTCTAAAATGAAACAAGGGAGTGGCTTTGCATTCAGGTCTTAAGGCAGCAATAGCAAAAGACTACAATTGCCACAGTCATAAGTACCAAGACTCCCAGTGAAGCTTCAGATGGTACTGAGCTCTATGTTTTCCTCCTATCAAACATGCTTATGTCATCTTTCACTTAAAATTAAGAACCATAAGATATTAATGCAAACAACAACAGAAAAACTGTAGAAATACAATAAAAGTGCTAGAATTAGGTTTCTTGTGGTTTGGGGCCATTTCTAAATAAAGCAGTGGTTACCAGGACGTATGAACTGTGATCCCATGACAGTCATAGGATGACTGAGACAGTTCCTGAGTGACAGATGGATGGATGGACGGATGGCCTAGTTACAGTGCATGGTCAACACTCTCCCAGCTGAGTGGACCCCTCTTAGTCATTCCTTGGTTGCTGATAAAGACAATGACCCAGGCTATTTGAGGTAACAAGAGGATTTTTATTCCAGCTCTTATGATATCAGGCTATAGCTCATTATGGCAGAAGAATTCTCAGTAGGGGCTAAGAGATCTGACCACACTGTATCCATAAGAAAAGCTGACAGGGGTTTTTCTTCCAGCTTACCAGTCTGCCAAGGACAACCAATTCTCTCTCCATTTTGCTCACCTGCTCAGGGAATGGTCTCACCTACAATGCAATAGGTCTTCCACTATCAATGACATCATCTCCTACTGGCTTGCTTAAAGTCTTGTCTCAACTAAATAATTTTTCTTTAATATTTTATTTATTTAGTGTGTGTGTGTGTGTATCAGAGGGCACTGTGTGTCCCAATGGGGAGCAAGGGAGACTTCAGGAATCATCCTGGATTGCTTCTACTACCTACTTACTTCTCTCTGGGGTTTCCCAGGCTCCGCCCACCAGGGCCAGAGGTGTAGACTGTCACTGTTTCCTCCTGGTGTTTTTTTTTGTTGTTGTTGTTGTTGTTGCTGCTGTTTTGTGACCTTAGGGTCCTAACTCAGGACCTTCTGCTTGCAAGACAGAGTCTTAACCCCTGAGACATGTCTCCAGCCCTCAACCAAATAATTTTTCATAGGTGAGATTAAAGGTTCAGTTTTTTGCTGTCAAGTCCACACTTAAACCACCTGCCACAAACAGGGAAGCACAAGGTTTTATCATCTGAGGCAGGCATGATATACAATGAAAGACTTGTAAACTCTTTCTTTGCAGAAATTTGGTACTTTTAGAGCTTGAGTGACTGAAAATTCAGGAAGTAAGATTAACATTAAGAGATAAGTACCACCAGAGGTGGTAAACATCATAATAGGAATTAGTTTTTCTGTTTCAGAGACAAGAAATGCAAAATCAAGGCATTGCAGGCTCTGTCCTGGGACTCTGGGGAGGAGCCTGGTCCATGTTTTCTTTTTGTCTCCTTGCTACTAGTACTGTTGGGAATTCCTGACCTCTCCTGACTTGTAGACACGTCACACCCATGTCCACGGTGTTCATCACAGGCGTTCTTAGCTTGATTACATGCAAAGATCCTGTTTCCACAATCGGTCACAATCGCAGGACCACAGTTTATGTGTTGATGCATCTCTGTGAAGGACACTCTTCACCCTCCCCGGGTGCCATGCCCACTTGGGGCACACAACCCTCGAAAGTGAGTGAAGTAGGGGTTCAAAATTGACAATTCAATGTCACCAAAGTGACGATTTCTTATAACTTTTCTAGATTTTATTAGCTTACTTTTTTCTTATTAAAATGCAGTCTTTATCAAAGCTGCAGAATGACCCAATTTTTAGAAATCTCAAGATTATACTGAGAGAAAAAAACCATCTTCCAGTTATTAATATTTTAAAAACATTCAAGTCTAAAGATAGTGTTGTGTAAGCCATCAACAATGGACAATGTGAAACTTCCAGCTTCCCCTGGCCTGTCCTCCCAATGGAGCTTGAAACACCTGGATGCAATTATCAGCATATCGCAAACCTACACATGCAGAGAAGAGAAAAAGGAAGGAACAATTCCGATCCTTACTGGGATTCGCATAATTACTTCACAGTAATTACATTTTCAAATAACGCAATGTGGAAAGACTTCTTTCTACATTTTATATTGAAACATCTAGAGGTAAGAGAGTTAATGATGTTCTTTCTGCTTGGGAGACGACCACCCAGGGTTGGCCAGCACTGCATATTCTTGGCTCCTCTGCCTTGAGTGGGCATCTGTTTTCATAAGGAAGGGACTGTGGAGCTCTGCAGCCATCAGAGAGGTATGTGATCCCACAGGAAGTGCAGGTGTGTGGAAGTCTGCAGCAAACATCCGCTTTATTCATAGAGAAATTGGAGCTTCATCTCACAGCTGGAGTGAAGATGGATCTAAAGCCAGGGTTTCCATGTAGGAAGACGTTAAAGGTGGATTAGCTTGACATACAAGGCATTGCTTGGTGTTTTGGTAAAGTGTGAAACAGACCCTGTGGTGACTTAAATGTATGTATATATTTATTTTATATACATATGTATATATGATCTTTTCTGTCCTAGGGCTAAGCCAAGAGAGATGCCCTGATCACATGACTGTCCTCTGTAAAACTGTACCGTGCCCTAGTTTGAAGAAGTTTCATAATCAAGTTCTGCTGGTCCTTTGAGAACTAATACTTTGCCGTGGAGCAAAGCCCAGACCGGCCACAGCTTTGGGTGCTCTCGTAGTGGACAGCTGATGATAAATCCTGTCTGGTAAGCGCCAGGTGAGGGCTTTCCCTCCAAGCCTGCTGTCCTTTTCGGCCCCGGGTGAGGGCCTTACCTTATGCCTGTAATCCTTCTCGTAGGGAAGTCAGGGCAGCCACCAAACCCAGGATTAGAAGTGACATGTCTCTGAATGCAAATGGCTTCAAAGCCATCTTCCAATTCCTGAACAGATCAAAGTGCTGTCAGCTCCAAGCAATCAGTCGGTCCTGATGGATAACTTGTGGGGTCACTGGCCTACCAGTAATTGAGCTAGCACCGCAGCCCGTCCTTCACCAGCAGGGACGCAGAATGAGTGTTGGCGCAGATGAGTGTTCCTCTTCTGACACGTGCACTCTCTACTCAGCACAATTTTAGCATAAGTTGCAAAGCATACTTCAAGGAGCGAAGATTCATCAGCAGAAAAGGGGTGCTGTGTGCTATGCTGCTGATTTTCTGGAGGAATGTGAATTTGCAGGCTTTATTTCCATCAATCACAGCCCCTCAGAAAGGATAAAGTTCCTTCTTGGGAACGCACATGCTTCACTCCGTCAGGGAGCATGAGGTTAAGACACCCCCTGCTTCATTATTCTTGCAATGAACATGGCTGGCTGTGTGCTTCAGATTCAGTTCTCTTGGAAGGGGAGTCGGGGATGGGGACTTGTGTGCAGGAATGCTGCAGTGACTGACTTTTCTTTGGCTGCTGTGAGACAGTACTAAGCAACTCGGGCTGGGAAGTTACTTGGCTGATTGTTCCAGAAGAGCTACTGTCTATTTATGGTGGGAACTGCAAAGCAGAAGGCATAGTAGGAGCAGAAGCAGGAAGCTGGGTCAGTTCACCATAGCTATGCGGAAGGCAGAGGGAGCAACAGCAAACTGAGCAAAAGCAGGGCGGGGCTACCAAACCTCAAGGCCTGGTCCTCTGTGATGTGCCTTCCAGTAGCAAGGCTCCGCGTCCTCAAGGTGCTGCTTCCTCCTTGATGTTTTTTTTTAAATTTTTTTTATTATTTATTGTGTATGTGCGTGTAGAACCACAGACAAATTCGGGAACTACCATGGATGCTTCCACCTCCTCCTTGTTTACTCTGCCCCGGGATTCACAGGCTCCGCCCTACCAGGACCAGAAACGCAGGCCGCCCTGCTTCCGCCCAGTGTCTATACGTGGAATCTGGGATCCGAACTCAGGACCTTCCGCCTGCAAGGCAGAGGCTTAAACCCTGAGCCACCTCTCCAGCCCCTCCTCCCTGATGTTAACAGCATCTAAGGATGAGCCTATAGGGGGGAACTCTCATTGAGTCATGACAAGCATAACTTCCAGGATGTCTTGGTATTGGGAGCAGTAAGACTAGAGGGAACGCATGGGACTGGAAGGAGGGAGAAGCAGACAAGGGTAGCTCCGGGCTCTCAGCTGACCCTGTAGCATGTCCTAAAGAAGTTCAAGCTGTCCCAGCGAGGATGACAGAGCCAGGCATTGGTTTTGCCATAGCAGTCGACCCAGAGATGTTGCTGCACCTTGGAAGTGAGCAAGTTTTCAGCCACCACAGTTTGTCCTATGAAGATGAAGATGAAGAAGGCTTGGCATAGGTCAAGGCCTGGAAGGGACACTGTCTGGGTGGTTATTGGCAATCTACGCTAAGCCGAGTGACCTTGAGAAAGTTCTGAATGAGCACATAGCCTTGTTCTCTTCCTTGATAACTGGGGGATCAGAATGGCAGAACCACTTTGGAATGTTTAGCTCAGTAGGTATAATTTCTCCCCCAATGTCGACTCAGGAAAAGAAAGGGTGGAGACCAGTCATAAAAGTCTGCTGAGACCCCACCCTTAGTAGGAGAGTGTACTAAATGTAAATTACTCTCAAACAACCAAAGCTTTATTACCTGTTGAAGTTCTTTTTTCATCAAATTTCTGACCCTTGGTCTCTAGGAAATGACGTGCCATTAGCTTTGTGAATTCTGGGTATTTGTTTCTATGGATTCTGAGCAAATTTAGCCACAAACTAGGTAGCCTCAAAGAGCACACATTATTCTGTTACAATTCTGCAGAATCACAATATAGGTTTAAAAGGTGGCACTTGGCTGGTTCCTATAAGAGCTCCAGAGTGTATTCCTTGCTCTCGCCTCCGTCCTCGGTACGCGCCCACAGTCCTTGCCTCCCGGTCCGCACCACACCACTCTGAACGCTCACGCAGTGTTGCTTTTCCACACACTCGTGCATGTCTTTGGCTTAACTTACACACTGAGAGATGCTCCTCCTTCCCACAAATCTTAACCATGTCTGTCAGGTTCTTTCTCCTCCTTCAAGGTAGCACCCCCACAGTCTGAGGATAAGAACCTGGGCATCTTTGGGGACATAATGCAGCCTACCAGGCACCCATACTTTTTCATCTCTTAGGCTACATTGTGAACTGACTGGGTCTGTGAGTCCCAAGAGACCAGAGCTTTTGCCCTCAGGTGAGCAAATGTCTTACACATGAGACCCACGTATACAAGGTAGATGAACCAATGGGTAAAGACACTTGCTATACAAGCCTGATGACCCACACCATCCCCAGAAGCTGGGCAAAGGTAGAAAGAAAGAAATGACTCCACGACGTTGTCCTGACCCCACACATGTGTTGGGACAAGCGCTACCCTTGACAGATAATAAATCAAATTAAAACTAAAAAGATGTCCCCAATGGTTGTTGCATTGAAAGCCAAGCTTACTCTTCTCGTGCCAAGCCCCAAGTTATCGGAGAAACTATTGAGCTGAAAGCCTTTGTTTGTGGAAACATGAGAACGTCTCTCAGGAGCTGTTGCTTTTGTCGTGAGACAGCACTTAAACCCAGGCAAAAAGGGAGAGAAGGTTACTCTTTTGGTATGAGGTTCCAGAGAGCATAGTATCCATTTGGGATGAATACTCAATATGTATTCTCAATATTTCACATATGGGAAACATATGTGAAAAAGAATATCTGGAGGCAAAATCAGGAGACTGGATCAGGTCATTGGAGCCAGAGAGAGAGAGAGAGAGAGAAAGAGAGAGAGAGAGAGAGAACAATCTGAGAAGAAGCAGAGCTGGGCTACGAAACCTCAAGGCCCACCCCCTGTGATGTCATGCGTTCCTCCAACGAGGCTCTACATCTCAAAGATGTCATAACCTTCCAAAACATTAACACCAGCTAAGTGTTCACACACATGCCTGTAGAAGACAACTCGCATTTGAAGCCCGACAGGGACCTGGATGACCGTTCTGGCCACCATTCTGAGTCCATGACTGGGGACAAGAACCATTTAAAGAAGTCGGGGGACTGGTTGGCATGTGGTTGAACTGCTGAGACAATGTGAATTTTCATTGTTCCTTACCCCCATTTCTACCTACAATGTTATAGACCAGGAGACTGCTTCTTGCCTTGTCAGTTTCAGTACAAAGTGGACCTTTTAAAAAATAACGTAAGGGCGAGGAAACTTGATATACCATGGAGACTTGAGCCCCCACAAGAGTAAACAAGCCAGAGTAAACCCTGGGGTCCATAGAAGCATATAAGCAGAGGGGTGGGAGGAAGGGGAGGGAATGATGAAGGGAAGGGAGGAGATGGGGGAGGGGGAAGGGAGGGAAGCTGGGAGGAATACTCAATATGTTGTAAAAGTAGAAAAAATTTAAAAAGTAAGAGAATACCATTGAACTCCAAAAGAAATAAACAGTAATAACTTAAGGTTCAATGAGTCAGCTCAGTGTGTAAGGTACCTGCTTCGAAGCTGAGCACCTTAGTTCAATCTCCGAAAGTCCATATGAGAGGGGAAAACCGAGCCTTTTCAGTTCATCACTTTTTTGCTAAGAATTTTTTAACTTTTTACAAACAAAATGGGTTGCTGTTGATACTCCCTTCCAGCCTCCCGCTTCATTTCCCACCTTCCCTTCTCTTCCCAACTGACTTTGAAAAGTTGTCCTCTGACTTCCACTAATGCATGTGACATTCTCTCTCTCTCTCTCTCTCTCTCTCTGTCTCTCTCAGTAAATTAATTAAATAAAAAGCACAAGAGATTTCAGCCTGCTTTAATCCTATGGTGCCTTCGTCTGAAATGTCAAGACCTCCATCAGCAGCTCTGTCTTGTGGGGTTCTCCGTCGGCAGCTCTGTCTTGTGGGGTTCTCCGTCGGCAGCTCTGTCTTGTGGGGTTCTCCGTCGGCAGCTCTGTCTTGTGGGGTTCATGCCAGTGTTTCTCACTCACAGGTCTTAGTGGTAGATCCTCACTCAGCATTACACAAATAAACAAAGGGAGACTAACCTGCCCAGAAAATTTTAAAGATGGAGGCAAATTAACTTAGTAAAAACTGGATTCTTCTCTAAGAAATGTCTCTGAACATTGATAAATGGACCCAGAGCAAGTAGCAACTTAGCCAGCTGTGCTGACCAGCAGACAGGAACATGAGGAGGTTGCTGTTCTCCCAGTCTGAGGGTTCTGGTGTTGGTGACTCTACCTCGAGGAACAAGTGGTCAACTCAGAAGGCATTTGATAGCCTCTATCATTTAAGAATGAAGTAGCCCTTCCAGAACCATCTTTAAAAGGACAAGTTTGACTTGGGCCTTGAATCTGAGATGTGATTTGTCTACAAGGTCCTTAACTCTTTCCCTTTACGAAAGCAAGTTGTCAGGAGCAGATAAGGGGCACCAGCAGGGAAACCTGGAATTCTTCCATGTTTGCAGCTAGGGGAAACTTTACGAGGACTTGATGAAGCCACGGAATGTACAGAATTTGGTTAGACACTATGCTGGGTGTGTCAGTGAACGCATTTCTGGGTAAGTCTGACATTTGCATCAGAAGACTGAGTCAAGCCAAGTATTCTTCTTCTAGTCCACTGAAGAACTGCATAGTGCAAAGACACTGCGAAAGAACACTTGCTGTCTCTACTTACCGTAGAGCTTAGAACTGGGTTGTTAGCACTTACTCAGACCAGGAATTTATACCTTCAGCTTTCCTGGGTTTAAACCTTGGGATCCACGCTGCAGAAATACCATCAGCTCTTCTGGGCTTCCAGCTTGTTTATTAGAAACCTTGAGATTTTTTTTTTGCCTCTATAACAATATGAAACAACTCCTTCCTACATGTCATCCATCTCTCTGTCAATCATCTACCTGTAATCTAGCTAATATCATTTATATCTAGATCTATTATCTAGATCATCCATGTATCTATGATTTACCTATTATCTATCTATAATGTATATATACATATATGTATCTGGGTATCTATCATCATTTATCTCTGTTTCATATATCTATCTAACATCTATTTACCTATTATATGTTTTTCTGTCTCCATTTTCTATCATCTATTTATCCCTTCTTTCTATCCTCTATATATCCATCTATCCATCTATCTACTTACTGTCTGTCTATCATCTCTACCTATCTACCTCTTACCTTTACGGATCGGTAATTAATCATCTGTCACTCTGTGTCATCTATTTTTACAATCTATTCTATTATTTATCATCATTATGATCTAATATCAACTATTATCTTTCTTCTTATGTATTTATCCATCTGTCTTCTATCTACCTAATCTCTTATCAGTCCCGCTTCTAGAGAGTCCAGGCTGTACAAATAGCTTATGCATATAGAAGAAAAGAAATCTCTTTAGTTATTAAGGTTTTAGGTTCATAGCTATGACCTGAATATTGAGGTAATTTCTCCTGATGCCTGTAACTTTTCCATAGTCTCTAAATCAACAGGCGCCCCTGAGGCCTGAGAGCATTGCTGCTGACTTACTTCTACGTAGTAATTATGGCCAGCAGCTTCTTGCTTTTAGCATCCTGCTGAGTCCAATTTTATACTCTGGGGATCCCATACACACCTCCTCATTTACTGATATTGAAAGCACTCACACCAGTGCTTAGTGTCTATGACTAACTACCACTACTAATAGTCTTATATTGAAAGAAAACACAGTCACCTCTTTCAGGATAGTTACAGACAAGTCAGGAAATGCAAGGTAGAAGTTTGTCAAAAGAAACAAATTCCCGACTCATCTGTTGATGGGCATCTATGTGGATTACAGAATTTGACTATCAGGAAAAGTGTCATGGTGAACATGGGCGTTCAGGTGTCTCTACTGGATGACGGCTTTGATCCCTTTGGGTGTACACTCCCGATAAGAAGACAGGAATGTAGAAGGGGGACTCCTTGAGAAAAGGAAGTAGATAGCCAAAGGTCAGGAGTAAGAAAGAAACAGCCATAAAAGTGAAAAAAAGTACATTATATATTTGAAGAAAAGTATCACAAGAAAAATACTTTATGTAATTAATATAAATATAATAATATTAAGTTAAACAAACAGGCATTTAGAAAGAAAGGCAAAAAATGAAAGGAAAAAGGAAGCTGAATCTGCAAACACACTTGGCTGAGCCAAGACGTGGACCAGGAAACATCTCAGGGTGGGAGATGGACAGCCCCCTCTGAGCTCGTGCTGTCCTCCTGCAGACTGGTAGGAGTCAGGAGCTCGGGGCTTATTTGTGATGGAGTGAGACACGGGCACATGTGCAGATGCAAAGGGAGGCGAAGCCACAGTCACAGAGAGACACAGATAGACAGACATGGCTGGGGTCAGGCATGAGGCAAGTGAGAAAAGAGCCAGGCTTGGGACAGCTCACAGCTAGTCAACTGGGATGGAGATTTTATTAGCATGTTGCTTGTGCTCTTAGCCATAATGTGGACAAATCTCAGTTACTTTTCTCCTTGACGGAGAGTAGCTCCTGCTGTCCTGCTGAATCCTCCAAAACCTGCAATAGCAAGAGTCACGCCATCACACACCCTGTCTTCTCAGGCTTGCTTTCCCACTAGGCTTCCTTGATTAAGTGGCCTCTCTATTGCCTTACACAGTGGTAATTAACTAACCACCTCCGGCAGAGCTTCCTGGCTCTGCTCTGCTTCATCCTCAGAGGAAGCATTGAGGTGAGGCCCCCATGAAACAAAACAACGTCGAGCCCACCAAGCTTCCCAAGGAGTCCAGCGAGGGTCTGCACAGCTAGAAGCTGAAGATGCCTCTGGGTCTCCGGTGGAAATGTCCCAGAGCAGCGGGAGATCAGGCTGTCCCATGGGGACCAGCATTCTTGAAACACATCAGTCCAGGCAAGAAAGCAAACTAGAGATGCATAAGAATGCTCTCAAGTATTGACCAACTTGCCATTTGCTTCTTTCTTCACTGAAAAAGCAAAAGAAAGACCATATACTGACCTGTTAGGGGACAAACCTCACCAATTCTCAGATGCAAACTAAGAGCAAAAAATTTAGGAACATGGCTATCTTGAAACATTTCCTATATTAAAGAAACATGTCATAATTAAAATGAATACTGCTACTTCCACTATGATGAAGATGTGGAAGCAATTTTGTCAACCCAGATATTTCCCTTGGATACCTATTTAGTAAACACATGGTATATAGATTAGTGTTTCTCAGGATGTCATAAATAGAATCACACACCTTGATCCTGGTTTCTTTCACCTAATGTAATGAATATGATACATATTGTCACACCCTGGAATCTCATTTCTTTTCATTGCTGAGTCATATTTTATCAACATTTGTTTATCCATCCATCCATTGATGGGCATCTATTATTTCTCAGCAAATATTTTTGACAGTCCAAAGTTAACTAACATCATTCCTTTAACTGGGGACGTACATACAATGATGCAGAACAAGTAGCCAACCCTCACCCAACTCATAGGTGAGGGTAACAGGCATGCTGCCTTGAGACATTTATTGTGAGCCAAACTGTGTCGTGTTGCATACATGGTTGCTGATAAATGACCATCAAACGGCTTAAAGGAACAAGGCTTTATTCTCTCTTATGATTCCTGGTTACAGTTCTCAGTCCAGCTTGACAGGAGAGCACGCACCAACACCAGGGCTGAGGGAACTGGCCACACCATCACCACATAACAGCTGAGAGATGGACAATCATTATTTGCCAGACCAGCATGTCTGGCCAAGTGAACAGAAAGATGCCAACTCTCTTATTCCAGGGCCTAATCCCATCCACCATAGGCTGGGCCTTCCCCATCAGCTAGACAATCTCCTTCAGGTTTGCTCTGGGCTTAACTCAACCATTAATTCTCTACAAATGTGCCCAGAGCTCAAAGCCTCAACAGTCAAGTTGACACCTTGCTTAACTGTGACACATATATCATCCACTGTGATGCTCTAATGTCCCTCAATGTCATAGCTGAAAATTAATGTTTGAACTTTGATTATTTCCACACTTAAATACATTTTTCAAAAAATATTTATTTTATTTGTGTGTGTGTGTGTGTGTGTGTGTGTGTGTGTGTGTGTGTGCGTGCACATATGTGTATCAGAGAACACTGTGTGTCCCTGTGGAAAACCAAGGGTGCTTTCAGGAATCATCCTGAGTTATTTCTACCTCCTTTTTTTGCTTCACCCTGGGATTTCTCAAGCTCCAACCACCAGGGTTGGAACTGTAGACCCACCACTGTTTCTGCCTGGCATTTTTATGTAGGACCCAGGATTCAAATTCAGGACCTTCTGTTTGTGAGGTAGCGTGTTCACCCCTGAGCATCTCTCCAGCCCCTTATATGCATTTTAATAAGCGTATTGAGAAGTCCAGTCTCTGCAGTCTGGCTGCCCTGTCCGTTCATCAGTTGAACCTTGATGACTCATTTGTACACGAGAGCCTACCAAGCCGGGCGAGGACCTTCTGTTGATTTATTATTATCACATGAATCCTGTTGATTTACGTGATCTTGGCGGTCTTGTAGATATGACCTGGTTTCTAGACTGTGAAAGCATGTCTCATGTTGAGTACTTCTTTGCCCGTGGACAGGAGCTGTGGAAGTACCTGACATGGAAGGCCACGTTCCAGGGATTCACATTACAAAGCAAAACCACAGCTGGGTCTGAGACTAGCTTGACTTTTTTCTGGCTTTAGATGAAGCGTGCTGTCATAGGAAAGTAATAAGATGTTTTGGTGGAAGAGCTTTTCTTGAGTTGAAAAGCACATATTGGTGAATATGAAATTACAAGGACCCAAACGAGACCTTTACAAGAAGCCTTCATGGGGAAGAATCTGGAACTGAAGTTTCACTCTTTTGTGGTCAATTCTTCCCTCTTAATTGTACTCATTTTTTTTTGAGTAGCATGAATAAATATTTTGAGCAAACTTTAACAGAAATGAGCCCAGCATATGCTCAGCTTCATATTAGGCCATTGTGCTTTTAAACACTTTTCTCTACATTAGCCACTGACCATGCAGAGCTTTCCGTTCCAGCAGGCATCTTTGGTGGGATGACAGATGGGTCGTCATATCTGCCATCCAGCATGCGGAAAAGCCATGGAGCTCTCCATTTTAATTATGTCGAAACACAGAGCTGACCTTGTAATTAAAATTTCACCACTTTACCAACTCAGCTAAGCAACTCGAACATTTTTCTGTGCTCAATTTCATGACCGCTACAGTCATTGTTACCTGAAGCTTTTCCCAGTGATCACTAAAGTTGACTCAATCTTAGTAAATTTTGGAAAAATAACAGGCACTTGCAAGTTTTGTCTTTTGCTTCGATGTTTTCTTCCTAGTCTTTGGTGAGCCGGTGTCTGAGCCCCGGTGCGCTGGCAGGCAGGGCAGAATTGCAGACTGTCGACTCTTAGCTGGACATTTGCTGCGTGCCCATGTCCCTGGAGGGTCGAGTCCTGTGCTGGTTTGAAGTCTCTGCGCCAGGTTTTGAGCTCCACTAGAGGTACGTTGCTCAGGACTGCAGCCTATTCTTCGCCTGGCTGTGTTATTAATTGATCTCTATGTCGAACTTGAGAATGTGGGGGTTGATCAAGGACGGCCGGAGGTGAATTGACAGTGCTACATTAGATGCCTTGCGGGTGGCACTTGGACCACACGTGTGTGATGCCAGCAGGAGGCCTTTCTGCAGTAGCTACAGAGGCCCCTATCCTGCAGAGAAAGGCAGCCTGGGTGCTCCAGCGAAGACAGGACCTGGGGTCACCTTATGCATCCAGATGCCGGAAAGGGAGTTGGGTCAGGCAACTCTAAAGAACAACAGGACTTTGAGCCTTTTTATAGCCATAGGGTTTGTCTTCCACATGTCCGCACAGATGTTGGCTTGAATTCTTACCTAAAAGAACAGAGTCTAAGTAACTTTGATAAAAATCGTGATCTCAATGCCACAGTAAAAAGAATAAGTTTTCTTATTAGTCCTATTATGAAGAAATAAACTTTGCAGGGGCAAATATATAGGGACCATCTTGAGCAATACATGGATCAGTCTGCGTGACCGTTAGCCTTAAATATTAGCTTGACAACTGAGAGCTGAGTCTTTAGGCACGCCAATGGAGAATCATTTAGTTTAAGGAAAACCTAAACCAATTGAGATGGGAAGATCCGGTCCATTTTGGTGGGAGCACTTCCTGAGTAGGTGTGTAAGATAGAGAGGGATCTGGTTGGAACGTGACCGCTTGCACTATAGAGGGTATGCCTGCTCTCAGATTTGACTGTGGGTATGGTAGGAATGGTTCCCTTGGATTCTGCTCATGACTCTCTGCCATGAATGACTGTAACCTGAATAGTGACGATGAATAAACGTCCCACTGCTGCCCTGAACTTCCTCGGGTAGTCACATTGCCATAGTAACACAATGGTGAGGCCAAGATGCATCCCTACACAACTGCATGACTCCCATGACCTTTCACCCCTACTAGGGCCAAGCAGCTTGATGGGCCTCATCCTTTGCATGTCCTCCAGAGGGTGAGAAAGGCCCTTCTCCAGTACCGGTTCCAAACTGGCCTAGGTATTTTAGGGGAAAAAAGTTAGAAAAAATAAGGGTCCCACAGGGGTTAACGACGAAATCAGAAAACTGTGGCGTGTGACCAAAGATGACCACTCAGCCAGCCCACATGGCACATGAGGAGACCCTCAGACTCTACGCCACTTCTCCAACCCCAGAACTGACTAAGGCCAAGTCCATGCAGACAGAGTGTGTGATCTCTTTCTGCAACTATAAATTATCTCTACTTACATCTTAGCATGTCAGCATGATAAGAGAAAATTCATGTTAAGACTGTCCTTGCAAACTAATTTACAGACACTTTCACCAGTATTATATCAATAGTTCAATAATGTAGAAGGATAATCAGTTTTCTCAACATGTTTCTGAACATTGATCAGTGCTTAAAATATTTCATACCTAAATCTATGAGGAAGGATCTTTTTTTCCTATATACATTAAGTCAAACTTTCAATGTAGCCCAATTAATTTAACAATTTTCTGTCAGTCCTGGGAGTAATGATTTGTCACTAGAATTACTTTCTACTCAACATCATTGATGATTTCATCCATGAAAAAAATGGGATGAATGGACTTTATTATTTTGTCTAGGATTCTGATCATGCTTTGAAGAAGAAAATAATAGTAAAGTTGCTCTCTTTAATGTTCTGTCCATTAAGTGGTATATCTAAAGCATGGATTAGTCCTACAGTACATAAAATGTGCATAAAAGTATTGGATGCTCTCCAACATTCTGAAATGAAATAAATATACCTGCATAGGAAGTGAAGCAATTTCTCCACTGAAGTATGTGGAGATAGAATGGAATCCAAAGAGCTTGTCTTTCTTTGCTAAATTCTATTTCTGGGGGGAAAAATCAAGAGTCTGAAGTAAAAATAGTTTAGGTTGCATTTTTGCTTTTTAAGAAACTTTTATTGAAATAACTCGAGCTACTATTCTTTGGCAATATAGTCTAAGGCCACAGTAATACCAAAAGGGACAAAGGAAAGAATGGGAAGCAGGGTAGACTCAGCAAATTTTGCAGATACATGGCTTCAGGTAACCGATGTGGATTGGGAATGATAAATTTCATATTTTTTCTAGAAGCCCAGCAACCAATGCTATGGTATAGGTGCAATGTTTGTGAGTTTGGGAACTTAAAAAAATGTAGGAAGAAATGATATTGAATTTGTGTGGAGGTTTGCGGAGCTATCTTCAAAGATGGGCTCAGCATAGATTTAGTATCCTTGATGTTCCTTCTCTGGGCCAAAGGTTTGCAGGGCCTGTAGTCACCTGATAGTCAGTGCTGATCCATGTACAGAAATGGACCCAAGGGATCACTACCTGCAAGGCTGCCACACCCCAGGTAGCATGTGCTATATTGCAAGCATTTGTTTCAGCAAGAGGCTGTTGTATATAAAATGGCCATGGCGTCTACATCAGATACATTAAGTCAGAATAACTAAGAGCTAGCAAGACACAGTCTCTTTATACCTTAACTTTACTCTGTTTTATTTTATCTCAAGTAATTCTCAATTTTCTGAGGTCCTGACTAATTTCTAAAACAAGACACCCCCCCAAAAAAAATACAGCTTACAAGAGTTAAGCGATTTGCCCATTTTCCTGACTAGATATAGTCAGTCTCAGGATTCAAACCCAGATCTTAGGCTTATCAACACGAGGCTGCCTACCACATTCTTTCCAAAATGTCACCAGTTCTTCCAGAGCCCTGTTCAGATGTGGAGACACAGTGCTGTTGCTCTCATACCAAAGGGAAATGCAATCAATAATACCACCGTGTGGGAGGGAATCACATACTCCAGTTGTTCTGGTTGCTTTACTTTCAGTTTGGTAGACTATTCTAAGAATTCTATCACATCCACTTATTTTTCTAAAAAAGTCTTCTCTACATATACACTAAAGTAGATGTCTGATCTTTTTTATATAAATACTTAAACAAATTCATTTTTTAATTTTTATTCTTTGAAGTTTTTGCATACAATTGCAAAGAATTTATATGCACTCCCCAGACCTCTCCCATCCCACCACTTGTTCCCCTTTCCAGCCAGCCTCCTTCCTTTCCCTCATGTTCCCCTGTAAGTGTGGGCTCCTTCCAGGACACCTGCATTGGCAAGTGCTCGGGCATCTCTGATCTGTTTACCAGGTTGAATCTACGCTACAGATTTTGCCTGATTCTTTTTGCTGATAACCTCGTCCTTTCAGTCTGTGCCTGGGCTGCTCATGGTTGTTAGCTTGTGTGCAGCGTCTCTGCATTTAGCACATCATGACTGAGGAAAGCCTCCAATAAGCATGTCTCGTCTGGAGGCTGTCTATAGATACCTCTGCTCAGCGTGCTCACTTGGAATCACACACGCTGGGGGATGGATCTTTTTTCCATCAGTCACTGTTGAGTTTTCAGATCCGTGATGTTCTAAACTCAACGTCAAATGATTACTTTTCCGAAATACCAGTCTACATGCACCTGATATCAACAAGAATATCAAAGAACTTTAAATTTTTGTGATAGTATCAAGTACCCACAAAAATGAATGGGATTTTTATCAAAAGAAAGAAAAATGCTTTCAATCAAAGTTTTCATTTCATGTTGACAAGAAAATGTCAAAAGGAAGAAGCAAGAAAAGAATTACATGAAATAAACATTTGACTTATGATGTGACACAATTTCTCCACGTTTCCATCTAATTCAGCCTGAATGGTGAAGATGATACAGGCGTTTCTTCACTTGGGACTGGTGGGTTCTTGGTGTGGGATGATGTGGGCATTTAGCATGTTTAGAAGCATCTGCGATCTGAGCAGCATTTGCCTTCCATATTCCAGTAGCAAGCCTGAACATTTGCAGAAAAAAAATCAAAACAAAAATATTGCCAAGTGATCCTTGGAAGTCCAGGTCTCTTTGGGTGACAACCTATCACATGTTTGTTTCTTTCTAACTTCAGTGTTTTTCAGGAATCTAAAATTGTTATGAGAAGAGATAGAAAAGCTGGTAGCATTCCTAAATAAAAGGGCTGCTTATGCATCCGAAAGTGCATTCATAGGAACAGCCAATCCTTGAGTTAGTATTAACACAGTGGAAGGAACTATTTTCTCAAACATAGCAACTCACACAATAAACAGTGAGTATCTTGGGTTCTGGGTCAGGGGATCATGAGTGACATCACTTGTGTGGGTGGTCCTGGTGCAGATGTCAGCTAGAGTCCCAAAGCTCAATTTGGGCTGACAAGGTGTTTTTTTTCCCCAAATTCCCTTAAACTCCAAGCATTAATGCTTCAGCTGCCACTGAGATGTTGGACTGAGACCTTGTTCCACACTGCCTTCTCCGTAGGGCTGTTCCCAAGATTGGGTAGTGGGTTTCTTCCCGCATGAACAAACTTAGAGCTAAGAAATCTCATGCAAGATGGAGATGTATCCTTTCCAGCCCTCTGATTGTTTGGACGTGCCGTCCGTCACTCCTGAGATACCATGTTTGTTGGAAGGGTCTCTCCACACTTTCTGGGGAGGACAATCCGTAAGGACATCTTGGGCAGGTTATTCTGGGGATGAGATATGCCTAACACAGGGCTCTTCACACAAGCAAGTCATCTCCTTACAACAGGGACTCTCTTCAGCCTTGATTATCCAGGACTCACAGCTTAGGTTTTTCCTATTATCATTGCCCTGGGGAAGCACATCTGTCCATGATGGCATGCTTAGCTCGACCCGTGAGTCAAAAGCCACCAACTCACCAGTGGCCCATTGGTGAGTATAAACGCTTATCTCAACTCCTTGTTGAACACCCAGAGACCCTCAGGAACTGCTGTTCATGGCCCAGTGGTAGGATACCATCCTCTTTCTTGCTGAGAGAATGAGCATAGAGATGGTGCTCATCCCGTAGAGTTCTGAAGGCCTCCGTTGGCAGGAAGACATCACAGTTAAAGTCTTAGTTTCCAAGCCAAGCTTTATATTCGTTACTGTTCTTTGAGCCTGCTTTTTTTCTTTCCTTAAAATTCCTTCTATTAGGTAGAGACAGACACCATCTATGTCTCTGAGCTACTGATAGAATAAAATAAAATGAAGACATGCATACAGAGTTCCCAGGGTGTGGTGGCATTTATTAACAGGCTTTGAGTTTTTCTACAACCACTGATTCCTATCAGGGACCAGTCGTGATGGGCGCTTCATAGTTGGGGGTCAGCGCTTGCATTAAGTTGTACCTGAGAATCGTTCATCATGCTCGTCTGAGTTTTTCAGCAACAGGAAAACTGAGTCATTTAGGGAAAAAACTCTGAGTTCTTAAGTGTCTGGCCTGCAATGAGCTTTTGAATAATGGTGCACGTTAACTTGGGCACAGTCTGCGAAAGTTAGATTAGTTTCCCTGTACTTGCTAATGATTTTAGCTAGAACTCCTGACAGAATCATCATTTTAGCCAGAGAGCAGTGAGGATTTCTGGAATGGGAAACAAGCGTTCTGGACCCGGCCTTTTATCAATCACTGGGATCATCTGGGGTAGGTGGCCTGGGTTCAATTGGCCTCATTTTTTTTCCTAAGTTTGCAATGAATGAGGCATATGAATGAGGTAATTTCCCAGACTGCTGCTGATAAAATTCAGTGCTGTTCATCTTTCTGTAAACAGTAGCATCATGTGGGGAAATCACACAGAAAAGCAGAAAGGCATTCTAAAATGCTTAGCCTTTCTCTGTGGTTTGGGAAGGGTGGTTCCTCTATGCTGTAGAAAATATATGAAAAATGCATGAAGCCAAATGACTCTTCTGCCACTTGCAAGTCGCAGTGTGAAGTTACACAAAGTCTTTCATTAGTAGGAACTATACAAGGGTGGAAGATGTGATTTGCAAACACAATTAAGAGGAAAGAATCAAGTATCAGTTTGGCTTTTCTTTGTTGCAGTGGAAATAGTGAAAAGGAAAGATTTTATTTGTAGAGTCCCAGCAAATAAATAAAGAAGGCGTGGCACGCTTAGAATATAGTCAACATCCAAAGTACTAGTGGATCTTATCATCAGCATGCTCCACAGCTCATCTCCTTGAACAAAACAGCTGGATCATAGCAGGTCCTCACAGAACCTCATAGGGCCATCACCAAGCCCCCTGGCCCTGGCCGACTGCACTTCACTTAGATGAAGCACAGAGTCCAGCGATCTTCACCAGGAAAACAAGAGGGAAGGAGACATCTAGATGGCAGCAATCTGGAATGTTCCAGAAGATAGCTGACCTTATTTCTTTTGCAAACAAGCATGAAAGTAAAATATGAGAAACTGTAACAGATGTGAGCATTTTATCAGCTAATCATGATATATGAGTCTCTTTCTCCCATGCTATCCAGAGTCAAACAAATCCTAGAAAATATAAAGAATATTTGTGATGTATGAGGTGGTGTCTTAAGTATTGATTAGAGATACTTAAAATGCTTATTGCTATTAGAAATCACCATTTTAAGGGTTGGCCAGATGGTTCATTGAATAAAGGTGCCAAAACACAAACATGGTGATCTGAATTCAATCTCTGGAGACCACATGGTGGAAGGAGAAAGATGATTATTAATGACTTCTCAAAGTTGTCTCTGATGTTCACATACTTGTTATGGTATACGCATGCCTTCAGTTTCTCTCTCTCTCTCTCTCTCTCTCTTTCTCTCTCTCTCTCTCTCCTTATTTATCAAGATATGTCCTCATGAGGAATTATTAATTAGGTTCTAAAATTAGTAAATATGGTGATGATACTAAAAATGAATAAGCACTGCCTAACTGGCGATTACAGCTCTTCTTTGATATCTACGTATGTATTTCTTTGTCTGCTCACCCTTTGTGGCTTGCTGGTGGAGAGCTCATGCACTCCTGTACTTGGATGGAGCCACTACTGGACAGGATGGAGCATTTGGATGGTGGGGTGATAAATGTGTAAACTTTCATTTATTTATTGTCTCCAATGGATTCACTGTTGCCAACTCTCATCGGGATGAAAGAGCTACTGGAACATTTTTCTCCCATGAAAGGGTGTTAAATCTAATTGGGACACCCACTGGTAGATGATTACACAATAATGTTATTTCCACATGCAACTCTGTGTTTCAAAGGAAATCTAGGAACAAGGAGAATGGAGAAGGTAAGGGTATGGGAGCCATGCTTTCCCTAGAGAGATGCACACTAGACGCGGCTCCTTGTAGAGGAGGCTTACTGTAAGCCGGCGGTGTACCTATGAGTTTCACACATTTAATGATACCCAAAAAACACATGATTGTGTGACTTCAGGGAGCCATGGGGTTTGTAACTTTGACTCCAGATACCCTCCCTTCGGAGACCATGACCATGGAGTCATCACAATGAGGAAAGAAGAAAAAACATAATCAGACTTGAAGGATTTGCATCAATTTAACAGAGAAACTTAAAGATACTTTTCATGGTAGGGACAGGGCAATGTGAGAATGTACCCCAGAGTCAAAGGATTCTCCAGGGGCTGAAGGGATGCCCCGGGGTGAAGAGATACCCCAGAATGAAGAGATGCCCCCTTCACATGGAGGGAAGCCCAGGGTATGGATGGAAGCCTTCCAGCAGGTGAAGTAAAGGGAACCCCCGGCTCATGGCTGCTTCGTCTGTAGGCAATCTGAACATGAAACTAGCTTCAGGACTGAGCTTCTTGAAAAATTTGAAACCCAGACAGAGAAAAATGAGCTCTGAAGTAGGAAGCCATAAAAGCTCTTGAGTTAGAGAGTGCAGTACATTATGAAATTCAAAGGACATTAGAAAATAAGCAGAATAGATTGAAAAGGAAGAATGTAAATGCATTCTATTGCAGAAAAGGTATGAAGAACTATGAAATTCAAGGAAAGTAATAGGTGTTTTCTGTGGATTCAGGGAATTTTTTCATAAAATATTGCTTCTGAGCCAGACATAATAATGAAACCACAGTTTCTATGATTGCCGAGATAATCCTTGGTTTTTTATGTCCCTTCTGGTAATCACGGTACAACTATCCTGCTGTATAGAGCACTGAACTGTGGCCGACGGCAGTATAACAGGGGTTACTGTCAAGGTATTTTGAGAGTCGCTGCCTCCAAAGACTAGCACCATACGTGTTCAGAGCTGCCAGCACTGCCAGGGCCCAGTTCCAGGTGCCCACGGGAATATCGGCCACCCCTTTGAAGATCAATCCCAGCACCACGTCACCTTCGCATTTAGCCTCTGTTGTATTTCCAGAAGCTCCTCGTCCACAGAGACATCTCCAGCAGCAACACTGACCATACCTGGAGGAGACTTAGAGAAATGTAATTACTCGTCCCTTCGACCTTCCATGCCTCAGGTGGGGTGAACTGTTTGAACTCGTTTGAAATACTTCTTAATGGTGAAAGAGAGAACACTGCCTACAAATGCCATGAGTCTAATTTCAGAAGAGTAGGCAAAAATTATGACTGATCATTCACAATAGTGAAATCACAGCTAATTCAGGATGCAAGAGGCTTAGAATTAAGATCTCACTAGAATGCAGTCAACAAAGCTAGGGGGAAAAATCAGTATGAATGAAAGGGTATTTCTCTGAAGGCAAAGAAAGATGAATCTGGACTGAACACATCCAGTAGGTTTTCAAATCACTCATTAAAGCTGCCCATGAAGATCATCATAGGCTTTTAGTCTGTGGAAAATGAATTCATCTCCAAAGCCATATTCAAAACCTTCATTTCACAAAAATGCTCACGTAGAGATGGGAAGGGTCCACTGGTCTCTTCTAGTCTCAAATCATTTGCTTCTGTGGGCCTCAGAGAATATTACCACGCCCCAAACCTTTCCCTTCATAAGCTTCTGAACTACAAGAAGTAGGACAAAAACTCCAAAGTGAGGGTCTCATTCAAGCGTCTTCACCTAAGTCTCTCTGGAACAGAGAATCCTGCCAAACCAAGAGGTTCAGACTTGGAGAAGCCGGGAGAGGGGTGACCGTGGCGGTTACAGAGCTCCTAGGAGGACAGGGAGCAAGAACAAGAGAAGTAGGGCGTGGGAGAAATGAGCTATGGGAATCCACCTTGTTACGTGGGCATCCCATGAGCCTCCCTGTGGGAAGGGAGGGGCAGAGTCTCGGTCCTCTGGGAACTGAGAGCTGACTTAGTGTAACTGAAACAGTGGCCAGTATTATTGTCCACATGTCAAGTTCTTGGGCAGGTCCTTGGACACAACCTGTGAACATAGGCGTGGGGAAGTCTCTAGGTTAGACTGGCCTTTGGGCACGGCCAGGCTAATGGAGGTGGATAGATCCTACGCTCTAAGTGGCAAGGTTGGTCCTGGAAGACATAGAAAGGGGGAGGCTGGTTGAGCACAGTCAGTCTTTTCCTTGTTTCTTGTCTGTGGATACAGTGTGACCACAGCCGTCCTCTCCCTGTTTCCTGTCTATGGATACAGTGTGACCACAGCCATCCTCTCCCTGTTTCCTGTCTGTGGATACAAAATGACCATCTACTTGTGCACTGTTTCTTCACTTCCCCACCACAAACTGTGAGCCAAAACAAACCTTTTGTCCACAAGACCGTGACTGATCTCCGCTGCTCCAAGATCACACAATAGAGAAGAATTAATGGTGCTTTGGAACGATGCTGGACAAACTGGGACCTACCAGCTGAGGAGAAGACAGGAAGGCTCTGGGTGGGGCTGGTGAAGCAATGTTAGGTTTGTCTACTATTTGATTAGACCAGATTTTTCAAATGACTAATTCCATGATAATATTTATCAGGGTGTTCGGTTCCAGCGGAAGCCATATTCTGGTTGGTCTTGCATCCCTTGCTGTACTCCATTCTATCTCCAGCTGACCCTTGAAAAGCACAGGCTGTGTTTCTCCTTCCATGAATTCCTCTACAGTCTCTTACAGAAACTATAGCAACGGTCTTCAAACCCTCCCAGCCCCAAATTATGACACAGATTGCTTGCTGGGTTTTATTACTTATTGTCTTTTCCCTACTGCTCGGCCCCAGCACTGCTTTACAGATATTCTCAGTTAAGACACGATTCTTCTGAGTTCTTAACATAGATGCCCCCCCAACCTTCTCCAAGTCTTCACTTGCTTTCTCAAATGATGTTCTCGCCTCAAACTTCTTCTTTAAAACTGTGACTGAACCTCATCTGTTCTCTCCTGGTCCTTTCTATTCAAGATCACTCCTGCATCCCCCACAGACGATCATTTTGAGATGACATAAAATTGTTTATCATGTTCAAAATTGATTATCACTGAGATGAAGGGTCTTTCTAAAGTGAATAGTACTAGCTCAGTGGCAAACACATGCACATGTAAAAAATGCACCTCTATTGAACATGTTAATGATCTGTTCACTTCTCTGTGGATGTTATGGGCAGCAGAATGCAATATGAGCAGAGCTGTCCTGGTGCAGACCAGCTGCATCTTTGGATCTGATGTTGACATTGTCAAAACCTCTGCTTGCAGCCGCTGATTGACTTCATGTTTTACTAGCGGCTCTCTGCCCAGCATCTCATCATCCACTCTCCCTGTATCACATGGTGTGTGGTATGACAAAGCCTGTTCTTTCTTACAACATCTGTAGTATCTACATTCCACACAAATGGCCCTCAACACTCTTCCCATCCAGCTACCTGAACAGGCATGGGTTTCTGTGTTACTGCATGTAGCTCTTTGTTAACACAGAGATTTGGGTGTGAGGAGGAGTCAAGAAACACTATTGTACCAGTTATTCTTTTCTGTGAGAGGATGCCTAAAGTCAGGCAACTTAAGGGAGAAAGGGAGATTTACTCGGCTTACAGATCCAGTGGGGAGATACAGTCTTTTATGCAGAAGGCATGGGTGGTGCAGAAGTTGGAGGAAGCCTAGATCACATCCTTCGAGGAGTCTGAGAGCTGCCAGACTGCCAGCTGCTAGAGAAATCCTCTCCCAAAAGTGGGTGGGATTAATTGACCTCAAGCCCCCCATTCCTCCGTGACTGCCTTCCTCCAGCAAGGCTTCACCTCCTAAGGATACCATGATCTTCTCAAACAACTAAAGCTTCAAACACATGAGCTTGTGGGGGACAACTCCTATTTCACACCATGACTAGTGCTGACTGGAGACATGCTCAGTGGTTAAAGCCTTTGCTTTGAAAGCAAAATAA
Source organism: Typhlomys cinereus (assembly GCA_023101885.1). NCBI lineage: Eukaryota > Metazoa > Chordata > Mammalia > Rodentia > Platacanthomyidae > Typhlomys > Typhlomys cinereus. Next base: position 2,026,544 of record JALPQD010000324.1, read on the forward strand.
TATGAACTTAAACCCCTCAGATTTCATGTAAAGGTACCAGGCATACGTTGCAGGGGCCTGCAATTTTAACACTGGAACATGGAACCTGAAACCTCAGACCAAAGCAAGTAGAAGACACCAGGGTGATCCCTGATGTTACCCTAGGAACTCTACAGGCACATATTCAAGTGCTGTCTTTTACACACACACACACACACACACACACACACACACACACACACACCAAGGAGCACCACTGCCTTGGGCAAACACCACAAACATGAACGTGCTGCAAGGTGAGATTTATGTGCAATGTGTATTGTTGAGTAGGAGCTACTGCTTCTCTGATTGGCCCAGTTTAACACTGCAGTCTTTGCGACAGGCAAGTGGGAATAGTCACTCAGTGACTTCTGAAGAACAATTTAAGAGGCTGTAAGTTCACATAACAATGTCATAGGGAAATACCTTCCCACAACACAATGTACAATACAGAATGAACTGATGATAACTGGATGATGTAATCCAACCATAAGAACATTATGATTTGTGATTTGCCCAATTGTTCCTTCAGAATAAAATCCTTATGAAGGAGTGAGCTGGTTTCATCTGATTCGTTCCAACATTCCCCAACTCAAGAGTTGGCAGAAAGTAGGGGCAGAGTGATTACTGCTAGACTGCTAGACAGTATTCCACTTGAGAACAAGCCAATGCTCCTTGACTGACTGTGGGCTGAGCTCTCTTGGGATGCTGCCTTTGGCCATGTGTATAAGTAAATTGGGAAGATTCTCTGTGCTTTGTGTGTCTCAAATTCTCTTCCCAAGGAACTAAGGCTATTACAAGTCCTTCATGGTTACTGTGCTTGTTGCTGATAAATTCACAACAAAGCAATTTATGAGAAGGAAGGTTTTGGGGTTTTTATGTTTGTTTGTTTTGGGGTATTATTATTATTATTATTCTTGGTCTCAGTTCCTTGTCCAGCTTGAAAGGAAACTCATACCAACATTAGGAGTCAAGGGCACTGGCCACCCCATAATACAAGATGACTGGGAGAGGGACAACCCTCACTTGCCAGACCAGCATGTCTGGCCAAGTATTCAGAAGGATGCCAACTTCCTTAACAAGCTCCCGCCATCTTACTCATCTGCTCGGGGACCAGCCACACCCACCTTAGGCTGGACCTCTCCCAAAGTCTTGCCCAGGCCTCAATTCAACTATCAATTTTAAAAATATTTTATTTATTTGCTTTATGTGTGTCTGTGTGTGAATGTGTGTGTCACAGTTAGGCACAGGGGTCAAATTGACTGTTGAGGGTTTGAGCTCTGGGCACATTTGTGGAGAATTAGTGGTTGGGTTAAGCCCAGAGCAAACTGGCAGGAGATTGTCTGGCTGATGGGGAAGGCCCAGCCTACGGTGGGTAGGACTAGGCCTTGGAATAAATCGCGGAAAGCTGGTTTAGAGAGTTGGCATCCTGTTGTACACTTGACCAGGTCTGCTGGTCTGGCAAATAAGGATCATCCCTCACTCGGCTATTATGTGGTGATGGTGTGGCCAGTTCCCTCAGCCCTGGTGTTGGAACATGTTCTCCTGTCAAGCTGGACTAAGAACTGTAGCCAGAAAATCGTAAGAGAAAATAAACCTCTTGTTCCCTTAAGCCATTTGATGGTCTTTTATCAGCAACCGTGCAGGTGAACTGTAATAGTGTGTATTTTGGGACCAAGGGTGACTTCGGGTGTCATTCTGGATTGCTTCTACCTCCTTCTTGTTTCGCTCTGGGATTTCTCAGGCTCCACCCACCAAATGGAAGTGCAGGCTGCAACTGCCTGGTGTGTTTATATGAGACCTGGGATCCAAACTCAGGACCTTCTGCTTGCGGGACAGAGTCTTAACCCCTGAGCCATCTCTCCAGCCCTAACTCCCATGTCTTTGTAATCATGCCAAGAGCTCCAGCTTTCAAAATTGTCACGTTGATGAAGACGTTTAGCTATGACAAGTTTCTGTTTGGCATGCGAGCGTGAGAATCGTGTCCACAGGACCTCTTGGGAGGATCAGAGGACATGCTGAGGGTCTTGGAATGTCCTCTTCGGCCAACACTAGATGAGTAGGAACCACAGAGAGCTGCCCATTGTGCCTTCAAATGTCCCTGACCCTGGCTCACGCATGGCTCATGGGTTCTTTCTCCCAGCTGACAAGTGTTGACATCTCTGCCCAACCCACGGACAACAACAGCCCAGCAGAGTTACTTTCCTGCTCCTTCATGCTGCCTTTCATGCCCTCCAGTGTTGCTGTTGCCAGTTGTCCTGTGTGGATGCTGCTGAGACTTCCCTGGTCTGCACCCTGGTCCTACCACTGGGCCAGCCGAATGTTCCGCAACCAGACAGCAGCAATCTTCAGCACCTTCTGGTCATTCCCTTGTCAGAGGGTTAAACCAACAACCATATGTTCTTGGTTATCCAGTCTAAAACTATGCTCTGCTTAGATCCAAAATAAGCAATTAGCATTCGATAGCAACAAGTAATTCTATGTGCAATGGTCATATCTAGTCTGGCACTGCCAACATGGGCCTGGTAGAAGCAATTCTGACTTGAGTATCATTAACAAGCAGGCCTTGTCACACAAAGCCACCAGTGTGCTGTGGGATGTCCCCAGCTGTGGACTGAGCACACCATGGGAAAGTCACTCTCCATGTGTTCGTAGGGATCCACTTTTTCTGGCTGCAGCTGGTGAAATAGTTGCCAGACTATTATCCTAATTATTATCCTCGTTATCTGTGCAGCATCACATGATGTGAATCCAAAGGAGATTTGGAAAATTATATTGACATTCACACCCATTCCCCACCCTCATAGGCAGCTAGTTAATACATGTGCCCTATGTAAATGGAAGAGTCTGGTGTCTCCAAGACATGAATAAAGATGATTGATGATAACTACTTTAAAATATTTTAGAAAAGTATATCTCACATTTTAAGTAAGTATGCAGTGGGAATAACTGTTTCTAAGCAAAAAGTATCTTCCAAGAAATATACTCAAGGACTAAGTAAATAACATAATGATACATCAGTAATTATATCTACTACAATTAATAGTACTGAATAAAACATATAAATACACACTAGTTATTGTATCTGCTATACTTAATAGCACTAACACTTACTTTAAAAGTTAAAAAAAGAAATGTCATGTGTTCACTATTTATTTGAAGATCAACCTTTCAGCATTGATTTTGCTTTTCTTTGGGAGTCCATACTTTGAAGGAAATCATCATTTTATGAGTAAGTATGTTCCGTCATCTGAAAGCAAGCACTCCCCATTTGGAATCAGTACCCCCATTCCCACAAAACAGAATGCCACGGAAAGTCTGCATGGAGAACTGGGGCAGAAAAGCTTCTTCCCACACCACAGACAAGCAGCATCGGGCAAAGTTATGGTCGCTTGAGGAAGAATGCAGCTGGTTGTACAAGAAATTTACTGATTTGTGTTCTAGTACAGAGAATACAAATGACAAAATTACCTCAGCTACTGAGCAAGCATCGTTGTGTTGGGAAGTAATTCCTGGTCATCAATCAGGAAGTAAGCCACCAAAGAACAAAATAAGAATGAAACCCACGTGTCAGCTTGGGACTTATTTTGTATACAAGAAGAATGACAATAAAGTGAGAATTTACACCCACCCATTCCAAGCCTGTTAATCTCAGAATCACGATATACACACAGTCATGTAAGCCCAGAGAGAAAAGATCACACACATAGAACATTTAAAGTAATTCAGAGTAAGATGGTGGAAGACAGAATGGGATCAGGCCAGCCATGAGTGAAAGTTTTAAGACCTCACACTGGGGTGTTGTGGTATCAGGTCAAACCTTGCTCACGACACAGAACAATCTATACACAAAGATGCTCCTCATGCATTATCATCATCAGATAACAGCTGTGTTCTGCACAGAGATATTGCAAGGTGGAGAGTATTGAGTAAAGTTAGAGGCTTTTATAAATCTAAAAGTTTTCCATGAATTTAATAATAAAAAGGAAAGAGAGTGACCACAATGTATTATAAACACGTGTGAATCTGTCAAAGAACAAAATCAATAAGAGAATAAATACGTTAAAAATAGATTCATAGGAGGAAATTATTTAGCCTTAGGAGAAACTAACAAAGGAGATAATAATGTCTGCTTTTTGCACTGTATTTAACCAGCTGCACATACCTATTCTGCATCACTATTATGCATGACAGGTAGAGGGGCACATGCCCTGTGCATTGTATGCGCACACACAGGCATCTGCATGTCTGTAATTAACTGCATGCTAGAGAGGAGTGAAATCAACCCTCTGAAACTGACCAGATAATATATTAAACTGAAAAACAATAGTATCTCTTCCTTTCGTGTGTTTTATGAAACAGAGAACAAATTCCGGTTCATCTGTGTCCTTGAGGACACATCCTGGGCAGTAGAAAGGCAGGGTGACCCTTTAGCGTACTTTCCAGCCCTGTGAACCTGTAGTTTTCTGATCATGTATCCCTTTTATTAGATCAATTCTAAATAAAAGCAAGGCCTCAACCATGAGTACTTTGGCTCAATTGAAAAGTACAACTGCAAACCTAACAATCGTGTTGTCTTTGAAATCACAGACAAACCCACATCGGGAGAGTGTTTCTTTGACGAGTGCAGAACACTGGGTAACTGCACATGCTGGGCACTTTCCTGATGCAGGCCCCCCCAAGGCTTGGTGGCCCGACCTGGTGAGGATTAGGTGACAGGGAGCTCATCTCCTTTAACTCTGCCACGCAGAGGTCAGAGGTCAGAGGGAAAGGGGAGCTCATATTCCTGCAGTGGACTCAGAGACAGTGCCAAGTGTCCACTGACCTGTTTCTTGGGCTGGTGGAAGGAAGCGTCTCATGCAGACCTGCATGTGAGGAGGTGCCGGCAAGGTGTAGGTGGGTTTGCACATAGGAGCATGAAGCTTTTTGCTTCTGAAACATATTCCTTACCCAGCCACTGCCTGACTCTACCGCTCCAGCCACAGGCAGGCTCAGCACAGCGCGTGGCACGTGGATAATTAATCTGCCCTTATGTTTTATGATTCACAGAAAGTGCTGGTGGGATTATGACATGCTTGGACATGTCCCCGTGGCAGGCAGCATGCTTTCAGTTATTGCAACACATCACCCAGCTCGAGTCCCGGGTTATGGCTAGGGCACTGCTTATCTTCTGTAAATAAACCTGTCTTCCTTTCTCCATCAAGAAACTCTCCAATTTGAGACTTCACACAATCTCAGTATGAGCTGCGCATCTGTGCGCTGGTGCAAGAACATCACTGTGGGACATGGAAGGACAATGAGGACTAGTCCTCAAGATCCAGCTCTCCTTTACTTTTTTTAACAATTAGGACTTAAGTATTCATCCTAACATTAGGACTTAAGAACACTCAGAGAGCTAATCAAAGATGAAGAACGCAAACCGACTTTCAAGAGAGATGAGATTGTATCGCAAGGAAAGAAGGCTTCAAAGTGTGCTGCTGGCTGGCATATGCATGACTGCGGTGCTGTAATTCACTTTTTGGCATGGTCTTGCCAGGATTCCATTCCACGTGGCTGCACTCACTGTGTTAGCTCAGGGAGCGAATGATCACTTTCTCATTTTTTGCAGCCTCAACAGCAAATCAACACCTCTGCTTAATTAAAGCACTTGTTTGGAGAACAGCATTAATTCCCAAATCAAGGGTATTAGAAAAAAGAAGCATACATAAATTTTGTATTTTTCTCATTAAAAGTTGGAGTTTTATCTTTGGACCTTTAAGGGGTATGTCTATTACTTTGAAAACTCTGAAAGCCATTGAAAGGTGACTTTTTTCTGGAACTGGTGGGAAACCTTATTAGAGTGAGGTATGGAGTCTGGTATTAATATTTGATAGGGATCTTCAAGCAGTAGACAGTGAAATATAATTGTAATTTACTGCTTCTGGGCCCAACCAGAAAAGCAGTGCAATGCCAACATATGGGCTCTTTGAAGAAAATCTGGCCTCAGAGACAAGCAAACAGACTTCTGAGGAAAACTGACCTGACCAGAGGATACACTCGCAGATCTAAGCAAACGGAAATTGAAGGCTGTGATTACTTCTGTCTGTTGGGCTATTCCTGAAACATGAGACAAAACAGGTGTAGAAATCTAAATATTCATAATTGGCACATGAGGAAATATCATGATTTACTCATAATGAGCAAGAGATAATGCTGTGTGGGTGGGAAGGGCAGGAGAAGAAAACCTTTGTCTAGAGAAAGTGCCCAAAATACTCTGAAAATTATCCATTTTCAATAACTTTCCTCCCCTATGTCAAGTAAGAGCATCATTCATTCCTTGTGACTGATCCTATTAGTGTTTCTGAAAGTAGAAGAGGCTCCAGAGCATATGGCCAAGCGCAAAGTCACACAGCCGGACGAGCAGTTAGATCAGAGATGCAGACTGATTGGCTCAGGACTGGGCACTTTCCACCCAAGTCCCACAGTTTGTCACTATTTTGGAGTGACATGAAAATGTGAAATTGATGTAATATATATTGGATGAATGGCAAAGAGATAATAGATGATAGATACATACATAGATGACAGATATTATTAAATAGCTAGGTAAGTAGATGATAGATAGATAGGCAGGTGACAATATATATATGCATATATATACTTGATACATATATAGATAGATGACAAATAATAGATAGGTATGTGATAGATGACAGATATATAGATAAGAGATGAATAGACTGATAGATTATAGATACATATAATTTTATGTATATGCACAAGGTATAATTTGGAAATTATGTAATAACGTTCTTTATGTATTCTCACTAACAATGTTTTGAAAAAGTGCTGTCTACTATGAGATGTCACATCCTCTCTATGTGCTAACTTATAAGGATCATTTCTTACTTGTGATTTTAGGAATCAAACTTGGCGACTGTATATACTAGTCAATCAATCACCCCACCACTGAGCTATAACCGCAGCCCATCTCATAAGCTTCTTTCACTCGGCTTATTTTTCTCCTTAATGCAAGTTAAGATTCTTAATGCCACATGTTGTGGAGACCTATTTCAAAAAGAGTTGTTTCCTCATTGAAGTATTTTATGGTGACTATAAATACTATGACAAATAGAAGAAAGTATGAAAAACCACCAAACTGCCTCTTCCCATTGTGTTGCCATTTCTTCTGCTTGCTCTCCAGCAAAATGGATTCAGCGCCCCTCTCATGTTACTGCATGGAAGCTGCGTTGACTGGTAGTGTCGGCTTAACTGGATCTAGAATTACCTAGAAGCCTAGCATGGAGGGGAGCTGTGAGATTATCTAAGTTAAGCAGGATGCTGGACATATCGGCAGGATGTTAACTTGATCGGATTAATTGAGACAGACAGAATTCTGGAACTGTGTCAGAAGAAATCATTTCTCCTTCAGGTTGCTTTTGCCATGGTGTTTTACCACAGCCAGAGGAAGAAGTAACCAGAAGACGGGGAAGCAAGTCATCCTGCAGGTCTCTTTGCTCTTGAAAAAGGGGTGAAGGTCAAAGTCTAGCGTTTGCTAAAGGCACTAGGATCCTTGGCAGCAAGGGATTGACAGCCACAGTAGTGTTCCTATGCTTAAAGGGAACACAGGAAACTGTTCTGGGAAATGCCACTGGGTCCTTGCACCTCATCAGAGAGGACGACCCAGAGGAGAGTTTGGCATGCTCATTAAAGGATGCTCCGGGGATGGGAGGAGGAGGCACTGGGAGATGGGGAGGGAAGGGGGAGGGGAGGGGGACATAGGAGGCTGGGGAGGTGGAGGGACCGGTGTACCTGTTAAGTTTGTATGAGTAGAAATAAAAAAAAAGAAAAGTAAAAAAAAATTAATACTTACATATTAAAAAAAAAGAAAAGGGGGTGAAGGTGTATGATGGATGTGGTGCACTTGCCTTGTTGATCATGTATTCAAGCTCTTGTTGGTGCAGTGTGCTGAGTGACATGTGGCCCACATATATGTTGTCAGCATGCTCTCCAGATAAAGTCGTTGCATGTTAGCATGCTCTCCACATAAAGTCTGCATGTCAGCATGCTCTACACATAAAGTCATGCTTTGCACATAAAGTCACTGCATGTTGTCAGCATGCTCTCCACATAAGTCACTGCATGTTAGCATGCTCTACACATAAAGTCTACATGTTGTCAGCATGCTCTACAGATAAAGTCACTGCATGTTGTCAGCATACTCTATACATAAAGTCTGCATGTTGTCAGCATGTTCTCCACATAGAGTCTGCATGTTGTCAGCATGCTCTTCACATAGAGTCTGCATGTTGTCAGCATGCTCTTCACATAGAGTCTGCATGTTGTCAGCATGCTCTTCACATAGAGTCTGCATGTTGTCAGCATGTTCTCCACATAGATCTGCATGTTGTCAGCATGCTCTCCACATAAGTCAATGCATGTTAGCATGCTCTACACATAAAGTCTACATGTTGTCAGCATGCTCTACAGATAAAGTCACTGCATGTTGTCAGCATGTTCTCCACATAGAGTCTGCATGTTGTGAGCATGCTCTCCACATAGAGTCTGCATGTTGTGAGCATGCTCTCCACATAGAGTCTACATGTTGTCAGCATGCTCTCCACATAGAGTCTGCATGTTGTCAGCATGCTCTCCACATAGATCTGCATGTTGTCAGCATGCTCTTCACATAGAATCTGTGTGTTGTCAGCATGCTCTATACATAGAGTCTGCATGTTGTCAGCATGCTCTCCACATAGAGTCTGCGTGTTGTCAGCATGCTCTCCACATAGAGTCTGCGTGTTGTCAGCATGCTCTATACATAGAGTCTGCATGTTGTCAGCATGCTCTACATATAGAGTCTGCATGTTGTCAGTATGTTCTCCACATAGAGTCTGCATGTTGTCAGCATGCTCTACATATAGAGTCTGCATGTTGTCAGCATGCTCTCCACCTGGCCACTGCATCTTCTGACAGTCCATTCTTTATCTGCTCCATCCCTCTCTGACTTTGAAGGTCAGGAGTCATCAATATTAACAAATGATCCTTTATAAATGGTAATGAAGACACAGGAGCAGTTCAGCATACAAGAAAGCAATGGGCACCAGGTCTCCATCTTCATGTTCAGAACGGATTTGTTAATTCAGAGTCATTCTTTCATGGATCAAATAAATATTTCAGTTCTCTCGTTCAATGAATCTCTGCTTTGTCTTCACCAATTCCTTATTTTAACTTTTTAAGTGATAATATCATTTGCCTTTTTCAAGCTGTTAACTTGAATTATTTTATGCATCCTTACAGTTATGAATTAGGTGTTCATTTCTTACAGGTGTGAATTAGCCATCAGTAATTTCTTCATCAATGCATTTATCACTATGGCTGAATAAGATATTTGCTTATTTCATGTTTTTTAGGTTATTTCTAATCAGTTCTAATAGGATTAGAATCATTAAATAGAATAGAATAGAATTATTATTTTTATTTATTTTCTAGTGCCCCTATGTGTTTATTTATTATTTTTTAGCATTTCATACATGGACACAGTGAGTTTATGATATTTTCACAGCTTAATTCCTAATCCCTTCCTCTTTCCTTTTCCCACTGCAACCTTTCCTCCCTGTCATCTCCCTCCTACTTTCCTGTCTTCTCACCTGTGGTCCACTGAACTTCACCTTCATCCTGACCCTGCCCAGTCAGAGCACGGCTTCCTCAGGCACTCCCGCAGTGGGGCCTTAAGGGCCCATGAAAGTTGTTTAGATGCCTTTTTTCCTCCAGGAATTGTAGATGCTGTTGTTTGTTTGTTCTTGATTTCTGACTTTACTGCACCTTAATGAGTCATATGATGGACACAGCGCTAAGGTCTCTGAAATGCACTGTGGCCCATGCACATGTTCAGATGCCAGCAACTGACCTTTGAGCTCTTAGATGCTACAAGGCCTCTGTACTGATTTGCAGCATGCTCATTGGTGAGGGTTCTCTCTGGCATGTCTGGATGATTTCCCTCATCTTTACAAGCGCTTTCTACACACAGGGCACTTTTACTTGCAGTTGCATGTGTCGTGCTTCCCTAGAAATAGAAAGGCTTTACCTTCTGTCCTTGGTTTTCTGAAGTTTCATGGCATGTGTCTGCTTGGTGCTGTTTCAAATGCATCTTGGAATTTCCAGCTAGAGCTTTGAAGAATCCCTCTTCTCATTTCCAGGACATCTTTCCTGCTGATTTTATTAACCCTGTTCTCCCTGATTCTCTTTAGTTCCCCCTTCCAAAAGTCCCACTGAATCTCTGGTCTGTTCATAACCGCTATTTCTGACATCAATGGTTCGTCTTAGCATGCTGGTCGAATCTTCACCAGTTACACCCTGGTGCCGCAGCTGACTCCTGTAAGGTTCACTTGCATGATCAGTTCTGAGCGCCCTGCTCTTTCATCTCTACAAGCTCCTTTCCCACCACAGGAGTTGCTGCATATTAGTCTTTCAAGTTTCCGCCGGGCTGTTCTGAGCGCTGTGTTCCGCGGCCAACCTCCTCCCTTAGCCGGGATTCCTCATTCACAGCTTGCCAGAAATGCAGAATCTGCTTTCATCTCAGGGCTTGAGAAGCTCAGGGTGAGGAGGAGGGGCTTCTGAGCCCTGGATTCCCAGGGCCTTTCTGTGAGGACAAGAACGCTTTGGTGTGCTGGGACCTGTGCCATTCTGGCCGGGCACCTTCCACCTCTGCCTACTGCCCTGCCCCCTCCAGCCGCACAGTCATCTTTCCTGCTTTGATACCATCTAGACCACATATACCCCCTCAGGCTGCTGGGGCCCCAGCATGCACAGCAAGATTCTGGCCAGGTCCCCGAGATGCTCCTAGGGTCTGGGGCAGGCTGTCCCTGGGTTCCCCACCTCCCCACCCCCGGCCTCGCACTCACCACCCCACATCAGCGTGTGTCTTAGGTGAAGGTTTCTATTTCCTGTCTAGTCTAAGTCTTCCAAGGTTTCTTACAGTTTTCTTAGTCACAACCCCTTCACTACACTGGTGAAGGTGTCCCCCTTCCTCCGGAAGGGGCTTTAATAAGCACACAAAACAGAAAAGAATCAAAGAGAGAAATGCGGGGACCGCTGACTAGGCACTATTTGTATTGAGCTCCCGTGGTCTCGGGGATTGCTGCTGGCATATGGAAAGAAGCGGTTCAGGTCAGGCAAAGAAGTTTCGAAGTCGGTATCTCATCATCAGTGAGTGATTAACACCCTACAAGCTCCTGCAGCCACGCTGAAGAGGAGCAATTGCCACATGTACCCCACGGCCCACATACACAAGCCAGATTGGCTGCAAGTCAGAGCTGATGCACTAATAACCTAAGGACATAGGACGCCCTTATTTTTCCTCCTCTTCTTTCCTCCTAGTATTTGATGTCTGCTTTACTCCTCTTCCTCTCCTTCCTCCACTTCGCCTCCTTCTTCTCCTTTCTCTTGAAACAGCTTACGGAAGACAGACACACTAACGTTCCAAATTTTTCAAATACCATGTCCCCGGAGTCATAACCTCAGTAAATACTTCGGCTAATCTTTGTGATTAGGACTTTGTCCGTCCCTAGTCACACTTTGACGATTCTTTCTGACATTATCCTTGCCTTGCTCAGTATATTCACTTAGGTGTGACACACATTTTGAGTCTCTCCTAGCTGGGCACCCCATTTCAAATCACTAGAAACTGCAATTGCCAAGATAACGCCTGGCATTAAAATGGACAGATCTCCCCGCATCCAGGAACTTACTGCAGTGAGTCTTGTCCTTACCAGACCTGCATAATGATTGACATTCCAACATGCCCCATAGACTACGGGGAACTAAAGAGAGGTAAGAACACACAGTGGAAACCTTAGGGACTAGAGCTGGACGAGTGAAGGGAAATGTCCCTCTCAGTGGGGTGGCCCGAAAAGAGGCAACTTCATGTACCACAGAGGTCTGAATCTCCACGAGAGTAGACAAGCTAGAGGGAACCCTGGGGTCCGTAGAAGCACACAGGCAGGAGGGTGGGAGGGAGTGGAATGGATTGACAAGGAGAAGAGAGGAGATAGGAGGGAGGGGGGATAGAGGGAAGCAGGGATTAGTGCTCAATATGCTTGTAAAACTAATAAAATAAAAAATAAAACATTTTAAAAATGAACAGATCCCAATATAAATATCGATCAATCACAATCGTTGTTTGCCACTCACATTGACAGTTTAAAGATGTTATTTGCTATGGTTTTTGCAGTCTTGGTGAACATTGTCTTAGTTCCATATGCCATTCTATAAATAATATCTATCCACTTAGTTTGAGGGCCCAAGGAAGTTTGTATTCCGGCTTATCATTTCAGGTTACATTCAGGTAAACAGTTTGCCACTAGGAGCGGTGGGAACTGCCCACATCGTATCTACCTCAGGAACAGGCAAGGACCTACGCAGCATGTTCTCCAGCCAGGTTCCAAGCAGTTACGTCTGTCTTATCCACACTGCCCAGAGAAGGTACCATCAACCGTGTGCTGGTCTTCCCACACCGATTATGCATTTAACACCACTTCCTGCAGGGTAATTCTTCCTAGGTGCGTCCAAGGCCCACATCAAGCAGGAAGCTGGCGGATGAAGCTAACTGCTACACGTGTGGTCTGCCAGACTGCAGGTGCTGTGTGGCCGCTCCAGTCAGGAAGCTGAGGAGCATGAGATGGTAACCGACGTGGAAGTTCTCAGGAGTCAGGGCTGACAGCGCAGGTATCGTCTTGTGTCTAGTACGCTACACAACCTTGGTGTAAAGGCAAGCTGCCAAAGAGGCTGGGGGACATGAATGAGCGCTGCAGGAGAAAACAGGACGGGGGTGGCTATCAAGGGATTACTGTCAGGGGCTGATTTGAATAAAAATGTGGGCAGATAAGATGGTTTAGTGAGTAAGGTGTCTACTCACAACCTGGAGACCTGAGTTCAGATCTTGAAAGCCCACATAGTATGTGTGTGGCCGTGTCTCTCTCTCTCTCCTCTCTCTCTCTCTCTCTCTCTCTCTCTCTCTCTCTCTCTCTCTCTCGTCTCCTCATATAAATAAGTAAACAAACAGAAATAAGCCAGAAGTTGCTCTCATAAACAAGCCAAAGTTCAGTAGCTCGCAGGGCCCTGTGTAAGAAGCTGTAATAAAATCAATCTCGATGGATTCAAGAGAAAGCTTATTTTCTGGAAGGAAGGCGGAGCTTTGCTTCTTTCTCTTGGCTTGTTTCAGCTTCTCCAAAGAACCCTCCTTTAGAATCTATAAGGAACAGAGGTAAATATGACAAAATACTTAATTACACAGGAGTCAATTCAAAACAGGCTTCCACAACTAGACTGCAGTAGCAAAGTGAGTTGCTTAAATCGGCAGCAGAATGCGGTTTCAATTCAGCAGACTTATTGTCCAAGATAAAGGTGCCGTCAGAACTGTACTTGTGCTCCAGCCCCTGGGGTCCCTCACTGCCTTCCTAGCTGCCCAGAGTGCCAGCCTGGTCATTCCAACACTTCCATGCCCCCATGGTCACCTCCTCTTCCCATCTGGTCTTCCCTTGGCAGTCCTCTGTATGTGTGTCCAACCATCTCGCCTTCCTTAGGAAAACACCAGTCACATTGATTAGGTTATATCCTAAGTCTTCACTTGGTGAGCTCTACAGACCTTATTTCCAGCTACAAGGGATCACAGCTGCAATCTGCCTTTGTTTGTGGGGAGGGTCTATTCAGTCCAGAATGGCCGCAGACAGAGGGAACTCTAGGTCTACCAAGCAGAACTACCGGGACTCTACTGAGAATCTTTCGGTTAATACATTACAACCCTTTAGCCAAATGTGTTTCCGCATGGAGACTAAAGGTGGTTCCAGGAAATCTGTATGCAAGCCTCATGAGATCTGCTGTCTTCCCTGTCTCCTGGTCTGCCTCAGATGGCCGAATGCTCTTTCAAAGCATCTCATCTCTGACTTACACTTTGCGTTATCAATAAACGCTACTTTATGAGGAGAATGCACACAGCTGCCGTCTCTTTTCCCCAGGGACTTTTTCTTCCTTCCTCCATCATCCTTATCTAATTGTGTCACTAGGATACAGACAAGATATTTCCCTTGGACTCGGCTTTGACTGGCCAATTCTGTCCTCGGCTCTCCAGGCAACCATGACCTGTACCTCTAAATCTGCCAAGTCAAACAACAGTTAGGGCAGCCTGCGTCTGGGCTCAGTGTTTTATGGGAGACAGAGTGCCATAAGGAAGCTGAGTCGCAGCCGGGAGAGGAGGTAGGGCAGGCAGAACTCCTCATCTGCTGCGGAGTGCTGGACCATTGTCATCGTAGCTGCTGCCTCACGCTGTCTGTCTTTTCAAGGAATGGCACCTTCTTATCTCAGCGTGACTTCCTGGAGCCACGTGGGGGAAAAGGAGCAGCTACATTATTTGCACAAAACTTGACACCCAGTTTTCCCCACCAATGACGGAAGGGATTATTAGAAAGGTGCCTCTGCCTGCCCTCTACCCTTCCATGTTGCACTGATGAGAGACACTCAGCCCTGCCCTGAGCAAGAAGAGTGTTTTCTAGAACTCGAGCCTGTTCCTTTTTAGTCTCGTTTCCTTTGTTTTTACATTCGCTGTCTTTATATGACAAATCATACTGGTTTCGGCGTTGGGTAATGACATGAAATTCCACTTAAACATAGGCTTATTCGTGCAAGACTGTCACTTCATAAAACAAGATCACAAAATACAAGGGCGAAGCAGTGAGAAAAGGACTAGATTCTAGAACGACCATGCTTGGGGATCTGAGGGTGCAAGGAAGGAAAGTAAAACTGATTTCAAATACTGCATGAGCAGTTGCTTTAAAAATGATAACACTAGAATAGAAACTCGGAAAACACAGGTCACCAGAAAATGAATATCTGAGTCAAATCCCAGCTTCCCTGAACAAGGCTGAGTGTGTTCCCTTCTTCGGCTCGCCAGTGACGCCATCTGCAAGAGACGTCATCAGTGACGGAGCTGGGCAAGAGCCCAGCTGAAAGGACTCCAGGCCCCTGGATTCTAGTGTAGGAAATCTTGCAGTGTAGGAGGTCTTCTTTTGACTCATAGGGGTCTCCTTCTATGGTGAGAGGGTTCCATTCGTGCTTGACCTGTGGCACAATGTCAAGGTGGAAGAGGTGGAAAGGTAGAAGAGGTGTAAGGGGTGGAAGGGGTGGAAGGGGTGGAAGGGGCAGAAGGGACAGAAGGGTAGAAGAGGTAGAAAGGGCAGAAAGGGCAGCAGCGGCAGAAGCTCCCACCTCTTGGCAGTACAACGTAGAGAAGAGGAAGGGGCAGGAGACTGTCGTGAAGATGCATTATTCAAACATGTGTATCCTGTGGCCTGCATTATTTTAGTTGGTTAAAAATACGTCCTCCGTCATGACTTTCCACGCATTCCATCGCTGTGGGCTTCTCAGAGTCCTTCATGTTGCTTTCTCTCGTCTCCCTTTTATCCTTCCCTTTCCACTGCTCACCTTCCTCCTCAAATAATTCCCTGGAACTTTCATGTCACACATACATTTGCATATGCGTACACACGGATGCATGCACACACTCACATATGCACACACATGCACACGCTTGCACATGCACCCATCACACACATGCATACACTTGCACATACATTCACACATGCATATACATGGATGCATGCACACACTCACACATGCACACACATGCATATGTTTGCACATACATTCACACATATGCATAGACACATGAATTGTGCTCATGTTTAGACATCTGCTGTGTGTCCCTGTCTTGCCGAACTTCTTGTTCGCCTGCTCTTGTATCTCTGGTTCTGCCCCCCCATGGTACACCACGCTGCTTCGCTTGGTCTTTACCCACTTTTCTACTTATTCAACATATTGCTTTGCATATACTCAAATGTTCAGTGTCGGGAAATACAGCAAGCACCTTATCCTTTCCTCTGTGATAATAGAAATTCTGTCCATTAAGAATGAGCTTTCCATGGGTGTAATTAAGTGGTTTTCTTCTTCAATTTCACCGTAGTTGTAAGTTTTTCCATATGCAAAGTGAATTTTAATTTTAATTCAATATATTGAGTTGATGTGCTCATGTGCACAGTGTTTTTGGCTTATTTATGTGGTAAATTATGATCGACCTATTTCCCACTATTATGCCAGCCTAGTTTACCTGAGACAAAAGATGATTTTACTTGCATTCATTTTTCATTATTACATTCCTGGATCCATTTTCTCAATAAGATATAGCATTTGTTTACATTGAAGTCTATATATTGTATAATTCTTTGTTTTCCAGTTACATTCAGAATTGTTATGCTACCTCTATAAAATGAGCATATTTTAACTTTATAGTCAGTTTTGAAGAAGTTTGAACAGCTTAGCTGTAAACTTTCAGATCATAATTGTTGGGGGAGAATAAAAGGTTAAGATAAAATGTCTTACTTTTTATTGTAAGTGTAGTGCACATGTATCTTTGCATATGTGTGTATGCATGTGTTTGTGTGCATATGTGTACGTGTTTGTGCATATATGTGTATGTATGTATTTGTATGCATATGTGTATGTGTTTGTGCATATATATGTGTATGTGTGTATATGTGTATGTATTTGTGTGTATGCATTTGTTTGTATATGTGTGCATATGTATGTGTGTATATGTGTACATATGTTTGTGCATATGAGTATGTATTTGTGTGCATATGTGTGTATGCATGTGTTTGTGTATATATGTTTATGTGTTTGTGTGCATATGTGTGTATGTATTTGTGTATATGTGCATGCATTTGTGCATGTGTTTGTGTGCATATGTGTGTTTGCATGTGTTTGTGCATATATGTATGCATGCCTGTGTTTGTACATATATGTATATGTTTGTGTGCATATGTGTGCATGTGTGTATGTGTTTGTGCATTTACGTGTATATGTGTGTTTGTGTGCATGTGTGTGTTTGTGTGTGCATGTGTTTGTGCGAGTATGTGTGCATGTGTGTGCTTGTGTGTGCTTGTGCATGTATGTGTATGCGTGTTTCTGTGTGTATAAGTGTGTGTGGTGTCTTTCTCCTCACTCTGTATCTCATTTTTGCAGCAGAAACTCTCCTGCTCTAGCTCCTGAGCTCTGAAGTGACAATACGCACAGCTGTAAGTGGGTGCTGTGCATGAACGCACGTCCTCATGCTTGTGCTGAGCCACCTCCCAGCTCTGAACGTACTCTAGCTCTAGCGATAGGGTTCACTTCTACTCTTAAGTCTGTTTCGCTATATTTTAGCTTTCTAGAAAAATCCATTTAACATATAGTGTAATTTAACATATAGTATATAATCTCTATTTTCATCTGTCATTTCAACATACATCAAACAGCAATATTAACTGGCCGTGTTAATTTCCTCCCAGCCATATGTATCTGCAGCCTTTCAACTAGTTCTGACATTTTTATTCGTTCCTCTTTGTCTTTATTTCTATTTCCTTTGAAATATTTGTATTCTTACTGCTTTGCTTTCTATGTTGCTAGTTCTACCTTTATCCTAAACTTTTCTCTTCCGCTATCTTTAATTTTAAGTTGTTGTTCCTTTTTCTAATTTTTCAGAGAGAAGGCTCACAGTCCTGACTTACAACCTTTCTTGATCCATAAATTTTTAATGTTTAATATTTTAAATTTTGCTCTAAGCATGTCTCTAATTTTTATTCACACTTTGATATGTGGTGACTTATATTCATTCTGTTTAAAAAATTTCTTTAACCATCTATTGTGAGGTTGGAGTAGCACATTAAATATGCAGAAGTTAGTTGCTAGTTTTTAGATCCAAAAATTCCATGGATGTGTTTTCCAATGTATTTGCATAAACAAATAACCTGATTGTAGTTCACTTGATTCTGAAAATATTTGATTCAGTCTTTCAAATTTTATTAATACTTCCTTTAGAGTATGCATGACTTCATTGTCTGATTGTGAGAAAAACTGCATTCTGATATTTGATAAAATTTTATAGACATTGTGATTAGATCGGCGTGTTCTTTTTCTTATTTAATATTTCTATATTATTATGTTTTTCTTCTGGTAATACCAAATAGATAAAATCTTTTTTCTCTATACTTACTCAGCCAATTAGTTTGGTTTATTTATCCCCTGGTAAACTTTACTTTGTTTGCCTTGAAGGTACATATATGTATTATATGCTATGTGCTCTGAAGTGTTGAACATTTATCACAGTATATGTTGCCCTAAAACTCATTCTGCTTTAGTAAGCATGCTATATGCAATCTATGTATTTCTCACATTTTTAATCTTTCAAGTTTTTTCATTAATCACATTTAACTTGGGAATTTTTGTCAGTATGTGTATTTTATATTTTCAAGGTACACCCATTGTAGTGTGCATTAGAACTTCCTTTTTATCAAGCATTTTTATTTGTCTATCAATCATTTGATGGGCGTTTAGAATTCTTTTTTCTCTTGAAACTTGGCTGCTTCCCCTTGAGTTCATGCAGGTGCTTTGCACACCTTGGCTGTTTCTCCTTGAGTTCCTGTGGGTGCTTTGTGCTCGGTCCTCTGGAAGGTTAGACTGTTCACTCCTTGGAGTCTCAGTCTCATTGCTTGATCTAATTTGTTCACATGTAGTTTACCGCAGCATCCTTCTAAATATCTTTATTTCTGTAAGGTTGGTAGTGATGCCTCCTTCTTCATCCTCAATCCCCAATATTAATATATCTTCTCTCTTTTTTCTCTTTCCCTCCATCTTCCTTTCTCCTTTCTTTCTTATCCCTTTATCTTTCCCTCCTTCTCCCCTTCCATCTTTTTTCCAACTCTAACTAGATTTGTCAATTTTTACTGATTTTTTCTTAGCATTTATTTTTATGTTCTACATTTCATTATTGGCTTTTAATGCATCTTCTTATTAAAAATATACCATCTCTCAACCACAAAAATCTTCTAAGCACTACTTTCTAACGTTTCTGCCACATTATATCTTTTTCTTCATTCCTGTATTCTTATTACATGCCTTTCTCCTGAATGAAGTGAATTTTAAGGCAATGATTAATTTATCTGATGTTTGCTATATCTTGGAGTAATTTCCTTAGCGTCTACTATGTCTAGACATTAGGAAATATATATAACAATAATACACACATTAACTTTCAGAAACATATATAATACACACATTAACTTTCCAGACTTAAATGACTTATTTCTAGAAAGATATGTGTTTATCCTCTTCTATCGTTCTTGTTTTAAGCTGTTAGCATTATATATACTATAGATACAAGTCCGGTGAACCTGATGGTGTATTTTTAAGTTTACTGCTATGTAATATGTGTTTTGATAAGAAGTTAAGGGAGCAAAACATAATGAAAGTGTGTCTTTAACATATTCTAGATTAATGAACCAAAGATGGTCTCTAAGCTGATTGTTTTTTCCTGACATATTGGACCACTTAGTCACAGACTATTAATACATCTATTAATTGAAGATCAAGCAAGCAGCAGTTTGGCCCAGTAGAACTACAGCTCTTTCCACAAATTCACCTACCACCTGCTACTCAAGGCAAGGTTTGCAGAGGGCTACAAAGATCCCAGACCACTTCTGTCCCTTAAAATTCTGTAGCCCAAAGGTAGCCCTTCATCTTGCTTCAGAGCTCAGACCTCAGGGAAGGACGCACTCTCCAGCTCCCATCTTGGCCTCCTCCCTCCTGAGCTGTGGCCCAATCCCTAGGGAGTTGCTAGCCCTGGCAAAGCCATCTGGCGTCTGAAGCACTCTACCCCCACCTGGTGGTGAGAACCAGCCCTTGCAGCCTCCGTGCTCCCTTGTTTCTGAACTTATGCTTGAATTAGCATACTACTTATTGACAATCATTAAGGCTTCTGGCTGGCTATGTTTTACATAGGTGATAAATTTTATTTCCCTCCCTTTCTATCTCCTATTGCTTTACTTCCCTCCCCCCTTAAAAGTTCCTCCCATTATTGCTTTTTCTACTTTCTTACCCCTCCCCCCATGTTCTATTACCTCATCTCTTTTAGGGTCCTCCCCACTTTCTCCAACCCCCAGCTTATTATATTATGGGAGTTTCTATTTCAGTAGATAATTCTGCAGGCTCAATGCTGCTAAGGAAGAAAAGCAATAAACAGACTTGCCCAGCTGTGGGTGCTGCAAGCTAGAGAAGCTCGCTGGTGTGATAGTGGCATGTACGCTATGGGGGTAGCCAGCTGCTCCCTGATTGGCATTAGGCCCATCTCTCATCAGGGAGCGCGTGCCTTGCACTATAAACCTGACTGAAGACCCATGGAAGGGGAGACCACAGGCCCTAAACAGAAACAAACTTCTTAGTGTAAACTATAATACGCGATACGCTTATCGTTATACCTTCAGATCAGAGAAGCGCTGAGCACTCAACTCTTATATCCTTTTATGATAGAAGAGATGAAATGCCAAGAACCACAACTGAGGGAAGAACAAAATAAAGGCACTGTGGACACTTCTGAAGGGCACCTGATCAGTGAAGCCTCCAAGCGGATCTTCCAACCCAGGGGTGCAAATTCATCTCAGCTGTCATATGACACTTGCAGTGAGGAATTATTTGGGTAAGGCAGGCCTCTAAGGAAGCGTGTAGGAGATTATCTTTTTGTTTTAGATCACTGCTTAGAATTTAGACAGAAAATAATTGGCATCCTGTTTAGTTATTAAAAAATATATTAGTAATCTCTTCTAACGTTTCGGTTTGCATACATATTGGCATTTGTTTCCACCGGAGCAGAAACTTCTCAAAGAAAATCAGTGGGACAAGATGGGCTGGGTGTGAATTTCAGAGCAAATGATCAGATATTCTGGGAGCTCTGCTGACCGACACTGAGGTCAGTTCCCTGACTTAGTTGTCACAGCAGCAGTGGTGGCTTCAGAGAGAAACAGGAAGTGACACACTTCCAGGGAAGCCAAGGGACTCATGGGAGTGGGAGGGGCTAGAGTTGGGTGCCTTGAGGAGGGGGGAAGCTGAGTATTTTACATGCATACACAAGATGGCCTATGAAATACAGCTTAATAAAACCTTCTTTCCTGTGTATGGTGTACATGCATGTGTGCATGCATGCGTGTGTGTGTGTGTGTGTGTGTGTGTGTGTGTGTGTGTGTGTGTGTGTTCATGCGTTTGGAGAAAGAACCCGGTGCCTTGCACAGCCTAAGCAAGTGCTCAGCCACTGAGCCACAGCAGAGCCTTTTCCTTACATTTTATTCTGAGGGAGGGTTTTGCCAATTTGTCTGTACCTGCACTGAACTCCAGATCTTCCCGCCTCTATCTACCAAGCAGCTGAGATAACAGGTAGGCACTGCCATACCAACCCCACTCTGGATGTACATATCTCTCATATTTAGCAGCATATTCCAAAGTCTTAGGCATTGCGCATCCTTCTGCTGTCGTCACCTGTTTCCTCCGTGCCTTGTAGCATTTCCCTTTTCCAGGGCTCTACGGCTGACACTGGCACTGAAGGAGAAAACAACCATGTTTTTTTTTTTCCTTCTGAAATCATACCTGAAATTGCTGTGATCTCCCTGCCAATCACACTCAGCTCGGTCTCTCTTTGTCACAAGAGCACTGACCCATCATCCAGTTACTCTGCAGTTATCACTGCAAATAAGGGGACTTTTGAACTTAGCTTCTCTGTCATGGAATGGCCACCTTTGCATATGGTTATGAGAAAAATGTGCCTGCAAAACTGGAAGGGAAACAATGCACTGCTATTGTCCACTGCAATAAAAGCAACAAATAATTACAGGGGAAAACACATTGAAAGACAGAGAGAAATGCACAGGTTTTAACAGTGTTCTTTCCAGAAACAAGGTTTCGTAACACATATTATCCGGGCTGCTTTTGGAACATTGGTTGGATGCATTCTTACAAAAGAGACTTTTGTCAAAAGAAGCTCAATAACAGCGACATAATGGACTGTTTGCTACCGAGAAAACAGAGACACAATGACATCTCCCAAACAAAATAACCAGAACTTATGTGACTATCCACATACAGTCGGAATATGCAACATCCACCTTGCATTGGAATGACAGGCTGCAATCTAGTAGCTGTGTGACACAAGCACAGCTTTAATCTGCTGCTCTGGTGATCAGGAACTTTCTACTGACATTTCATTGGCTTCTTGGTCCCTTTATACCAGTTGGGATGACACCAAAGTCAAAGAATTCAAAGCTGTTTACGACTGTTTTCTCTCAATGCATTTTGGAATAGATCTCTGTTACTGATTTGGGTGACTTAGAAATGATCTCAAAATGTTGTTGAGAGAACTTGTTCATGCTACGCATGTTTCCCTCTGGAAGTTTGTGTTCGTCGTTGTTTTAAGAGGTGATGGGGCACAGAAAGATGTCTCAGGAAAGTCCTGTCAGTCCACTTTTATCATGGACTATCCAGAACTATGAGCCAGTAAAGTTACTACCATGTAATATTCTCTTAGAATAACACACTGCATTAGTGCATTAGTCGGGTTCTCTGAAGAATAGAACCTCTAGAATGTAATACATATATATTATATTATAATATATATAATATATATTAAATTAACTCACAAGAAAAAAGCTGTCCTTCAAAGTATCAGCCCGTAGCTGCTTTGTTCTTGACCAGAATGTCCCACAAAGCTGGAAGATCCCAAGCAGGTCTCAAGCCTTTACTTCGCTGGAAGGTCAAAGACGCTGAACTTCAATGTCAATGAAGAACAGCTGGGCTTGACGTCGGTGATGAACAGTGCACAGCAGCAAGGCCTAGAGACCAGGCTGCAAAGGCAGCGGGAACAGCAGAGGATGGAAAGGATGGAGCTCTGCGTCAGCCAAGGATGGAGGCGGCAGCAGCAGCAATAACGAAGAAGGCGACAATGTTCTAAGAAGTGAACAGACACTCCTGGAGTGAACTCAACAGCAAGTCGATACAGGAAGAGCAAGTCCCTCCTCCTTGTGCTTCCTATTATCCGTCCACCACTGGAAAGCACCACCCACTATGGTCTGGGTTTTCCACATTAATCAAGCAAGTACCTGCAGACTTGTTCAGGGGCATGCTCCAATCATTGCTTCGCCACAGCTGTGCACCAAACAGTCTGCAACTATCAAGTTGGCACTAAAATGTAACCATAACACACACTAAGACTGATGTGTTTGAGCAAAGTATAGAAGAGAAAATCTACACATTTACAATATTTTATTACATGTATATAACTTCTACTTTGGCTAGACATTAGAATAGTGTAGTTAATCATATCTTCCACTATGACTATAAGAAAATATGTGTGGGGAGGAAGAGAGAGAGAAGAGAGAGAGAGAGAGAGAGAGAGAGAGAGAAAGGAAATTTTAAATTCATTTGAACAGATGAACTCTAAACAAAAGTATACTAGTAATTGAACATAAATAATATTTGTAGACACAAAACTGATGAACACACAGAGACTTAGGGAATATTAATCTAATGAAAACCTTATCAAGCATATCACAGGCAGATTCTACAAAGCAAAGGAAAAGAAACTCAGAGTAACAAGAAGAAAAGTATATTATGCATAAATGTATGTTCTAATTTCGAGGAAAAGAATTTACAATAATAAAAAAATCTATAAGTTTTTGAGAAACAATATTCAGAATTAAAGATGGATTTCAAAAGAAATTGTGGACATCATAAATAGTCATTAAAACTACACAGAAGGCAAATTGTTAGCAGTGGTCTAACACTTGAGTCACTCAAAGGCCTGCACATTCAAACACAAGGTTCAGAGTGTGAGTCTCAGAAAAGAGTGAGAAACACTGGAAAAGGATCCTTTAGGAAAAAAGTTGAGCTCGATAGGAGGGAGGGAGAGTGGAGGGAGGGGGAGAGAGGAAGGGGGAGGGAGGAAGGGGGAGGGGGAGAGGGGGGAGGGAGGAAGGGGGGGGGTGGAGGGAGGGAGGGGACTGGGGTACCTATTAAGTTTGTATGAGTGGAAAAAATTAATTAATTAACAAAAATTTACCTTTCCCTAAAACCTTCCCTTCCACCTGTTCTGTCTTAGCTTCATATTCTTTTTCTGGGATGAATGCATGATCGAAAAAAATCAGAGAAATAAAGGGATTTCTGTCCCTGTTTATGATATCAAGCTACAGCTCATAGCAGGAGAGTTATCCGCAGGGTCTGAGGAAACCAGTCCCACCATATCTGTAGGAAAATCCAATCAACCTGTTCTTTCTCCTTCTTGTTCCCTGCCCTGAGGAGTGGTCCTGTCTGTTGTGGGCTGGCTCTTCCATCATTATATGACCCCCCACAAACTTGCTCAGAGGCTGGGCTTGGCTAAATAATTCTCTATAGTCACCTAAAAGCCCCTTTCTCAGTGGTTAGGTTGACAGCTACGACTAATACTCCTTGTCAACCTGACACACAAACGCATCACTCTTAACCTACAACCTTCCTCTCATTGCTCACAGGGTCTTATATTCACCTTACAATATAAATGTATAATTCAGTTTTAAATGATTCACTGTCCTTGACAGTTTCAGTTCTGACACTTTAAAAGTTCAAAGACTTCACTATAAACATCTGTAAAATCAAAAACATGTGCCTGCTACCTACCACCGCACAGAATAAACATCCTGATTGAAACGGAAGGACCAAGTGCACAACGGCCCAGGCTGCCTTGGGGCAGGACGGTCCGCGCCCTGAACTCACTGCTCACTCCTCAACGGCCGCATCCAGAGTGAGACTCGAGGTGCTGTTCTCGCCTCCGTCTAGGGCGAGACTTGAGGTGGGTCTGTGACAGCAAGTGTTACTTGCTGCTCATTATCCTTGTAAATGAATGCTTTCCTTTCCCGTTGAGGTGTGTGTTTTGTCTTCTTTTATCAGAGCGCTTCTCCACAAGAGGGTTTATTCCCCTGCATCTGGGCGCTCCGCCTAGACCTACGACCCCTGCTTCCCTCGGCTGCCTCAGGCGCTTTCTGTGGTCCTCCTCACATTCATGGTCCTCCTCATGTTCCGTGGTCCTCCACACATCCATGGTGCTCCTCACATCCGTGGTGCACCTCATGTCTGTGGTCCTCCTCATGTCTGTGGTCCTCCTCATGTCTACAGTCCTCCTCACATCCATGGCCCTCCTCACGTCCATGGTGCTCCTCATGTCAGTGGTCCTCCTCATGTCCGTGGTCCTCCTCACATCCGTGGTGCTCCTCACATACATGATCCTCCTCACACCTGTGCTCCTCACGTCTGTGGTCCTTCTTACGTCCGCAGTGCTCCTCACATCCGCAATCCTTCTCACATCCACGATCCTCCTCATGTCCATGGTCCTCCTCATGTCTGAAGTCCTCCTCATATCCGTGGTCCTCCTCATGTCCATGGTGCTCCTCAAGTCCGTGGTCCTCTTCACATCCATGATCCTCCTCACATCCATGATCCTCCTCACATCCATGGTGCTCCTCACATTCATGGTCCTCCTCATGTTCCGTGGTCCTCCTCACGTCCATGATCCTTCTCACATCCGTGCTCCTCACATCTGTGGTCCTCCTGATGTCCATGATCCTCACATCCATGGTCTTCCTCATGTCTGTGGTCCTCACATCCGTGGTCCTCCTCACATCCGTGGTGCTCCTCATGTCCATGGTCCTCCTCACGTCCATGGTGCTCCTCACGTCCATGGTGCTCCTCACGTCCATGGTGCTCCTCACATCCATGATCCTCCTCACGTCTGTGGTGCTCCTCACATCCATGGCCCTCCTCCTTCTTGCCCCTCCCTCTGTCCTCCAGTCTCCTCCCTCTGAACATCCAAAGCCTAAAGGGTCAATGAACTGTTTCTTCACACTGACTCTTCCTCTCCATTTGGATGTGGAGAGCAGCACGTGACTCTGAATCCCCAACAGTAGAAACCAATGCCGCAAACGCGTCTTTAAGGAAGCTGAAGTCTTGCACTCCTGTGAAGCATCTTCTGGGACTTCCTGTACCTGGCTCGTTGCTGGGTTCATCGACTTGCCCGTGGAACTTCTCCTGACATCCAGGGCAGACTGTCTCGGAGCAGTTGGCCATGCATGGCAGGGCACAGCATTAGTTCTTGTGCCAGTCAGCTGAAGTGAACACCGATGAAGACTCCCAAACATGCCCCATTTTGAATGATTCTTGGTTTTCTTAATCTTGACCAAAAAAAAAAATCTTAAGTAGGACAAAATTATAAGACTGCAGTACTCCTCTGGTTAGGTACTGGCCAGCAGGGTCCATTCATGGTCAGCACATCCTTCGAACCCTTCTTTCTGACCCTTTCAAAGTTCATAGCAACACAACATTAATTTTGAAAATATTTTTGTATGACACTTGATTTGGGGTACCATTGAAGCTCTTTATTCAGGCATGGGACTGGAGAGATGGTTGATTAAGTCTTTGCCTTGCAAGCAGAAGGATCTGAGTTCAGATCCTGTGTAAAAACATCAGCGGAAATGGCTGTGACCTGCACTTACCACTCTGGACGGTGGAACCTGGGAAAAACCAAAGCAAAGCCAAAAAGAGGCTAGAACAATCCAGAATAATTCCTGAAGTCACCCTTGGACCTCCATAGTCACACACACAATGCTCTCTTCTACACACAGACACACACACACACACACACAGACACACACACACACACAGACACACACACACACACACACACACACACAAAGTCAAGACATTAGGCTTCTTCTCAATTTTGAAGAAAACTCCAAGATTTTAGATTAACATCCTTTACCCTGCCACAAGTTATTTTATCTTTAATTAAGAACTTAAAAAATGTGCCATGGTGTATATTAAGAGAATTACCAATTTTTGAAATCACTTTAATTTTGAGTTTTTCAGTGCAGTCTCCTGCCAATTCATCTCACTCTTGCATCCTTTGATTCTGTGGGAAGAGGCCCAGCCGTGTTCCTGCTGCAGTTTTGTTTCATTTTAATTAGCGGAGCTGCTCTTCGGGGAATCTTCCCATTACAGCGGATGGTTCTAGGAGTCGAGCACGCCCTCCCCCCACTGGGGCTTCCCAGAGCCATTCCACCCTGAAGAGAGAGCCCCAGGGTAATATTAGGGAAGTTTTAATCACAGCTTCTAATTACGAGCAGTAAGTCACTTCCACAATTTCTTGCGTCTGAAATATAATAAAAGAATAGCTAGCATTCACCAACAAGTCTCAGGCTGGTAACGTCACACGGCCAGAGAGTTTCAATTTTGTGCCCCTGGATTTTCTGAAATGTTCCTCTAGCTGACTTATTACTGGAGTCTGGCAGCTGAAGAATAGGTTCCCACACGCCTCAGATATTACCTGCTGTCATAGCTAGACACAGGTGTTACCTCAATGGCTCAGGGTTTGAGCCAGACACATTGGCAGAGAATTACTCGTTGAGTTAAATTTGCAGGAAATTGTCTAGTTGGTGGAGAAGGCCCAGCCCTATGGTGGGTGGGACTAGTCCCTCTGTAGGTGAACAAGATAGAGGGAACTGGTTGAAAACTTGGCATCCTTTGCTGTGCTTGACCCCGCAGGCTAATAGGAGCGGCTTCTCTCAACAATCCTATGGCCGTATGGACAGGGTGAGGCCACTCCCTCAGCCCCTGGTGTTGGTGTGCATTCTCCTGCTACGCCGGGCAAGCAACTGTGATTTTAGGCTTTTTATTTAAAACATCTTTATTATTTCCCAAATTCTGTGTTTATTATCTTTTATACTAATCAAACAATTTTATTTATTTATTTATTTATTTATTTATTTATTTATTTATTTATTTATTTATTAACGCTCCACATTGAGGAACTCTGGATCACTTAGTCCTATATACTCCAAACTGCAATTGGTCTGTCCTGGATGGTCTGCTCTGGAAGGCTGCCTTGGATGGGCAGTCCTGCATGGACTGCCTTGCATAGTCTACCCTGCATGGTCTGCCCTGCATGGACTCCCCTGCGTGGACTGCCCTGCATGGTCTGCCTGCATGGTCTGCATTGCATAGTCTATCCTGCATGGTCTGCCTGCATGGTCTGCATTGCATAGTCTACCCTGCATGGTCTGCCCTGCATGGTCTGCCTGCATGGACTGCCTGCATAGTCTGCCTGCATGGTCTGCCTGCATGGTCTGCCTGCATGGTCTGCCTGCATGGACTACCTGCATGGACTACCTGCATGGTCTGCCTGCATGGTCTCCCCTCCATGGTCTGCCTGCATGGTCTGCCTGCATGGACTGCCTGCATGGTCTGCATTGCATAGTCTACCCTGCATGGTCTGCCTGCATGGTCTGCATTGCATAGTCTACCCTGCATGGTCTGCCTGCATGGACTGCCTGCATGGTCTGCCCTCCATGGTCTGCCTGCATGGTCTGCCTGCATGGACTGCCTGCATGGTCTGCCCTGCATGGTCTGCCTGCATGGTCTGCCTGCATGGTCTGCATTGCATAGTCTACCCTGCATGGTCTGCCTGCATGGACTGCCTGCATGGTCTGCCTGCATGGTCTGCCTGCATGGTCTGCCCTCCATGGACTGCCCTGCAGGGCTCAGCTGCATGCCTCACCTGGGATTGACCTTTCAAGCTCTGTGTTCAGCACTGGGAGAACGACTTATGAAAACTGCTGGATCACCACTTTGGCCTACCAATCCTTCCTTGGCCTTTCGATTTTGCTTCTACAATGCTTATGATAAGCCACAGTCAACTCATTCACTGCAGAGCAATAGAATTTAATGCTTCTGTCTTGTGTTTTGGTACCTGGTACCCAATCTCTATTTATCATCCCTCTCTCTACTTCCCCAAGTTCTAGGGAACGTTATTGGATATTTCCATCAATGGTTTCTTTAGTATCTTCATATGAGAAGAAACAGGAGGCATTTGTGTCTTGTTTCTCTAAATCAGATTTATTTCATTTAATGTATTGATATCCAGTTCTGTCTGTTTTACTACAAATGGTGGACTTCCATCCTATTTTGTGGGTGAATTATCCATTATGTATAAAAAACACTTTTTCTTCATCTACTCATACACATTGAGGTTGATTCTGCACTTTAGCTGAAAAATGCAGGAATGCACTTGGGAGTGCAGGTGCTGCTTGGTACACTGACGTCATTCTTTTGGGGGGACATACCCAGAAATACCACAGCTAAATCACGTGGCTATTCGGGTCTTAGTCTGTGGGAAACATTCACACCATTCTTCATAGCGGCTGTGAGAATTTGCATCCCCCAAATGTGTGATGATTTCTCTCTTGACATCCTGTCTGCACCTTCCAGCTCTGCCCTTTAGAAATCTGCTGACAGGTGTGAGCTGCTAATCTCATTGTGGTTTTGACTTTCTGTTTTCCTGACAGCTAATGAAGTTGAGAATTTTCATAAATAGTGCTGGTCATCTGAGTTTCTTCTTTTGAGAAGAATTTATTCAGACTTCCACCATTTTTATTTTTTATTACTAAGTTTTTATAGTTCTTCATATCTTCTGAGCATTGGTTGCCTGTACTTTCAGATCTTGCTTAAAAATATGCTTCTATATCCTAAAGTCCATTCCATATTTTCCTGTAGTAGTTTCAGAATTTGAAGTCTTATATTTAGGTCTTTGATCTATTTGAGTTTATTTTTTGTGTATATGTTTATATAAAAAGGCCCAGTTTCAATTTTCTGCATGCTGAGGAGCCATTTTCTGCAACACACATCATTAAAGAGACTGCCTTTTGCCAGTGTAAGGTTCTTGGTTTGCTCTATTTTTGGACAGTCGGTTCTGTTCTTGATGCTCTCCATCTGTCCCTACAATGGTACCACAAGAGCTTTGACTGACTGCAGGGAAAGCTTTGTAGGAAATTGTGAAGTCAGGTAGGGTGTTACCTCCAGCCAGGACTTTGTGTTCAAAAATGATCTGCCTACTTGGAATCCCGTGATTTTTTTATGTGACTTTAGGATGGTATTCTAGTTCTGTGAACATCATTTGGCATTTCAGTGTGATTACATTTAATTCATAGGTTGTTTTTTGTAATATGGGTATTCAAATTATCTTAGTTCTTCCAACTCTAAGGCATAACATACTAAAATTCTTTTTTAGTTCTTTTAGAGAGAAGGAAAGAGGAGAAAGAGAGAGAGAGAGAGAGAGAGAGAGAGAGAGAGAGAGAGAGAGAGAGAAGCAGAGTAGGCATGCTAATTCCATGACACTTGCATGCAGGTTAAGGAGCAGACTGTGGAAGTCAGGGCTCCCGTCCCACCACATGGGCTCTTGGGTATCAAACTGGGTTGCCAGGTTCGACCCCAGTCACCTTTGCTCACTGAGCTATTTCTGTGACCCCCAGGAAGCTCTTAGCCCCCCTCATCCCAGCTCTGGCTGCATGGCTACCTTGCTGCATCTCCTAGACTTCATGTGCCATTGGAATGATAATTTTCATATCTGTGACTCCCACTGGATCCTGACTTTTGTTAAGAACAAGAAGTGTTTCTTCTGCTTGACTCATTTCCACTTTGGACCTCAATTAAAAAAAAAAACAAATGTCACTTATGTTCTCTCATTTATGGATCCTAGACTTCATTTACAATATCCATAGTCCTTATATTGACATCTCTCTGTCATATATGTGTGATATGAAAACAGAAAGGACACTGTGGAAGGACGAAGACTAGAGGGAACAAAACTAGACCACGAAGCCAGAATATCTCAGTAAGTGATGGGAGAAAGCAGCAAACCGTGAAAGGCGGTATGTGGCCGTCCACTGCTCAGCTCCGTTCTGCTGGCCTGGCTGCAGGTTGGGAACTTGGGCAATGGAACCTGCTGGCTGCTCAGGAGAGGGGGGTGGAGTATCACCAGACTCTGTGGTCAAAGCCGCAGCTCTCCATCTGCGTCGCCCCCCTGGGTCTTCCGCATCACTGCAGAAGCATTCGGTGGCGCACAGCTCGCAGGCTACCCTTGACTGGCCCCTGTAGACGCACAACCTGTTCCCAGACATTACCTAATGCTTTGTTGTTGAGCTGACACCTGCATCTCACTGAAGCGTTTGAACATCTAGAGAGATCACTATCCCTTTTAGAACGTCATACATCTCGAGCCTTTACCTGAATTCCTTTCTGCTTTAGGACAAGAAGTATTTATGTAGAGTTGCTGAAGTAATTCCTCAAGCTAGGTTACATAAAGCACTATTTTATTTCCAATATTTCAAATACCATTCCTTCTCAGTTTTACCGTAACTATATTAACCAGGACCTTTTCTGCTTCTTGTGTGGGAGTAACGACATGTCAATATGGGCTGGAGGGATGGCTCAGGGTAAGCTTGTTCTCATTAGCAAAGTTTAAACTTCAACTTAGATCTTAGATCCCATGTAGAAATGACAGGCAGAAGTGGTGGCTGCCTGTATTTCCAGCCCTAGAAAGTGGAGTTTGTCTTATCTGAAGGACACAATTGCTAGATAGGAGCTTATTATGGATCTGAATAAGTATGAATTCTTTGAAAAATAATGCTTTTTGTATTCCAGATTTAAAATAGTTTCCCTTTTAAGGTAGTTTTTAGTTTTTAAGTATGCTCTAACACTGACAATGGAAACATACACACTTGTAAACACAAACACGGGCATATATTTTAGCCAACTGCATCCTTTTTCAAAAGCCAGTCCATTTCCTAAAGATTCTTGAAATTTATGAATTCATATAATTAAATACTGACTTGGATAAATTTCCTGCTGTCAAAGTATAGGGAAGAATGCCCATTAGCTTCTAATTCTGTGCATGCTGCTGAGGAGAAAGTGTAATTCAAACAAGGCAAAAGAGGAATTAAAGTAATGGAAGTAAAGAGAGTAAGTAAGCATATTTCACTTTATATTTTTAGGATAGGGCTTCTGCTTAAACGCTGTTGCTAAATATAGATGATACCAAGCCATGAAAGCGGCAAGCTATGACAACAGCCACCCAGGCAACACGTAACCAATAGTACAATAGCAGTATGAATATTGAGGGGGTAGCCAGGTGCTTTCTGATTGAATTTAAGGCCTGCTTGTGAACAAGGATCATATTCCCATACTGCAAACCAGGCAAGGAAGGGACGAACATAGGCCCTGGGAGAGGGCGTAGTCCCTAGGGGGGAACAAACTATTAAGATTTACCTATATCAAAATGCCTTGGAAACACTTATAACTACACCTACACATTACAGGAGCATTCAGCCTAGAAGTCACAGAAAAATCCAACTGGCCAAAGTGCAGAAAGTAAGTTACTGTGAATTGCTCAATTCTAATTAGGACAGGTAAAGTAAACATCCTCTCCCTACACACTCTATGGCCGAGGAAGCATCACTGAGGAGGGGGTCAGTGAGGATGTGAGAACCCGAAGGTGGCAGGGTACAGCTGGATGGTAATATCTGGACATGGCAAGGCCTGTGTCACTGTGAATTGCTGAGGCTGTGTCCACTTCCGTGAGCCATGAGGTTCAGCCTGTGCCTTTTACATCATGAAAGGGAAAAGATCTCAAGAGACACCATAAATCCCTCAAAGGCTAATGAAGTTAAGACTGGATTGGAGAGAATGGAAACGACTCTCCTCAGGGCTTTAACCTCGTATTTTCCTCGCTCCAACAAGTGTCCAGTCATATGTCATTAATGTAACCTCGGTGGGACTTAGTGAGCCAGACACGCACAGAAGACCAGGAAGCTGGTGGAGAGACAGGCAAGGAAAAAGGAAGTTTGCAAATGGGAGGAGATGGGAGTTGAGATCGGGTAATAAGGGTATGAAAATGATATGAATCTGTATGTGAAGCCCCACAAGAATATGAGTAAAAATACAGATGATACGCAATGAATAAATAGGTTAATATTAATGGGTACACGGATAGCTGCAGAAGGAGGGGGGAGATGACGTAGATTTGGGGGGAATGGAGAATATTTAGGTCATCAGCTGTCTCGCCCTCCTCCCCCATCTAGACAAGCACTGTCTCTGCCTCACAATCCTGTTCCCATGAGGTGGGCTGCTCCATTATGATTTCCCCACCTTGAAGATCTCCAGTAAATCTTTGTACCCTTTAGAGGTTTCTGTGTCACAGCAATGCGACAGGAATATATCCTAGAATCTCAATTGCCTAATTTTTACAAGTCAAATCTTTTCAATAAATAGTGCACAATGAATATCTATGAATAAATATGATATCATAGATAAATTCATGCCTTATATAAGATTTAACTCAAAATCAGTCTTTAACGTAAAAGAAAATGTCAAGCTATAAAATTGTTAAGCAAGTAGGAGGGAACATGAAAACGTCCTTAAATTTGAGATGAAAAGCACAATTCATGCAAGAAAAAAACCAGTAATCTGTTCTCATTGAATCTTCAAAATTTGGATCTAAGAACCATGTAAAGAAAATTAAACAACACAAATTCAGCTGAGGAGTAGTGTTAGGATACAAGCAATACTGAACACTGTTCAAATAAACAATTCAAGTAGAACAAGTGTGAGAGAAATTCATAGAGATCTTATCAATACAGATGACAAACCAAAGATGTTCACTATCATTGCCCACAAAGGGTATGCAAATTGGAACAGCAATGATATTTTGCTACATACCTATGGGATTGGTTCAATTGAAGTGATAAATAACACCAAATGCTGACAAAGATTCAGATAAAATGGGTCAACATGCATTGCTAGCAAGAATATACAATGGTATGATCACTTGGGAAAATCATTTGAAAGTTTCTCATAAATCAAAACACGTGGCCACCACAGGACCTACAATGTCTTTCTTGGTACTTATCCAGAGAAAATGAAAATATATGCTCACACAAAACACTTCACATACGCAGTTACATAGCAGCTTTATTTCTCCCAGTCCCTCATGAAAAGATAGCCGCATACCTTTCTGTGGAATATGACCAAACAAGTTACAGTATACCAGTACCAGGAAGACTACTCAGCCTCATGAAAGAATTGGATTGTTGAGATATATAGAAACCTTAAGTCCATTGTAAAAGGATAGATGCTACATTATTCTGTCTGGTAACTTTAGAAAAACAAAATTTTAGCAGTAGAGAACATCTTAGTGATTAGAACAAAGTCAGTGCAATAGGGATTTTAGTGTGCTCGTGGAAGAATAGGAAAAAGAATCCTTGTGTTGATGGTGTCATTTCTTAATTTTGACTCTGGTGGTGGACACGAGAATCTCCAAATCTATGAACACTGCATGTAACACATGAGCATGTACAGACATGCACATACATGCATGTATACTTTCATATGCGCAAACACACACACATAACCCCCCCACATACATATACACACATTCACAGGACACCATTATGAGGAAAACGTAAAATCTAACCAATGTCAGCATCTATAGAACTGAAAAATTTTCAAGATGTTACCACCAGGTTAAAGGTGCAAGTGATCACTCTAACATTCCTTATGCTGGCTGAGAAGTCTTAATTATCATAAAATAATGAGCTTCACTAACAAATAATTGTATATACTGAGTTTTGTAGGTTAACTTTTAGAACTACTGCAATGGGGTCAGCTATCGCTGAAGGAAAATTATCTATAGAAGAAATTTATAGGTGAAGCAAATAGAAATGATCTAAAATATGTCAATGTCTTCATCATAGCTATTAAATAACAGTTGTCTTAAATGAACAAAAGTGCATTATTGAGAAATCCTTTCATTGATGAAAAAACTCAAATCATTTTGATTTTTTGAATCCTATCACATTGACTTTCAAAGCTCCCTTTCTCACTCCCTCTCCTGTGGGTTTAGTCTGCGTGTGAGAGCAGACTATGCAGCCACACATGCAATAGTCATTCAGTGGGTTAGATGATTCACGCTTTGGCTACAAATGAATTTAGATGACAAGATTCTATATTAAATTGTGAATAACCAATTTATATTTCTTTTTGACTAGGTCATTTGTTTGTTCATTTGAAAGAGGGGGTTATGTAGTCAAGGATGGGGTCACAATAACTATTCATCAAGGATGACTTTGAACTCTAGATCCTCCAACCTTCAACTAAGGATGTGATTACAGGTGTCCCCACACCCAGCTTACCAGTTCATGTCTTTGAACTTACTACTGCATGCTTCATATTTATGATTGTAACAGTTACAACTATTGCTGTGAGAGAGCACCCAAAGTCGATCAACTTAAGGGAGAAAAGGAGGTTTATTCAGCTTACGGTTCCACAGGGAAGGGACAGTCTCTCGAAGCAGAGGCGGCATGGTTGGCTGGCCAAAGCTGGAGGAGGCTAAGTCACCGCAGACATCTTGGAAGCTGAGAGCTGCAGACTGCTTGCTGCAAAGGCAGACTTCTCCTGGAGGTAGGGTGGGGCTCATCCACCTCAAGGCCCACCTCTGTGACTGCCTTCCTCCAGCAAGGCTCCACCTCTCAAGGATGACATGACCTTGCCAAACACATGTGGGGGACACATTTCAAACCATGACAATGATCTTTTATGTAATTTTTGGTTTGGGGAAAGCTATCATGTCATAAACGCACTACATCTTGACAAGAAGTAAAGCTGTAGCTGTGTCTACTTTTACAAAACCTACACAAGATTTATGTCATCAACATTTTACCGCAAAAAGGAAAACATCTCAAGAGTCTCTATACCTCTGCAAAAGGTAGTTGAGGGGACGGAAGGGAAGGTGCTTTTCTCGCTGGCTCCTGCTCAGGCACATGCTGTGTCAAAGGCAACGCAGATGAAACCCAAAGGACCACACCTGTGAAGAGACACGAGAGTAAGCCAGGACTGATAGGGAAGAAGGTTTGCAGTGGGAAAAAGGGGTGGGATTTGGTAATAAAGGGTGAAATGATGCAAATTTATTGTATTCACACATGAAACTCTGAAAGGGTAAAAATAGATTTTAAAAAAGTGAAGAATGAAGTAGAACTAGTTCCCAGTATTACTGCCATAGAGTCCAGATATGCTCCAGGCAATGGTTGGTTTTCAGGTTCTTCATATTTTAGTTTTAGCTGGGAAATCCACAGAGAAATAATTCAGGATGACAAAATGCAATAGGGACACAAAAGTCTTACATGAGCCTTCCCAAGCCCCTGCTTGCCTCATCTCCTTCTTCATAGACAAATTATTATTATACATAGACAAATTGTAATATGGATATTCTAGACGCTGGTACCACCTATTCTCTGGGATGTTCTCGGGCCTGGTTGACTGCACTACCTTAGATCTGTCTCCAATATGCCTTTGGTTCTAGTCTATACGTCCTGTGGATTTTTAGTTGCTTTTTCTCTTTGCCTGCAAATTTCATGGAATGTTCATCTTCGTGAGTCTTTCTTTGGCCCACCACCCTCAAGCCGCACCTTTTTGACATTCTCTAGCTCACGGCTGAAACAGGAGATTCGCTTCCCTCCAAATCATTGTCACCATGTTCTCCAACTCTGCTTCTTCCATGAGCAAAGACTCCATGATTGTCCTTTCCGACAAACTTATTCTTTGCTGATTTCACACGTGTGCATAATGCACTATATATATGCCCGCATTCTCTCTACTTTATCTCCCTCCTGTTCTGTCAAACTCACTACAAATCCTTTTTTAACTTTCATGTCTTGCGTTTGGTTTTGTGACTCATTGAGTTCAAGCAGTCACCTACTGGAACACGGTGGACTCATCTGTAGGATAGAAATGAAGACAGTGATGACCTGCTTTTCAGCATCAGCCAGCAGCCGATCGTTCCACAGGAAAGGGAGGGTCCCCATGAGCCCCTCCCTGATCTGTGACTGACAGCTGATGTGCGCTGTCTTGTCCAAGCCCGGTACGGAACACCTCGGCCGCTATGGGTTCATGACTGCAATTACCATGTCATTCCAAAAGATAGTCTCGCTGCCCTGCCCCTACATCCAGCTCTTACATTCTTCCTCCCCTTTGTCTGCAATGTTGCCTGATCTTCAAGGAGGTGACATAGATATCCAATATTGAGCTGATCAGTCAAGAGCCACTTTTTCCTCACTACCTGGAGCAGTTATGAAGTGTACTCATTTTCTGTAAAAAGGAACCTCTCTGATCAATCCTGAGCGCAGGCTGATACATCTGAATGCTCAACACCTGCACATTCCTTCTCTTATGCTGATGTCTAGAAAAGAAAGACAGTGAGATTTTTAAGAGGTGGAGCTTTACTATAAGGACCATGTCCCTGTGGTTAGGTCCTGAGGTTGGTAGTCCAGCCTGCTTCCTCGGTCACTTCTTGGTAGTTTCATGATGTGAACTGATATACTGCTTTGGTCTCTGGCCACCATGTCACATCCTATGTGTTTCCCACTATAGTGAACTCATTTCCTTTCAGTACTTTAAATAAAATAAATAATACTTTCTTCCTTAAGCTGGTTATGTCAGAGTTTATTTTCACAGCAGTAAAAAGAGTAACTAATATAGACACCATATCTGTTTAGCAAAATAGCAGTAATAAGACCACCAATCCCCTCGGGACCTATGACAATCCCAACCATGAGTTTTTGATGAGGCTTGTGGTACCAGGCACTAATTCCCTCTAGTACAATGAACCTCAAATGCAAGCGGAGAGCTGTTGGCTATCCCAACAGCCATGCTGCTCTTGCACCAGTGAGCAGGTTGACAATGAAGCTCGCAGGGTTCACTGTTAAAACTGTTGAAATTTTTTTCCCTGCAGCTTTGCAACACTTTCCAATATCATTAATACTATCTAGGAGGGAAGGGAGCTTCAACTTCGGGTTCAGTTTGATCGCTCTGTGTCCTGAAACCAAGGTGTGTGTCATCTTCAGGATATGGTCTTACCATACAGTTCTGGCGAGCAACCAAGAGCAAGGGCAATAGCCTGAATTGTTTGGGGGACCTCTGGGATTTCTGATCAACACTACACAAGGAGATGTCCCTCAACTGGCATTAGGATTTTTTTTTGATCACCTGTGGTTTCTGGGATTAACATTATCCACCTATGAGGGGTACCCCGGTTCATGCTCTGTGTCTCTATATTTTTATTTATTTCTGTTGTTTGTATTTTGACAGCTTCACATGCATATAATGTATTCTGAATACACATCCTCTAGCCTTTTTTTTTTATGTATTCAACTGTGCGTGTATGCATGTGTGCGCTTGTGTGTATGTATGTGTGGGTACGTATGTATGTGTGTGTAGAACCACGGACAAATTCGGGAACCACCATGGACGCCTCCACCTCCTCCTTGTTTACTCTGCCCCGGGATTCACAGGCTCCGCCCTACCAGGACCAGAAACGCAGGCCGTCCCGGCTTCCACCTGGCGTCTATACGTGGGATCCGGGATCCGAACTCAGGACCTTCCGCCTGCAAGACAGAGGCTTAACCCCTGAGCCACCTCTCCAGCCCCTCTCACCTTTTTTTAAATTCCTCCCTTACCAATCCTTTCCCAGATTCATGATTTTTGGTCTTGTTTTCAGGTTCCAGGAAAGCACCTGGCCCACTGAATGGCGGTTCATAACCAGTGCCTGGGACATTAGCTCAGTGAATTCCCATATGCACGTGGAGGCACATGACTAAGAGCAGACTACAAGCGGTTGAGTTTTAAACTCTTCCTTAGGAACAGATGCGGTTTTACTTCTGATCAGCAGCTGCTGGGGAATCAGGGCTATAGGTGCCAAGAGCAAATCCAAGTTTCCAGTCAGAGCACAGGGACCACACGTCATCCTGTGGATCGCCGCTCCTACAGCTGGGCATCCTGACTCCTCCTCACCCACTACCCCAAGGAACACAGACCGGCTGGAACCAGTCTGTCAACATGCAGCAAAGCTGCTCTCTGAAGTTCTGTCGGCAACTGACTCAGAGGCATGTGTGGTCTTTCCACTCGCTAGATTTGCTTCAGGCACCGTCGCTTCCTTCCTGTGAGGCTCAGTTGAAGCCGTCAGCCCTCTGTGCCTCCCTTCGCCTCATGTCATGAATGCAGATGGAGTCTCCCTTCCCAGCCCCAGTCTGCTCTCCTGCCCCTGCTTTGCTGCTTCATTACCATATGCTCACCTCTTCTCGCCATCCCCCTGCCACTCCTACCCTTCCATCCTGAACAACTTGACTTCTGCCCTCCCAACTACACTAAAAACATCTGCAACGTCAGCTGACATACAATCCAAACACAACCTTGTACAATCTAATGGTGTCCTTCATACATTGTGATTTGGTTTGAGTTCCAAG
Source organism: Typhlomys cinereus (assembly GCA_023101885.1). Classification (NCBI taxonomy): domain Eukaryota; kingdom Metazoa; phylum Chordata; class Mammalia; order Rodentia; family Platacanthomyidae; genus Typhlomys; species Typhlomys cinereus. The sequence continues at coordinate 2,065,597 of JALPQD010000324.1, forward strand.
ACTGGAGCAAGTCAGTAAATTTTCTGCACACGAATATCCAGCATCATTTATTGAAAGGAGGAGCTTCCTTGGTTTGATGCTTTGACACCTTTTTGAGCAACCAACTGATGACATAAATTGGAGTCTTTCCTTGGACTATTTCTTCAATCTCTCTGTCCTTATGCCAGCACAATACTATCTTGATTATTACAGGCTTTTAGTACCTCTTGAAGTCAGTAATTTTGTGTTTTCCAATTTGGTTCCCAAGATTACTTTGGACTAGTGTAATTCTTTGCATTTCTATATGAACTTAAGTTCACCTTGTCAGTTTCCTTGGAAAATGTTCTTAGAACTGATTTAGTTTGGTTTGGGGCCAGTCAGATAGTTCTGCAGGTTGCCATGCAAATCTGGCCCCTTAAGGTTGATCCTTGGAACTTGCTTAAAGCTGGAAGGAGATAATCAACTCCACAAAGTTGTCCTCTAACCTACACACACACACACACACACACACACACACACACACACACACACATGCAAATAAAACTAAATTAAGTAATAAAGTATTTTAACTCTATATTCATTTGAGAGGGATAATTGGCAAGTTTAGATGACTGAGATTTCTGATCTGTGAACAAGGCATATATATATTTAAATTTCTGTTCCAGAAATTTGAGTTTCTATCATGATCAAATTCTGGATTCCTCGCCCTTTTGTTTTACATCCTCCTCTTCCATCATCAGTATGCAGCAAATACCTGCAATGAGATATATGTGCAGCAACTGTCTCCTTTTTGGATTCTTCGAGGTATGTTTGATATATGTGGTCAGCTGGTTCCGAATGCAGTCTTCCACATTCACATCCGATTGTAAACGTCTCTGAATGTGCACACATGTTCTTACCCTTGCCCTTTGAACAACACAGAAAACTTTTGTTTTCACAGCATTGAGTTTTTAAAAAACAACCAGTTATCAGTCGAGGTATACACAAGGATATATGCCCAGGCTATATGTCAAGACTGCACCCTTCTGGTAAGATGCATGAACACCTATGCATCTGAAGACCCTGTGGGATACAGAACCATCTATCCAGATGCTGGTATCATTTTGCCTTATTGTCATTTCAAAATTAAAAATAGAAAAAAAAAGTGGAGAGGTTACCTATGTGCCTAATTCATCAACACATACAAAATGTTGATAAGGAAACAACAACAGAAAAGTTTGTGTGAGCCTCCCTAAGAAGAAAGCCAGACCTGGATTTCCAGCAGGGAGGGGTCCTCAAGTACACTGGGGCTCCATATCCCGTGGCCAAGCAGGCTGGAGAAATCTCATTAGCAGTGTCCTGCCGGCAGCGCTCACAGAAGCCCCCATTCCCAGCCTCACAACTGCTGTAACTTTCTACACCCACTAGTGGGTTTAAAAGGAAAATTCCATTTTCATGTTTTCCTCTGGAGTGACTATTTTGATATTGGAAACGTCGTGCTGTAAAGATGTGACAAGATGACAGTTGGTCCCAGCGCTCTCCCTCTTGAAGCAGAAAACCAAGGCCTCCCCGTCAACCAATCAAAAGTGATTGCAGATGGTACAGATGTTATTGTGTAGAGCTGACAGCTGTCAAATGAAGCAGAGGACACAGAGTCTGATGAACACAGGGGAGTTGTAAAACCTTAATTAAAATGACAGCTCCCAGGAGAGAACACACAGAGACTTAATTTTTAAATTTCTCTTTGTTTTTATGAGTGATGCATGTTTAGTTTGAAAAGTTTAAAATACACAGAAAATATAATAAAATGAAAAGTATAGATGATCTAATTACCGACAAGCAATAACTTCTGAAAACTTTCTCTTATTTATTTATTTATTATTTATTTATTACTTATTTTGAGACAGCCCAGGGTTGATCAAAAGACTTCCAAGCAATAAGGCATCCTGCCTCATGTTCCTTAGTCCTGGAACAAAAGGCACATACTAATATGTCCCTCATCTTCTAAAAATGTAAAGAAGTTTATATTTATAAAGTTTGCATGTGCTTTTTCTATCACTTAACATTATTGTAGCACAACTTTTGATCTTCCAAACATTTAACAAAGTTACTTAAAAGTCTCTAGTTTTATCTTATGCCATGTTTTGTTGTTGAACTTTTGTTTAAAATCCTTTTATCAAAAGACTGAGTAGTTTCCTCAATACATATTATATCTCCGGGAATTAAAATTACTGGTTCAAAGGAAAACTCTTTTAAAGGACCTTGGTACATAATTCCCCAGTAATTTTTCACAAAGTACCAATTACCATGACAATAAGTGTCTGTCTCACTGTAGCTGGCAATCAAGCTTTGTGTCCTTGCTTGTAAATGCTGTTGAATTGTCATTTTTCAGCTGCATTCTGATTAAATAACATGAAAAAACATTCTTATATCCGTTTTTCTGTGATGTTCTTTTTCCATTGTCCTTCTATATTCTTTACAGTATTCTATCCCCAAATGGGTTCCTGAACAAATTTTTAATTATGACTCGCAAATAGTACTAGTTATTTATCATATTTTACCAGATACTTTCTCAATGTTTTGATATGTTTATGATTTTTTGAAAAGTTGATGCTTTTGGGTTTATGAAAATAGAATAGCTATTTCCTTTGTTGCCCAGACATTTAAAACAAAATAGTTGCAACATCCCAAAACACATATTCCTTATGGAAATATCATGTCAGTGTCACAATACCCTGTAATTTTACTCCTTGGAATTTTGTACAGTGTATGACACAAAAATAAAGCAATGTCCTCATAGGATTGAGTGGCTTTGTTATCTTCGGTTTTTCTCACATTCTGTTCTGTGGTCTCCCAAAAGAATACGGTCTCCAGCTGATTTGTTCTAAATTAGAGATCTTGACATAAAGATAGATGTCAATCACACATATTCAGTTCTATTATGTCTTGTACAATGTCAGCAGGTTTTGTAGAGAGCTATTCTTCCAGTTACTCCTCCGTTGTTGTGATAAAATACTCTGACTCAGGCAACTTAAGGAATGAAGCGTTTAATATTTGACTTATGGTTCAAGAAGGGATGGGTTCTGTCATGGAGGGAAATGCATAGCAGAAGACATGGCAGCAGAAGGAGACTGACCCATGTCACAGTAGCCATCAGAGACAGAGGGCAAGAGGAAGCAGAGCTAGTAAACTCCAAGGCCAGCCCCCAGCAAGGCTCCAACCCCCCAAAACTCCATAACCTTCCCAAACAGCTCCAGCGGCTGTGGACCAAGAATTCAAACACACGAACCTGTGTGGGACATTTCACGTTCAAACCATGACACTTACCTGAGAACACTAATTTATTGCTTCACATGATCTCAGAACTAAGTTGTAACTTAAAATATTGCTGCGTCCTTATCCGACCATCCTGGTGGACAAGGTCCCAGCATGGCCAGAATAAACATTTTCTGGAAAAAGGACGTGGCATTATTTGAAATAAATTAGAAGATTAAGGAAAATATGGGGATAGTCAGGCCTTACTTAGTGTTACTGCCTGCCTTAGTGTTACTGTCTGGTTCTGGCCTAAAGCCTGCTGGCCGGGGGTGACACATTAACATCTAAATGGGCAGTTGCTAGGTGTGAGGGACGCTCCCTATGTAAATTAAGTTTTGCCTCTGGCAGGAGATTCCTCCCTTCTACCTCCTGCATGTTCTTAGATCTTTTTGTTGTTGTTGTTTTTCTCAGTATGAGCTAGTTTACAGTCCCTTCCCCACACTTTGATGTTTATATATAAACCAGAGAAATATGCTTTGAAACATTCATTGTCCCTTTGCTTTCAGCAACTGAGTATCACGCCTGCTTTAACTCTACCTGGAGACATCATGTCTGTCCCAACACAGAAAATACATGTCACCTCTGCTCTTCTTTTGTTACCTGGAATGGATATGTTTTATAGAATCCCATAAAGAATTTGGTCCTGGTTTTCTTTGATGTTTTCCCTATGGGGTAGTGACACATCCCCTGGCCTTTACTCTCGATTTTCTAAAGTATATAAACACTGCTAAAAATTTCAAGTATATAAACGCTGTTAAAAATTTCTGAGTTCAGATTCACTCATCCCAGAGAGCTGTGTGTCTGTCTCCATTCGCCGAAGCCTTGCCCACCTTGTCGAGGGGAGCCCTGGATTCGAGGTTGCAGCATTGGACTGCAAGAAAGTATCTAAAAGAAAGTATTTCCAGAGATTGTGGAACACTTGAAGTGTCCTCTGTCTCTGCTTCCTTCTCAGACTTTACTGTTGCCAAAACCAGACAACGTGCACAGGTGTGCGTGTGGGCGTGTGTGCGCGTGTGTGTGCGTGTGTGCATGTGTGCACAGGCGTGTGTGTGTGTGCAGGCGTGTGTGTGCGTGTGTGCGTGTGTGTGTGCGTGCGCGCGTGAGTACATGTCACAAGTGAAGTCAGGGAGGAGGAAGCAGGCAGCTTCAGTCAAGGCTGTGACCTCCATGGGAAAGCACTGTGGGTGCCTCCCACGTTCTCCTTGCCAGAATTTGGAATCCATAGTCCTGCAACATCTGAAGAGAATCCGAACCTCCACGTGTACAGACCAGTGACCCACTGTAGTCATTGGAAGAGAAAGGATGAATGGATATTGGTCAAAGTGAGCTTCGGGCCGTCAGTGATCTCTAAAATATCATCGTGCCTAGAACACTTAACATATTAGTGAAGGATGTGATTAATCAAAGGGAGAGAGAAGAAAGAGCGAGAAGTCTGCAGAGTAGGCGATTCACATCAGGAGAGGGATAGGAGCTATCCCCCGAGCCTGCTAGACAAAGGACCCCTTTAGCCAATCAGGAGCAGCCGGCATAGGCCAGCGCTGGAGGAATATCTACAGGGTCAGCATGCAGAAAAGGAGCAAATCTAAATTCCTGCCTGAGGGCTTGTCTGCATGCAGAGTCTATTCTATTGGAGAATTCAGGAAGAAAGACAGAGCATCCCAGGATAACAAGTAAAGGAGTGGAAACTATTAACAAGAGGGGGAGAAGAGTGGAATCTATTCATAGAATGATATATGCCCAGTAACAATAAATAGCGAATACTGGCACGGGGTGGATTTACTTCCTTCAGAATTTATGCATTGAAACTCTGGCCCCAGGAGCGTGACCCTCTCTGGAATAGCATATGTGAGGGCAATAAGAAAAGGCAGGGTCGCTCTTTCAGGCGAGTCCTTGCTGAACCACACAACACCTATCTCAGTGGCAGAAAGAGGCACACTGCTTTTATGTGAATTTGGTTAAAATTTTATCAAAATTACTAGTTATGTTGGCTTCAATGAAATTGTGCAGTTACTCAATATTGTTGCTGATAAAATCATGTAAAACAGCTTAAGGAAACAAGGGATTTTATTCTCTCTTATCACAATCAAGCTATAGAGAGCTTGGCAGGAGAGTCCAGCGTAACACCAAGGGCCAAGGGAACTGGCCACACCATATATGTTTAATAGCTGAGAGAGGGGCAATCCTTACTTGTCAGACTAGCATGTCTGGCCAAGTTTACAAAAGATGCCAACGTTCTCAAACAGTTCCCTCCATCTTATTCACCTAGCTGGATATTTACCTAGCTGGATATTCCACAGCAACTAGAAAATCTGGTGGAGGTTCTTTATAGACTTAACTCAATTACTAATTCTCTATAAATGTGCCCAGAGCTTGAACCCTCAACCATCAAATTGACACCTGCATCTAAGTATGACACTTCCCCCTTTGTCAACTTGACCCAAAAACATATCACTTTTAAACTGTAGCCTTCAATTCTTGTTTCCACAGGTATTAAATTCACCTCATAAATATATTTGGTTTTTTATTAATTCTGAAACTCTGAAAGTTTTCAGAGACAAAGTTTTAATTTTTTCTCATTAAAACTGTAATTCCAGTTTTTAAAAGTTTGGAGTCCTAATTATAGGAGTCTATCAAGTCAAAATAAGCTAATGCTTCAACACAGACAAAATATCAAAACAAAGGTATCATGACTATAAGAAAATATCAAATTTGGACCAAAGTCCAGCAAATCAAATACCTTTCCTGTACTTTAATGTCCATCTTCTCCTGCTCATCACATCGCTTAGGTGGCTCAAGGATTCTGGGCAATCCCAGTCCCTCTTCACAGCTCAAAGTTGCATCCAGTTTCTCTGGATGGACCAGGTTGAATTTCCACCTGTCTCCAGTACACATCCCATGGTTCTGGCATCTTCAGCAACCTTCTGCATTAAAACCAGTACCACCTGGGTAATGCCAACTAATTCTGCAGTGAGACTGAAACATAACTTGGTCGACTTGAACCATAGATATACCAAGTTTTAGGTTTTTGACTCTGGAAAAGCCCCTTTCTAGGCAGTCAAAAGTTTCAAAGGGCAAGAAGTGGCTTCAGTTTAGGTTTGAGTCCCTTATAGGATTCTGGATTTTCAAAACGTAAGATCTTCATATTCATGTTGTACTGACTTCTCCCACTATCCCAGTGTGAAGCACTAAGCTCCACAGCCACTCTGTTTTCTGTCCTATCCTCATTCAAAACTTCATGGCTGCCAACACAGCTCTATCTGCCAAGCAAACCAGCCCATTATCTTTCAATTCGACTTTGCCAAAGTCTTTGTTCCCATCATCACAAACGGGACCCAAACAATCCACAATTCTTTCAGCACCTCTATTCTCCAAATGGGCCATTAAAAGCACTGCAGAATGTATTTGCAATCTACAGTCCTAAAATCTTCAAATACTTCAAACTTTGTAAAAAAAAAAATTCCAAATCCACAAAAACCGCATAACCAGATTTATCAGTAACACCCCGATTCTCTGGTACTGAATTCTGTTGCAGTTAATTTGCATATTGCTGATAAAACCACAGTGAGACATCTTAAGGGGTTTATTCTCTCTTATGATAGCCGGGTTGCAGTCCCTGGTCCAGCTTGGCAGGAGAGCTCACATCAACAGCAAGGGTCAAGGGAACCAAAGTAGCTGAGAGAGGGACAATCCTCATGTGCCGGACCAACATGTCTGACCAAGTGTGCAGAAGGATGCCAACCTTCTCAACCAGCTCCCTTCATCTTATGCACCTAGCCAGGGCCTCGTCCCACCCACCATGGGCTGGGCCTTCCTCAGCAACTAGACAATCTCCTGCAGGTTCACTACCAATTCTCTACAAATGTGCCCAGAGCTTGAACCCCCGGCCTTCAAGTTGACACAGGACTCATGTGTCATTGCGAATCCAGTAGCTCCGTGCAGCCTCTTCTGCCATCAAAGTCAGCAACAGAGCTCTGGGGTGCAGATCACATGATGTCAACCCAGCGATAAAATGACACATATTGGTCTTTTCAACAACCAACCCTTCAGGGTTTCCTCAGTCTTAAACAACTACTCACCTGACAGAGAAGCAGCTGCTCTTGGAATTCTTCATAAGCTTCTCTAGTAGTGTAGAATCTGAGGAGCTTCCTTTGAAAATTAATGGACCTGACCGATTTGGAGTTCATACTTGACATTATTCTAGTCTTTCCCACATGCATCTTTGACAATACTTCATCAACCAAAATCCGGCCTGCCAACTCATTCTCCATCTTGAGTGTGTCCTGAGTGCTGATCTTAAAGACCTGTAAGAACAGTGTCTCCTTTCTGGGGATCTCTTGCCATTATCTCATGAATGGCCCTTAACCACTGTGGCATCTCTCTCTGCTAGGCCTCATGCTCACCGAACCTGAGCTTTTAGACGACTAGGAGCTAGATAACAATGACCCGATTGACCCAGGGCTACGCAGACAGGCTGAGTTCTACTCAAGGTCCAGCCTCTCAGCTCACAACCTAGACGGTCTCTACAAACTTTCCCAAACATGCAGAAACGGCTCCTAAATAGCAGCACTGATGTGGGCCTGTGGCTGCAGCATTTTGATGTAGGTGTTAGACATTCTGGGGGCAGCCTGAGCATTCGTACTTGGCATTTTGTACTGAGCCCAAGAATAGCACTGTCAGGAACATGACATGACTTTAGGGCCTGCTGCTCTAGACAGACACAGTCTCCACGACGGCCCCACACCACTGGAAGGTGTGACCCTTAGTGGTCTGAGGATTTATGGCAAGTGTTGTTTATCAGTTCAGTTCTGTCAGAGCAGAGCGCTCATGACTACATGGTAATTAGCACATGCTAATCTGCAAATGGGAAAAACAGAAAGAATCAAGTTGCTACGTCTTGCCAAAAAGAGGGGAAAATGAACAACTTTCTTATGTAAGACATGGCTCAGGAAGCAAAAGCAGCCAAAAGCAGCAGCGACTTAAAAAACACGGGTACTTTTGAGAGTCGGCAGGTGGATTGATAAGAGCTCAGTTCTGGCCATCTCCACCCTCACTGCAGAGTTCAGGTGGCAATGCCATGCCCCCCTTTGCCCCAGAAAAAATGGAAACCCAGAGGGGATGTAGGGTTTGAGCGATGATTTCCTATGAATTTCTGAGAAGGCTGAATGGGGACCTCTACTGCCAACAACGCTCTAGCCTAGTTCCAAGTGTCAAGTCTTTCATTTTGCAGTAGGACCTGCCACTCCCGGGGGAGGCCCAACTCCAACAAGTGAGCGTCAGCAGGACTAGAATACGGAGTGAGGGGAGGGAGCAGACGCCTCCACGAAGCCTGCCTCTGGCAGATGTGGTCTTCAGAGCATCGTTTTGATGTCCGCCAGGCGCTCAGATCCTCCTGGCGTGGAAAGAAAGGCTTAGGAATCAGGATTCGATCTGGCTCTTGTGGGTGTGTGAGGTGGACGCTTCACGGGAACCTGGTCTGTGGTGTGTGAGGTGGACACTTTGTGGGAAGTTGTTCTGTGTGTGTGAGGTGGACGCTTCACGGGAACCTGTCGTGTGGTGTGTGAGGTGGACACTTCACAGGAATGCTATCAGGCAGGAACCGCAACAAGCACGTCTCTTCATACAGCTGAGCTGTGTCCAGCAAGTGCTCATGTGATAGCTGTGTCCAGGCGCAGTACAGGGACTAAGACCAGAGCGTAAAATGAAGGAGCTGGATAGATGCAGCTGGGACAAAGCTTGCTGCCAGCAAGTATCCAAGCATCATTCCCACTGTGCCCAGCACTTAACATACTCCTTTGTGAGCAAGTTCAAGATTATTCTGAACATTATAAAGTTTTAAAATGTTTAATATTTTTAAAATAATTTTATTGGAGTAATGATTTATTGAAGTACATGATGTTTAAAAAGGAGACCATTTTTTTCAAGAAAAAGTCTGGAAAGGGATCAAAGAGCCAGAGGCAGATCCCCAGGCTGCCTCAGCAGCTTCTCTGGAGATGGTCCCATGAGTGTAACTGAGTCACTGCCCCGGAAGGAATCAGTTATCAGAGAAGGGCGAGTCCAGAGGAGACTGGGACAGCTGCTGTAGGATAGGCTGGCGCTTTGCCTCTCCTTGCTTCTGGGAACATCTCTTCCCAGGGAAATTAAACCTTAGGCAAGAATCTTATCTGAGTGACGAGTGCAAATTTATACTACACAGGAGGTGTGAGAAATGAAATTAGATGTATTAATATAAAAGTTGGTCTTAGGCCAGTGAAACTGCTGAGCCATCTGGAAGCATTAAATGAAACTTTGAATTAAATGGGGCCTATTTCACCCATGCAGGCTTTCTGGAATTGACACGTACAAAACAATTACCTCTTGAAATTTTCGAAAACACGTGTGGGAATAACCTCCCTCCCCATCCGAGGCTTGTGGTACTAGAGGAGCTTCACATTGAGAATCATAGCTCCAAACATCTTCCAGTGAGCAGGATTTAAATCATTGCAAAGATGAGTGTGCCCTTGTGGCAGCACGCCCCTGTGCTCCCAGAATTGGGAACTGGGGGCAAGAGCTGCACACTAAAGACAGACCACACTACATGGGCTGCACACTAAGGACAGACCAACCTGAACCACAAAGAAAAGCCTGTATATAAATGTAAGCCATATACACTATAATGGAAAAACACAGCCTTAAAAAAGAATTATGCTAAGAAAAAAGTTATAAACATGAAGAAAAATAAAATTAGACTTTTAACTCCCACAATAGCAGCCAAACTCTAAGTAGAGAAAATATCTAATTATAAGTATAAAATTTTAAAAGTTTGTAAGTTCCAGCTTCCAGTCAGAGATGCAGAAAGCTAGAACGATATTGCTCACATTGTTACAGAATTTGCAGTGGGAAAGAAGAGGATGGAACTGGGTAATGTAGGGTGAAATGACAAAATTATTTATATTCCTGCATGGAATTCCAAAAGACTAAAAGTAAATTCAAAGGAGGATTTCTTTGGATGGTAGAAGAGAAACAGCTTGTATGTTCTGCAGAGAAATTAGAATGTTTACATACAGAGGGTCTGCAGGGACAGCTAGGAACGGGGGGAACCCATGGGTGCTACAAATTACAAATGAACAATTGGAAGCTAACAGATTCTGGGAACACAGGAAGTAAAGCAGCTAATTTTGTCCTCAATGGTAAGCCCGCTGGCCTCCAGTGGATATTGCCAAACACACGGCCACACAGACGGTCCACGTTAAGTCCAGTGGGACACAAGACAAGCATGCATATATGTGGGGGATTGATAGAGCAATGGGGGCCTGCAGAAGAGAGAAGGAGATAAGGCGGCGTTTGACAAAGAATAACCAGAATGTATTATTTACATGTACAACATTGTCAAAGAACAGAACGTGTCAATAGAATGAGAAAAAAAATAAAATAAATACAGCCTCAGGCATATCACAAGTTCCTGCTTGAGTTGCACCCCCTGAAAGAGTCTGAGTCCTGTAACAACCAAATCGCCCCAGGACTGGGACGGGATCATGCTGCAAAAGTGATGCATCTCCTGCACCTGCATCTCCTGCACCTGCATCTCCTGCATGGAAACTCTCAGAAGGCATGAAAACTAGTCTGAACCCCTCTTTCCCAGTTCCCAAAACAACAATTCCTAAATTGTTGAGAGGTTAAGTAGATACAAACACTGCCGCCCAGCTGAGGGAAGGGAAGGGAGAGAAGAGAATAGACCACCAGCCAGGAGGGGGGTTACATGGGAGGTACAGAACCCCAACATGGCGGCAGTTCCAGGACCCAGAGCCTGAAGCCCACTGGGACTTGGGGTTAATGGAAATATAGAGCTATATCCAGCCCAAGCCAACTCTTTGTTTAACTTCACGTTGCCAGTAAATTCATAGCTAAGTAGCTCGGGGAAACAAGAACAAGGGGGTTTTACTCTCTCCTCTATTCTGTTACAGTTCTTAGTCCAGTGTGACAAGGGAGCTCATACCAACACCAGGAGCCAAGGGCACTGGCTACACCATAGGACTGGCAAAAGAGGGGCAAACCTCACTTGCCAGACAGCAAGGCTGTCAATGTAAGCTGAAGAATGCCGTCTTCCTGAATCAGCTCCTACCACCTGGTCCACCTACTGTGGGTGGGATCTTCGCGTATCTACCAGACAATCTCCTAAAGGTTCACTCAGGACTTAAGCTAATAATTCTTCATAAATATGCCCACAGCTCAGCCTTCCATTGTATACTTGACACCTACATATCTAACTAGCACACAAATCTTATTAAATAAGTAGTGCTAAGACACTGTAAGAGGAGGGCGCTGGGCAGAGTATCCCAGAGGATCGGGAAGACATAACACTGAAGGCTGGGCAAACATAGAGAAGAAGCTCTAGCAAACCAGTCTGAATACTAAAATTGAAGTATTGCTGGGCAGTGTAAAATCTCTGGTTCTCTAAAGACAACCACGACGGCAAGAAACCTCAAGCACAGCTTAACTGCTAATAAGATCAAGTGTGCCAAAACAGTCCACAAGTCTAATTTAACCCCTTGTCTACTTGGTAAATGGTTTAGACTAGACACAGTTCCGTGTATCTCTTCACACATCATCTGGGTCTTCCCTAAGAACATAGAAGGGTTGTAGAGACTATCTGGACCACAAATATTTATTCTTCAGTCCTTTGCTAATTGTTTCCTGAGCTCAGTAGTAAAGCATTTTCCCAGTTTGCAAGAAAGAGGTTGCTTCCCAGTACTGCAAGAAACAAAAACAAAAGGTTTCTGATCCAGTGAGCAGATTAATATAAGGAAGGTATACATAGAACTATTTATTCAGCTGGATAAGGTCAATACTGCCTTTACTCCACCAGTGGTGTGCACCCCAACTTTCAGGCAAGATATGTGGCATCACTGGCATGGGGTAACCATCCACTCTCTGATTGAATTTGATATTTTCTCCACAAGAGAGAATTCATATCTGGTACTGAAAACCAGTTGAAAGACAGCATAACATGGTCAAAATGAATGCTAAATAGCTATGTTTAAACACACCCATACAAATAAAGGTCACTTTCATCCTTAATCAAAGAAACCTCTTCATGGAGAAGGGAGATGAACCCAGATACCCTAGGCAGTGAAAGATGCTATGAATCATGAACTCCCAGGAAACGTGGTTGCTGGCCCTTGGCAGGACTGCCAATGCAGTGGGACCCTCTCTTACCACTGAGCTGTTTGAGAGAGGAAGAGTTACAGCATCTAAGTGTGTTTCCACCAGCAACCCCGCAAGACTCAAATGGTCAATTCCAAATCTGTAACCAACACAGATATCCCTGACTAAACACAGTGGGACACAAAGTAAAACCAAAGCTCTGAATATGGGAAAGGTATTTCTAGGGAAGGAGAAGAATTTTCAGGGGTGGAAGGGACATAAAGAAAGGGAGGAGCAACAGAAGCACATTAGCACACGCGTGGAATTGTCAAGGAACAAATTTACTATTCAAAAGGAAAACATGTGCACATGTTACTTTTTAGGAAACAATCATAAATGAAAATTAAACCTCAAAAAAACAAAACAGAGGTGTGCACTCAGCATTATGAAGGTTTTCCAAAAGAATGACAAAGAACAGAACAATAAATGTTCAAGAGACTGAGCAATATACAAAACCAAACTCAGGCATCACATGGATACGTAACTCCCTGAGAATTTAAACCAGCTCTTAGTGATGTGCTGATGTTTCTAACCGATAATTAAATATGTTAACATGGAAGCACAGATGAACCTGGGTATGGTGGTCCCGGCTTATAATTTCAGCGCTGAGCTCAAAGGGATTACCATGAGTTTAGGAATTCAAGACCAGCCTGGCTATAATGTGAGACCCTACGTCAGAGACAGAGAGAGACAGACAGAGACAGAGAAGAGATAGGGAGAGAAAAGGAAATGAAGGGAAAAAATCAGGTGACCAGTATCAACAGAGATATGGAAATGGTAAGAAAAAATTAAATAGATGTTCTAGAGACAAAATACACATGAGAAGAGGCACAGAATACTTCAGACAGCCAACAAAAATTCTTTGTACTTGATGATGTGTCATTAAAAATTACTGGGCTGAACGAAAACTCAAAGAGACTGAAAATATGAGCAAATAATGAAGCATCCAAAAGGTGTAAAAGGTTCGAATGATTGGATAAACACATCATTTCATTCCAGAGAAAGAACATAGTATATGATAAACATTTTAGGAAATGATTGATGGTTTTCCTAAGTGACTTCAAATACCATTCTGCAAATTGATTAAGGGTGAACATTAACAAGCGACATATTTACATTGAATACAGCATGCACGGAGGCTAATACATGTAACCCCAGCATTTGAGACATGGAAGTAGGGAGATTTCCATAAACCAGAAAATACGTGAATAAATGCACAATACAGTTAGAAATACTTTATTGTATTGGGGAAACAAAAGAAAAAATGAAAAGCATGAAATTAAACAGAGGAAAGACATACTCAACAAAAGAGGAACAAAGTAAAGGATTTCCGCAGAATTCATGTCAGAAACCAGGCAAATAAGTACCTCATGTACCAAGAATTGAAAATATACTTTATCAATCTGAAAAAAATCATAACCTGTGGAAAAAGCCCTCAAAAATATAAGATCAATACAGGGTTTCTCAGACAAACACCAGCTGAACAGTGTCTTTGCTAGCTGACCTACTTCATGAGAAAATTTACAGTGAGCTCTGTGAGGCATTGGCAGCACAATACCTGTCAGGAATCCAAATTGAAAAAATGAAAAGTGTCGAAAATGTAATAACTGAAGGATATAGGAAAGTCATCTCTCCTTTCCTTTCTATTTTAATTGTTTTAAAGGTAACTATGAATAGCAAAACTATGACAGTGCGTGATGTGTTTATTACATATTTTAAAATCAAACTGAATGGCAAATATTCACAAGTTGTAAGAGAAAACTTGGAATTCAATGATAATATTTTGCACCATTTTGCATGAAGAGATAAACTAGCAATTGAATTTAGACCATAATTTTAGGACGTATACTTTAAAGTCAGTGATAAATATAGAAGTTTAAATAATTGCTAAAATAATCTAACAGAAGACATAAAAAGATGAGCAAATAGAAAATACCTGACAGTACAGTATATTTTAATCCAAAATGTTATTAATGATATTCAGGAACCAGCAAAAGCAAGGTAAATAGAAATATTTTATAAATATTTTATTTATTTATTTGAGAGCACACAGGAGGTGGAAAGGAGGCAGAGACAGGAGAGATTACGGATCCATCTACAGCACAACACACGTGTGTGGATCACAGAAATCATTTCTCTCCTTCCACCATGTGGGTCCAGGGATTGAACTCTCATCACTAGGTTTGTGTACAGGCATCTTTATCATTACACCATCTCACTGGCCCTAGAAAGATTTTAATACTGAATTAAAACAATATGTACCTACCTACGTGCTATTCACTAAACAGTTAGTGAAAAGTTAAAAGATGTCAAACTAGATACTCGTCAAAATAAATCTGAGATAGCTAACACTGATTTTACATAAACTACAGAGAAAACAGTGGTGTCGCAGATGAAGAGGGATATTGCACAATGCTAAAAAGATCAACACCAAGAAAATGTAGATAATATATATGTGTATATGAACCTAGAAAAAGAAGCTACAATGACTGAAGCTGGGTAGAGCCACGGGTAAGTCACAGCACACACCTGGCTAGCATGCCGAGGGAACTTGGGTTCCACTTGAACACAAACAAACCAAAAACAAACAACAATGCACAAAGAAGAACAATAGAACTGAAGGGAGAAGTAAGCTAGAGCTGCAACCAGTGTTTTTCTTCCTGTAGCAGATCAAGCGAAGATACCAAATACTTGAGTGAGCAACATGAATTGACCGTCTCTTCATTAACCACAGCAAAATAAGCAATTTCCTGGAGTGCATATGAGACATCGATTGAGACACTCTGGATCACGAGTAAATTTTAGCAAAAAAAAATTTTTTTGAGGAACCGATGAGTTTATTGGGCTTGCTGTGGAATATGGATGAGGGCAACTGACAGAGGGGTGCGTGGCCCAAGGACAGACGCAGTTGGAAAGCGTCACCCTATCCCTAATGAAGGCTTCCCCACAACTATATAGATGGTGTCCCCTCTTTCAGGTAGCCTCGTCAAGTCAATATACATTAGGCCCTCCCAAGACACAGAGACCATGTACAATTGGGCAGCATTGCATGCAAATGGCTGAGGTGCAGAAGGAGAGGCAGCAGGAATCCAGGCGAGAGACAGTGACCCTCTCTACGTCCTCTGTCTCAGAAGGAAAGTCTCAGTCAGCAGACCCCATCCTGACGGCCTCCTGTAACCCAGTCACAGCGGCTCTGGCCAAGATGATGGCTGTCTTGCTGGGTGGCCTGCTCTACCACACTCTGAAGACCGTGAGTGGATATTAGCTGCATCTCAGCCATCGGAGAATTTGAGGAGTTCCATCCTGGTGAGGCAGTCAAGGTGGGAGGAGCTTGAAGCAGCTGAACACATCACATCCACAGTCAAGAAAACAGAGAACTGCAAACACAAAATTTAGAATGTAAAAAAGTCTATGGTGCATTTTCTCATAATTGAAGCAAGAAATTAGTGAGTATCATAGTTAGACGCAGGTATCAACTTGACTGTTGAGGGTGTGAGCTCTGGCCACATTTGCGGAGAATTAGTAGTTAGTTAAGCCCAGAGTGAACCTGCAGGAGATTGTCTAGCTGATGGGGAAGGCCCAGCCCATGGTGGGTGGGACTAGGCCCTGGAATAAATCACAGAGACCTGGTTGAGAGAGTTGGCATCCTTGTGTACACTTGGCCAGACATGCAGGTCCGGCAAGTAAGGATTGTCCCTCTCTCAGCCATTAGATAGAGATGGTGTGGCCACTTCCCTCAGCCCTAGTGTTGGTGCGTGCTCTCCCGTCAAGCGAGACTGTGAACTGTAACCAGTAATCGTAAGAGACAATAAATCTTTTGTTCCCTTAAGCCGTTTGATAGTCATTTATCAGCAACCATGCAGATGAACTGCAACAGTGAGAGAGAAAGAGAGAGAGAGAGCAAGAGAGAACTCTGGAAAATCTACACACATTTAGACATTAAACAACACATTTCATAATAACCCATTGGTGAAAGAGGAAACATACAGTAAAAGTAAAAAAAACTCAATGTAGATTATGAGAATACCATGTATCAAAATATGTGATATAATTAATGTTTATAAGAAAATTTACAGTAAAAAATGCTTGAAATAGTAAAGAAGGATTATCTCAAATTTTTAATCAAAGATTTCAACTTAATGAACCAGAAAAAAAGATTAAGTTAATCACTCAGCTGACTGAGCTAGGAAAAGAAGGGGAAATTAATCATTCAGCTCCAGTTACTTGATATCTCACAGAGCTACAGGATAGAAGTTCTGAAACAACGTTATCCAGATAAAGGCAAAATGCCCCAAATCAGAAGGGACGAGTGCTCATCAGGGGCGCTGATGTCGTGATTGACAGGGAAAAGCTCAGAACCTGTAGAAGGCAGAACCAGACTCCGAATAAGCAGTAGACAGGTGATGTAGGAGGCTGTGCTGAGTCCTAGAAGAGAACAGAATCTATTGAGCAAAGGCGAAAAGTTCAAAGGAAGTCTCAGAGTCTGTCCTTGTGGGTAAGCCCATTGGTTTAATTGGTGTTCGTTATACACAGTTTTCACAAACTATCAGACCTCATTTAGGAAAATGTCTTTAAAATGATAGTTCATTCTCATGATGACACAAGGCATGATAAATTATTTTTACAAGATTCAAACCACACTATCATGAGAACTATTGAAAAGTGTAACTTGGTTTCATTTGTTTCATTGTGAAGAACAACACACACATACACACACAGACAAGTCACAGATGAAGAGAAAACATCTTCCATGCATATTCCTTCAAAAGCAGCTGTCTAGTCTACAGGCCTCCCTTGCATGTAATTGAAAAGGTAAAGGGTATGAAGGTGGAGCGGGGTCACCGTTGTTGTGAACAGTTAGCCCAGAACAGAACACTGAGCAGCTCCCGAAGTACAGACGCCTGCTCATCATGAACAAGGAATTACCATTTAAGGTGATGCTTCTGCTTAATATGCATTGGACTGACAAAAATCATATTGATTTGCATCCCGCATATTTACTAAGAATGATGTTGGAAACAGGAACAAGTGTGAATGAGCACAGACACTTGGCAGAGAAGTTTGTGCACACAGAGGGACTACTCAGCATTCTCTAAAGAAACAGAAGAAATAACATGCACATTTGGAAAAACTATTTATCAGAAGAACTTGTCTCCTGCAGTTGAGGAAGAAACATGGCTTGGGTCGGAAGCCCAGGAGAGGGGGTGGTGCTCTTTGGGGACCATCCTTAGAAGAAGCCGATGACTCAAAAGCTGCCTTCCTCCTTGTTCTTTGGACCTTTCAGTGCTGTGTGAGACCAAACCACTTTAGACAGAGCAATCCACTTTGTTGACAATCACCAGTTTAAAAGTTGATTGCATCAAAACCACCACTGCCACTGAAGATGATAGGAGCTCGTGCTAGAGTGAGGAAGAGAAGTATTGAAGTTTGCTCGTGTGGTTGCCAATACATTCATGACCAGATGGCTTAAGGGAACAAAGGGTTTTATTCCGACTCATGTTTGTCCAGTTATAGTTCCTTGTCCAGCTTGCAAGAGAGTCCACACCAACACCAAGGGCCGAGGGAATTGGCCACACCCAAATCGCAAGACTGCTGAGAGGGACAATTCTTACTTGTCAGACCAGCATATCTAGCCGAGTACACAGAAGGATGCTGACTTCTCTAACTAGCTCCTTCATCGTATTCTCCACTTTACCAAAGTGATGTTGAGGGACTAGCCCCTTCCACCATGGGTTAGGACTTTCCCATCAACTAGACACTCTCCTGCAGGCTTGATTTTGTATAACTCCGCCATCGATTTATTTTAAAATATGCCCAGAGTTCGAACCCTCAGCTGTCAAGGTGACACCTGCGTGTAACTGTGAAAAGAGGCTGATTTTCATCTTGCCTCATAGTTCTGGTGAGTGGCAGCATGTGGGGATGACTTCTTGCTGCCTGAGTCCTGGGACCACACAGTGGTAGCTGGACTCGGGACCTCACCCAGTGACTTCACAGGGGCTGTGCTCTCTCAGGACAAATCATTAGTATTTCGTTATGCACCTCTTTGTCACAGTCTGAAATGTACATTGTGCCCCACAGACTCATGTGTGGAATCTTTAGTCGTCTGGAAAGGTCTCGGCACCTTTAAGAGAGGAACTTGAGATTGATCAGCCCCATTGTACTTCCAGGGAAGTTCTGCTCTGGCAGCTTGGCCTCCATGATGTCTACAGTAATTTAGGCCGCTTCCAGCTTCAGCCAGCCATGCCTTTCCCACCATAATGGACTCCATCGCCCCTCTAGAAGCAGAAGCTGAATAAATCTCTTTCTCCCTTTAAATTACTTGAGTTTGAATAGTGTCTCACAGCAATTGAGAAGAGTAACGAGTACACTCTTTCAGAACAAAATGTCTGCCGCGTAGAGAAGGCCCTGACATTCACAAGGCATTTACAATAAACAGGAGTCCCAGATGTAGGTACCCACATAGTAAATATTTTCTGGGGAGAACTTCTTTGGAGATGTGCTGCACTTTTTCCAGGAAGGCAATCTTCCCGTGAGGGTGCCTTGTTGAGTCACCATCCATTTGGAGTTGGCTTTGCAATGACTTCACTGCCAGCTCATCCTGCTGAATGCATCCCTTGCATAAGATCCTAAAAGTAACCATCAGTTCACTAAACTACGCTTATGTGGATTGTGCTTTGATCCGTCATAGGTGCACATCTTGGGTCAATCGATGTTTGTTCATGTCATTCAGGAAAATTCACTGCTGCAGTGATCTCATGAACAGGCTGGTCTGCTTGTGGGTAACCTTAGTGTCTCTTACTCTGGCCCAGAAACATACTCTGAGAGTCAAACAAACTTTTCCCTTTTAAATTATTTGATTTTTCATGTAAAAGATGTGGCCATCCCCTTCCCTATGAAAACCAGCATTAAGAGGACTCTCCTAGTGCTGATCTCAAGTCTGCGTATGGCTAAGTAGCCAGTGTGATACCAAGGGTACCGTGGAAGGGAGCACATCATCCACAGTGGTAGAGGAGGTGGATTATTACCCCTGGAACACCCACAGGTAAGGCTACTGTGCCCAGTACCACCTTCATCCGTTTTCTAAAATCATATGCAGACAAGGAAATGATATCAGTTTTCAACGAGAACTCATTCCTCTGATTCATACATTTCAACTTAAATATTGTGAACAGACTTTTGTGCCAGACTCCTACAATACAGGAGGGCTAAAACAGCATAATCACTTGGCTTGACCCACCAGCTGAGTGTTATGTATATAAAGGCCCATAATTAAAGGGAACAATGATACCTGGTCTTTGTGGCAGGTACAGCTGTAAAACAGAAGAACCCAGGATGTGCGCACAGATGCAAATCCCCCCGTGTTGTCTTAGTTTCATGTTCCACTGCTGTAATGAGCGCGCGATACAAGGCATGTGGGGAATGAGACACTTCGTCATGTTCGTGATTGCAGGCGACAGCAATCATCACAGCAGGAGAGTGATGCCTGCGTCGGGAACTAGAGAACTGACCACGCCATGTCCACTGCAAGAGCAGCACGGACAAGGACACAGTGCTGCAAATACGCCAGCTTACTGGTCTGCCAACTTGCCAGCTAGTTCTCTATCTTATCTAGGTGTCCCAAGAATGGGCTCATCCATTGTGGGCTGTGTCTTCCTACATACATAAATTAAAATACTCTCCCGCAGGCTTTGCTGAGCTACATGATTCATCAGAGATGTGCTTAAATGCTCAGTTCTCAATTGCCACACACATCATTTTGTGCCCATGATTTCCGAACTTGTTTGTTTGTTGGATTGTTGATTGCATGCATGGTCTGATGGTCTGATGCCCCACAGTCAGGTCTCTAAGACCTGGGGAATTATAAAGGTGAGGCTTCCCTCTGGGAGGATCTATGGGGGATGGTCTTGTTGCCCTTACAAAGGGTAGAAAGACCTGCCCACTTTGCATGACACCATCTCCTGTGTTCTGGTCCTGGCTGAATAAGAGCAGAAGTCTAGCTTCAAGGACACAAGGAAGTGTTGATTTACTGCTGTCTGCATAACTGTGCATGTGGTGCAAGCAGACGCTGGGCTTTCCTGCTATGATGGACTGGAAGCAATTGAATCCCCTCTCTTTAGGTTGTGTTCTCTCGTATTTGCTGAAACAACACATAATAAAAACAAGACACACGGTCAAGGAAATGGTTGACCTTGGGCTCTATAGACACCCATTTTTCGGGCAATTTCTGCTCCTGCCAAGGACAATGGTGACGGGCTTGAGGTAGTTCAGGGCATTTTGGAACAGATCGCATCAGCAATAGTCTTGCTTATCTGAAATCAGTCGGGTTTCCTTTTCATTTGCCAGCATGCCGTTATGAACTAGGAATGAGTTAACTACTACATTCCAAGGACATGCTTCTGACTTATTTGTATGTGTGTGTTAACTTAGAATCCACCCTATGCCAGGAATTCTGCCAGGACCTGGAAATGCACACCTAAGTCACTTCTCTCATAGAGTTCCTTAGAAGGAGCAAGGAAGATCACTTCTGGAACCAGGAGAGAGGAAAGCCTCTTGGAGCGCTGAGAACAGTCTCTGCCTTAGTTGGTAGGAAATGATGGTGCGTCTGGAGGACCGACATCTGACCTCTGGTTGAGTCTGTAGAAGGGGAGGAACCTGTTTCAGCCTGTGGATGTGTGGAAGCCCAGGGATCTCAGAGTCCTTTATCTCTACAACACTGGACTGTGGACCACAAAGGAGCCATGCGAGAATTCACAGACACCGTCGATGTCCTGCAGGACGACAAGGGCCAGTGTGAGGGGCGTCAGATTTCAAGGCTGGAGGAAAGAGGATGCGAGATGCCTCTCGGAAAGCTGTTTTACATCCCTTCCCTGAGGCCCAGCAGCGAGCATGGGTGTTGATTCTTGATCGTCTGCAGTACTGAAGAGCATCTGCAGTATTTGGTCCTTCTGCAGACCTGGGGTGCTCACGTGGGTGGATGATGTCTTGCTGCTCTCTTCACTGCATTATACATTGAAAGACCTTCCACAGGCATCACAGTTGCCTGCAGAGAATGTACTTGAAAGTGAATATTTAGTTGCCTAGAACCATAGGGAGTCTGTCCTTCTCTAGATGTTCCAGATAAACTCTTTTTCTGAACAAAAAAAGGACAAAATAAAAATTGGAAGCCGATAGAATTACATAGGTGAAATCAATCACTAGTTAGCTGAAAAGAGGCACCACAGCACCCTGCACTATTGACGGAAAGAAGAAAGCCGCCTGAATCACGCTTAAGGCACAGGCGACACCATCTTGTTCAGCGCATGTCAGGATGTCCTAACAGCTGTGTCATGCTTCCAGTCACTGCTCTTGTCTGCTCACTCCCAGGACATTACTGACTAAGGCAGAAGGCATATGCCACATCATGCTACCAAAACCAGCAGGAGGGAGTTGGGGTTACCTTGGAAAAGTCATAGAAAAGGAAGCACGAAACTTGGCACCTGTGCTTCACAGGGATTTGTAAGCCAGGAAGAGACGCCATTCTGGTCCCTTGACGTGTTCAGTGCTGCTGAGAATACTGTGCAGACACCCAGTACTCCAGCTGGGACAGCAGAGAGAATCAATAGCAATCTAAATCCGCTAGAAAACCAGAGCAGAACACAACAGAGTAGAAAAGAAAAGTAGAATAAATTATAAAAAGTTTTTTGAATGACAATAATTTACTAGTTACAGAAGGGTAAGAACTGTATGAACTTGAAGAGAGGTGTGAAGAAAGAAAGACTTGGAGATGGGTGAGACACCGTTGTTTACTCTTAATTATGGCTTGATTTGCACTGTAAGGATAATAGTGAGAGGCAGTGATGATGATGATGGTCCTGATGCTGATGATGACAATGGCGAGGTAATGACAGGGATGATGATAATGTTGACAATGCGGGAAGCTAATATCTAGAGAACAGGTGCTTTTAGCCAGCGTGTGAGCCTTGGATTTATAAGTCACCTCGGTATTCACAACTATAAAATTTAAAATACTGGATTTTTTTCCTCACTACACAGCAAGAAAACCGATACAAAATTCGCGTCTGATATTTGTAAGCTTCTTTATGGGGCTATTTTTCCTCTTCTGATCACAGTACTCTTCAGGGATAACTAAGCATGCTCTGAACGTGGCTGTGAATAGCCATCCCAGGAAGCCAAGCCTTTGAAGTCATGATCAAATGCATAGGACGAATTAGTCTCTTTTGCTCCAAAGTTCTGAAGAACAAAGTCGTAGAGCTCCAAATGCCTACATGTGATATATTTTGAAGCCAAGAATACTTCAAAAACTAAAGGGAAAGGCAGCTTTTGTTTCTGGAATAGTATCTGCATTAATCTTTACAGCTCAGCTCACACCTTCCTTGCCTGTCCAGCTATTAAAAGGTTAGGTAACTCAAAGCAGGAGACCTCATGCCTCACAGCTGGTCGACTAAAGAGCAGGATTTTGCACAGTGGCTTTTTTGGGCAGAGTTCATAAACTTATTTTTTTACCCCAAGTGCATCTTGTGGAAGCCAGTGTTTCATCAGAAATGATCTGAATGACTGAGTTGGCTGAGGGAAAGGTCCGGAAAATCCCCATCAGTGTTTTAAATCTTCTGTTTTTATTCAAGCTTTTTTAATAGCTTGTAAACATCTCAGTAGAAATTCATGCAGAAGCACGTGGAAGTGAGAACATTATGCCACTTTCGAGTAATGTAAGGAACTGTAGCATGATGCTGCTTGTCTATGTCCGTGCTGTGAAAAACAGCTTCATTCAGCTTGGCTTAGGTTTGAAGGTCCTGTGCAGGACCTTTTTATTATGTATTTATTTATATATTTGTTTGTTTGTTTGTTTATTTATTTATTTTGGTGTGATGTGTGCATGAGAGAAAGAGAGAGAGAGAGAGAGAGAGAGAGAGAGATCTTTCTCATTCTAAGAGACCAGTGAGCCCTCGTGAGGACGCCCAGTCATACCCTCCTCCGCCCCTAGCTGCTTCCCATAGCCCCACCTCACAAAAGCATCGCACGAAGAGTCAGAACTTGAGCACGTGATCTCAGGGCTCTTGTTCACTTTGTTTTCTTAGGAAATAGTACGTGGTAGATGTCGCAGTAGCAACCTCACCACACGGTGCTGTGTTAACGCACATTGTGGCTACTCAGGAGTGGTTACTGAGGAATCCAAGTGCTCCTGCAAACATGCCAAACCGCAACTTGCACCCAAGACATCAGTTTTGACAACTGTAAATCAGGTAGGGTTGAGGTAAATATCTAAAATAGCTTATCTCTTAAGATCATATGACATAATAAATGCTCTTTAAGAATTTTCGGACTTACACGGATAACACTACAGTCTTTCTTACTATTTATTAAACATCGGCCTAGCTATTGAGGTTTTTAAAAAAATTTTAAGTACCAATTTATGAACAGTGGTTCTACTTTTAACTCGTATTATTTGTCCTTTGAACATGGTTTAAAAACAAGGTATCTTCTGCAGGTGATGGCGGCATATTACAAATCCCAGGATCTGAATTCTCAGAAAAACTCCTTGCAGATGTGCAATCTGAAAACGGTGTCCACACTAGATAGAAACCTGTCCAGGAAGCCAGATGGATTGCAGAGCTGTTAAAGAATATTCTGTGTCTTTCGTCCTTTTAAAATCTCACTAGCCGGTCACTGCTCTCTAATAATGATGAAAATGTTATATGGTGTATTTATTAAGCTAAACAGAAAAATGGTCATTTTAATGAGTGTTTACGATGTGTGGACTATTTGGGAATGTTCTGGGTTTTAAGCAAAACAAACCCATATGCTTCCAAAAATGTGAGAAAAAATTATGTAATGGATTGAGCGGTTTTCTGCCATAACTTACGGCAGCTGGACTCCCAGAAGGTGGCTTCCTTTGAAGATGGGGGTCTTTGGACTTGGTTGTTGAAGACAAGATGTCTGGGTTCTGAAGGCCAGCGTCCTCCTAAGGAGGGTGGAGCAGTTTGAAGATGCAGCCAGAAAACACTGGGTCTTACTGATATCTCCATTGTGGACTTGCAGTCTGTAGAATTGTGAAAGAATACGGTTCTTTCATTCTAAGCAACTAAATTTGTGGTAATTTGTCTCATAGCTCTAGGAATGCACACAACTGTGAGGTTGGATAAAGAACTAGAAAACAGGGGAGATAGCCATGCATATACTAAGGTTTCAATGGACTATGTACTTCACGGACTTCAGCCAATTTGATTTCTACGTTGCCTTAAGAAGTTTCTCTTTGTCTTATAAAATGAGTAACTCTTTATCAGCGAGGTTGAGACACTTGCTCATTACTATACAGCTGATGGGTGATGGACAGCTCTGAAAACCAGATCCCAGGAAGACAGTCATGCTTTTCCTATCATAGGCATTCACGCGGAGAGGGCTTTGTCACATATGGATATTCAGATACAGCAAGCTTTGGTTTTTCATGAAGAAACATGTGTGTGCATGTTCAGTGGAGGGGGAGATGTAGGTTCCTGTTCAGGGGGGAGAGAAGGTGTGAGCTTGTTTCTAGATGGAGAGGTGTGGTCCCCTGTGTACTGGGCGGATGAACCCTTGATCAGAGGAGGGAGAAAATAAGAGATGTGTTGGGTCGAGGCAGGAGATGTGGACAGAGGAAGTGTGAACTCGTGTTCACTGGAAAAAAGAAATGTTCCCCTGAGTACAGTGGAGGAGGCAGGAGGAGAGGAAGTGTGCACTTGTACATAGTGGAGGAGGAGGAGGAGGAAGAAGAGGAAGAAGAGGAGAAGGAAGAGACATGCACCTGTGCACAGTGAAGGAGGAAGAGGAGGAAGAAGAGGAAGGAGAAGAAGAAGAGGAGGAAAAAGAGGAGGAAGAGATGCACCTGCACACAGTGTAGAAGGAGGAGGAGGAGGAAGAAGAGGAAGGAGAGGAAGAAGAGGAGGAAGAAGAGGAGGAAGAGGAGGAGAGATGCACCTGCACACAGTGTAGAAGGAAGAGGAGGAAGAAGAGGAAGACGAGGAAGGAGCGGAAGAGAGGATGAGAGAGAGGAGAGGATGTGGAGGAGAGATGTACCTGCACACAGTTGTTAGAAGGAGGAGGAGGAGGAAAAGAAGAGGAATGAGAGGAAGAAGAGGAGGAAGAAGCGGGAAGAAGAAGAGGATGAGAGTGCCCTGCCACACAGTGTAGAGGACGAGGAGGAGAAGAAGAAGGAAGAGAGGAAGAAAGAAGAGGAGAGATGCCCTGCACACAGTGTAGAAGGAAGAAGGAGGAGGAGGAGGCGACGGAAGAGCGGAAAGAAGAGGAGGAAGAGATGCACCTGCACACAGTATAGAAGGAGGAGGAGGAGGAGGAAGAGGAAGGAGAGGAAGAAGAGGAGGAAGAGATGCACCTGCACACAGTGTAGAGGGAGGAGAAGCAAAACAACAACGTGTCGGTGCCCCCTGATGACGGATGTTTCCTCAGTTACTATTACAGAAATCAAAGCCTGTGCCTCAAAATTCAAAGGGGGGACGTCCCCCTGGGCCACCCTCTCTAATATATTGCTCACTTTTTAAAACAGATATGCAACTCCACAAATTCAAACGTGCAGTTCTTACATCTGGAGTGGAGAATTTCTCCATCCGACTGCCTAACGGCATCGGAATGCCCAGGTGCACTTGCGACTTACACTTTGATGTTGAAAAACTTGAACCCATTATTGGAGCGGAAAAGACATTTCACAGCCTTACAAGCATCCTGCTGAGGAAAGTCTCAACCCTGGCTCCTCAGACATCTCACATCTCTTTGTTCCGGGATCCTTTGTGTGTGCGTTTCCTTTCTTGTGATCTTTGAACACCAAGGATCAGGATTCCACATCTCCATAATTCCTGGCACACAGAGAACACTGAGCAGAATACATTAACTATGCCTCCGCCTCATTGAAACATTGTCCAGGGCAAAGCTGATAGGACACTAAGCATCCAGAGATGGACACACCCCAGTGATCAAAAGCCAAACCCTACGGCGCAGTGTGGAAGAGATCTCCCACCGAAAGCTGCGGAGAGCACACGATCACAGGGGATTTTTCAGTACTGAATATGGCACAGTGGTCAATTTTGGAAACTGCCTGTATTTATAACTTACCAAATCAATGAAAATCAGCTATAGGCCCCCAAAGAAAAGAAGTCTGTCTGCCTTGTAGAGAAAAGTCTCAGTAAAGCGTCCAGCTTCATCAGCTGGAGGAGCAACTCTGACCTCTCAGCCACTTCCCTGGGGGCTGCTAAATGGGCCTCACCCCCAACTCAAGTGGCTGATAATGGCCTTAATTATTGTGCATTTAGGTTCCAAATGGGGAAACGGAAGAAAACACTGCTTGGTTCCAGCTTACTGGTCAAAGCCAATTTTAAGTAATTTATTTTGTCTAAGAAATAGCAGTTCCACGGCTGAGTGAAGAAGAAATAACTCTGTTTGTCAGAGGAAGGACACAGAGTTCCAGAAACCTCATCTGGAACAGGAAGCCGAGGAGGCGCTGGGGAGATTTGTCACTTACTGTCAGCTGAAGGGGAGAGTGCTGAGCAGAAGGAAAGACTTGCCCACCTGCACACGAAGCAGGCTGGAGGAAGAACCTCGCCTCTGACCTCCCACCTTCTGCTCTTTCTCCCACAATCAGTCATTCGCTCCTGAGTCACCGTTTTCTGTTTTCCCTGATCTAACTGGGCGCATACGCGTCTCCTGGGAACTTTTCTTCATAGGGCGGAGTCTGTGGATGTGTGGGGTAGGTGCACACGCGCCCTGTGTGGGTGAGGGCTGCGGCCCCTCCCCCAGAGGTGTTGTGGTCTGACGCCCCCTGACTACCAGGGGAAAGGCATCAGCACAGGGCAGAGCATGAACAGACCAGAGACCCAGGCACCGGGAAGTGTGTTAGGGCTACTACTCGCCCCGGCATGGGAGAAGTGAGCTGGGTCCGCCGCTGTCCTGGACACACAGAAATGACCTGCATCTGCTCAGCTCCTGAGCATACAGAGGTGAAACAGATCCTCGGGCACGGGGAGGTGAGCCGCGTCCACCCATTTACAGAGCAAGTGGAGGTGCGTCTCTTCTCCTCCTGCTTTGCTATACAGATGGGGATGGATACGCCATCTGTCACCATAGACCACCTACGCGTCAATTCATGTCTTTCAATATCCATCTCCTTAGACTGATGATTGGGAGCAGCCCACCTGGCATCTATAGTACCCCTTTGCACTGGCCGAGAAGTTAGTCCTCCACCGACACCACCATGGGCAGCATCCACTTGTGATTCCCAACACCTCTAGCCCCTCGCCCCTCCGGGATCATCTTCCCTTCCAAGTTGTACCATGTGTGTCTATGAGATGTTACCTGCACAACGTTCTATACCTTGGAGGCCTTTTCTCAAAGTCAGTGTTAACTGAAACTGGTCTTTGTCCTAAGGTTGCTACCTCTCACTTCCTCTCCTCCAAACTCAAAAGAATTAGATACGGGACAGACATCGTCCTTGTTCAAAGTTGCATTTGGTCAACTGTATTGTTTTCTTTATCGTCTTTAGGATCCATTGAGGTATCATCAGCTTTCACTGGGAGGCTGCGATAATGTCTAATCTCTGCTTCCCAACTCGATGGAGATCTCCGCACTTGGCTCATTAGCTTGATCTTTCCATCACTTCTCAAGATGAGTTACAAGCAGCCCTACGTGGCCAGTCCCTTGGGCACCTCTTCCTACTGTTTTAGGCCAGTTCTGAGGTCAAACCTGCTTGTCACTGGCAACTGGACCACTGCTCTGATCTCACTGTCAGTCTCTTGGATCAGCATTCTGGGATCTCTATGGGGTATTCTCGTTCTCTCCTTCGCTACACCCAGCCTGTTAGCAAGCTACATAGCTGGATTCTCAAGAAGTATTCAACTCTGAGATTACATTCTAAGATGCTGTAACCTTTGTTCAAACTTTCATCTCCTTCACCCTGAAATAATTACACCAACCCTCCCCGTGTAAAATGATTTTTCAAAGACATTGTCATAGTTAGCACAGGTGTCAACTTGACTGTTGAGGGTTTGAGCTCTAGGCACATTTGTAGAGAATTAATAGTTGAGTTAAGCCCAGAGCAAACCTGCAGGAGATTGTCTAGCTTATGGGGAAGGCCCAGCCCATGGAGGGTAGGACTAGGCCCTGAACAGGTGAATAGAATACTTAGAGCTGATTGAGAAAGTTGGCATCTTTCTATACACTTGGGCAGACATGCTGGTCTGGCAAGTAAGGATTGTCCATCTCTCAGCCATTATATGGTGATGGTGTGGCCAGTTCCTTCGGCCCTGGTGTTGGTGTGTGGTCTCCCGTCAAGCTGGACTGAGAACTGTAACCAACTGTCATAAGGAAATAAACCCCTTATTTCCTTAAGCCATTTGATGGTCATTTATCAGCAACCATGCAGGCGAACTGCAACAGACATGCAGAGGCCAATGTGTCTTAAAGTTTCTTTAAGGACTTTTCTGGACGATGTTAGTAGATGTTCATTGTGTCTGTCCTCTACTTGAGCATGTGTGTGCGTTTTATATGTGTTTCAGATGTTGTAGAATCAATAGAGATAATGAGTTATGGTAACATAACTGTAAGAAGAAAACCCACTGCATTTTTTCCCTTCCTGTTTGTGCCATTTTATATAAAATACCATTTTCTACAACAAGGCATTTATTTTTATTTCTCAGTATTTTCTGAGAATAGTCTCCAGGCCTGTGATATGGAAGGACAAATGAAGAAAGGCTGCTAGCTGGGAGCTGGACACGATATTTCTTCATCCACTCTAGAAATGCCAACTGAATAACCATGAAGTCAAGGGAAATTAATTCTTTCACTCAGTCCCTAGTCTGCCTCTACAGATAGGTGGGTTAAGATGTGAAGTCAGAGAGAAGCTGCTTGCTGTTTTTATGACTGTATCGTTGTCAGCTTAAATTCACCTGTAACTAACTTGTCCTTGCATTTCTTTTAAGGGAGGGTAATTTCCTAATAGCACAAGGACCAAAAATCAGATTACACTGTCAGTCAAGAATGACTCCAGCAGTGTGAAACGACTTCCCCGTAAGTGGCTGTGTGAGTACCTACGTAGTATCTTCAAGTGTACCTGGTGGACCACACAGTCCAAAATATCCACGATCCACACCTTCAAGGAAACATTTGGTTGGGGCTGGAGAGATGTCTGAGGGGTTAAGCCTCTGCCTCCAAAGCAGAAGGACTTGAGATCAAATCCCATATTCCATGTAAAAACACTAGGCAGAAATGACAGCGGCCTGCACTGCACTTCCTGCCCTGGAATGCAGATCTGGGAAACCCCGGAGCAAAGCAAAAAGGAGGTAGAGCAATGCAGGATGATTCCCAAAATTATCCTTAGGTCCTCATGGGTACATATAGTGCTCTCTGATACACACACACACACAAATAAAAATAAAAATATAAAAGAAAACAATCTTTGGTGTGCCTGACAATAAAGGCTCCTCAGAATTAATTTTAAGAGTTTACATTACTATTACCAAAAGTAGCAAGAAACCAAAACTCTTTCAATTACATGTGTATTTCGTATTTTGCCTACCCAACTCAAGATTGCTTTTTATTCTATTTTCTCTGATGTAGCTTTTAGTTTTCACAGATTTACTCTTTGGGAAAAAATTAAAAAGAATTGTGAGTCCCAGTGCATCACGCAGAGAGGAAGCAGGACTCCCACCCACCTGCCGCCCACCCACCTGCCGCCCACCCACACCCCCTGAAACTGTGTATCCTTTCCAGGGTATTTCAAGTGCCTTATCTCGTGGCCTGCAGAGGAGGAGGTCTTCTCCTGTGTGCATGTGAGGTAAAGGGACTTTTACTGGATTGCACATCTAGAGATGGGCAGACTGGTATGAGCCCTGAGAAACTTGGAGGAGATCGAGTTTTACTTTGAAATGCTTTTTGACGTCAGGTTACAGGTAGCAGGAGAGCGTGCGCTCTGCCTAGGGTGTTTCCCCTGGGCACTGCGGCAGGAGCACAGTGTGGTAACTGGGGAATAGCAGCTTCAAGAAGGGAACCTTGGATTTCTCAAATGTTTATGTAAAAGAGATCAGGAGCAGAGCATGCATCTAACGTGCCATGACTCATCCTTCTTTCCTGTGGGGAAGTGAGTGGTTCCTCTGTTATGATGCTGCTGGTAGACACTGATCCTCTCGTTGTAAAAACACCCCATTCTTGAGTTCTCTGCTGCTGCCTAAAGCCCACTGGTGTGGACCAAAGCACAACATATATGTGTGCCTAGGTTCTCTGAAGTTCATATAAGGTTGTTAAAGATTCTATGATGTTATGATATCAAAGACCCTAAAGACAAACATCTTTGATTAGCTAGGAAAGAGTCAAGGTGGTAGATGATACGCTTAGTAGGAAACCCAACCATCGTGGTAGTTCGCGGTAGCTAACTTTCAGAAAGAATAATAGAACATTACAGTGAAAGAAAGACCACTCTATTTCTCCATAAGTTACATACTTTTTTCATCAAATATTCAATATTGAATTAGGAATTCTACTTTGCTAGTCTTATGATTCAAATATTATAACAATAAAATTTTCCAAGAAGTTCTAATATAGTGAAACCAACCAAAAGAGAGAGTAATCCCATTTGGGTAAGATAAACATCGATAATCCCCAAACCCATTGAGCCCAAGTCATTACCAACCAGTGGATATGGACTCTTGTATCCACAATCAGAATGTCTGAAAAGAAGGAACTTTTGATAAACAAGTTGAGCTGGTGTGCATTTCTGAATCTATACACACATCCTAGAGAGAGCTGTACTTTCATCATTTCTTCACTTGAATGAAGTACCGGTCATATCTACAACTCTGGTCTTCCTAAGATTGATGTCAGGCAGACATTGCTGTCAATCATAGCGCCAGCAGACCCAGCCTCAGGGCCAGGAGAATGTGGACACGTGATAAGCCCGACTCTGCTGTTTGGAAACAAATGAGCAGCATTAAATTGATTTTCTTTTACAAAGTCAAATATTATATTGTGTTGCCACTTTGATCCTACTTCCTCCAAAAGCATAGGTTAAAAAAAATCATATTTGCACTGAGTCCTGAACCCTCACTAGTGTAGACGACTCTGAGGGAAATTCAGCGCCCACATAAACATATGTTCTGGAGGATGGCAGGGAGAAAGCAGGAAGCACCAAGAGAGGAGGAAGAAAGGAAAGGGGAGGGGGAGAGTAGGAAGGGCAGAAAGTAAATGGGGGACAACCGGGGAGAAGGGAGGGAGGAGGGAGAAGAAGGCGGGTACCTATTGAGCTTCCATAACTCGGCAACAAATGTAATTAAAAAAAACCACATCACATTTGGAGTGCTTGCAAGTACAACAAACATGCCGAGTTACATGTTTGCTTCATTGTAAGGACCTCTTCGAACCTTAAACTTGCTCAGCAGCAGCAAAATCATTATTACTCAGCATTTGCTATGTTCTTGGCACTTCTTTTTTATTATTTATTCAATTTTACGTGTATGCGTGTGTGCGTGTGTGTATGCATGTGTGTGTGTAGAACCACTGACAAATTCGGGAACCCCCATGGACTGCCTCCACCTCCTCCTTGTTTACTCTGCCCCGGAATTCACAGGCTCCGCCCACCAGGACCAGAAACGCAGGCCGCCGCCGCTTCCACCCGGCGTCTCTATGTGGGGTCTGGGATCCGAACTCAGGGCCATCTGCCTGCAAGGCAGAGGCTTAACCCCTGAGCCATCTCTCCAGTCCCGGCACTTCTATAATATAGAAAATACATAAACCACACAGAGCAGCCTTTGTTCTGATGTGAGTTCAGTTATATGAGATGCTCATGGCAAAGAGAATCATATGAGGTGGATGGGAGAAAGGAATAAGGAATCGAGCTGACTATGTAGCAACACAAGTTTTATTTGCAAATAGACCATGCACAGGGTGTCTTCTGGCATTCAGTGAGGAGCGTGAGTCCCATCTGCCACTCACAGGTTGGTATGACTGTAGGGCAGGAAAGGGGGGTGAGAAAGAAGAGCTGAGGTAGTGGAAAATGTTCCCTTGTGCGGACCTGCCATCACCTGTGCTAAGGGATTACCAGGGAAGTAATGCAGATTGGAAGACTGTCTAGCAAAATGACAGTCCTTTCTCTTGACTAGGGCCACATCACCCCAAGCCACCTGATCTTGTTTGATATCAGAAGTTAAACAGCGTCTGTCCAGGCCACTGCTTAGATGGGAGACACTCACCTCTCAGGACTATCCATTGTTAGGTTTGGAGGTGAAGGGATCTGGGAAGACAATTTCCTTCAGTTTTGGGACTGGTTATTGAAAATCAATATGATCAGTTTCAGGAAGTGCCACCTTCCATCCAAGAAGGACAGGCTTATACAGAGTGACGTGATCCTAGCTGACAGGGTACAGGCTGGGCTGAGCTTCCAAAGTCCGTGCTTACCCTCTCCTTCTGTACCCCAGCATATACATGTATTTCATAAGGCCAGGACCGGGAAGTCCATGAATACTCAAGGCAAGATGGCAGCGTCAAGACACAGAGAGACATCAAAAGGAACCGACTCTACTGCCATCTTGATCCTATAGCTACTGAGGGGAAAATCTCCATTGCTTCAGTCCCCCTCACCACTGGACTCTGGCACAAGAGCCAGCAAACTGAAGTGAGAGAAAAGCATAACTGGCAACCACTGCCAATAACAAGAATGGATGGAAGTGTCTCTGTTCTTCAGGATTCTTCTGTGAGTCACCACATGCAAGTCTGTGATGAACTGTTTCTAAATGAGTGAGAACAAAGAAGGGAATGTGCATCACGCCAGAGTCTAGAGAAACAAGGATCCTGGATTGTTGACTGGAGAAGGAGGAGCAAGCACCATGATTCTCACTCCAACACAGCATTTGTACCAAAGTCAGCTGAACTCATGATACTGATGGCATAAAGTACATTTATTTTGAAAATTTCCAAAAGGAAATTAGATTAGTTGGGACAAACAGACTATAGACTAGACCTTGGATTAGTGGGAATTTTAAGAGTTTTACTTATCAACTTTGGCAGGTATTAGCCAAAACCTATCAAGTACTTAGTTAGTGAAAATGAAAATGTAAACCAAAGAACTGGTTTTATTCATTTGTTTGTTTTTGGTTCTATCGCTTGCTGTCTGGTTGAATGTAGATGCATATAAAATGACATCTCTGTAGATAAACTCAATGTGGCTTTTGGATTTTCGCTATTGCATTGGTTAGATTCAGGGTATGGTATAGGCATGTATGTGCTTGCGTGCACACAAGTGTTTTTGTAACAAAAAACAAGTGAGGATTCCAGCCCGCACTTAGTGTCAGAGCATGATACAGCTATAATGAGGTAGCGGGGGAAGATGGGTATTGAGGAATACCAAAGTCAAGAAGTACACTGAAATAATGCTATGTAAGAGGAGAAGTGCGTAGTCTTAATGGACCTAGAACTGTAAAATGAAACAATAGCATTTCCTTTTAACGGTGATAGTATCTGGGGAGAATCTGAACAGTGAGGGGTCCTAAAGAACACCAGAAATCTCAAAGAAGGCAACATCTGAACTTCCACTTGCCACCCAGAAGATACTTGTGTAATGTCTAAAATCACATCTATCATAGGCCCGTGAGGATGGACCATTTAGGAAGGTTTTAGAGCTGGGTAAGTACTTTAGTTACTTTATAAAAAGAAGCCACTTGGAAGTTTCTGGAAGGATTAAGTGATGATTTCCTTCTTGAGTGGATCTGAATCTTGTAATGCATTTCAATATTAGATAAGGAGCTTTCCCTTCTTGCAAAGCAAGCAGCTGCGCCGGCTATTACATTTTACATAGTATTTCTAACTATGCATGGGACATGATAGAAATATGCACACAATAAGACGAGTTGCATAAATAAATGCTGGCTTCTCCAAAGAGAGGAGGTGAAATCGTTTTCACTACCTGCCCAAACAGGAAGAGTGTCAGCTCACTAGGACACTGGAACCAAGAAGTGCCACCAGCATGTACTTCAAACCCAGCTGCAGGCCAGCTGAAGAGTAACTGTCAGCACTAATGGGATATAAAAGCAGCCAACAGATTTCTTCCTAAGAAAGCAGGAAATGGCAAATAGAATTTCCAGTTTAACAGGGAAATTTGGACTGGATTTATAGTCTCAAACAGAGGATTGTGACCTGCGAGTGTCTGAGTGTCTTACAGCGACTCTGAAATGGTCAGAAGGAGCTCTGCTGATGAAATCCTGAATACAGCTGTTGTTTTTCCTCCACAAATACTGAGACCAGGTTGATGAGTCTGGGCAGAGCCAGTCACCCGGGGTTTGTCAGGGACAACTCCGTCTGGAAGCTGAGTCAAAGCCTTCAAGTTCAATGTGGGGGGCTGCATTTTCTCAAAAGCTACTTTTGTCTAATGTAAGATTCCTTGGACTTTGTACTCAGAGGAGGACAAATTGATCTTCACCTTGTGAGGTGCCATTCTGACCTGGACTTGTTCCATTGGATGACTTTTCCAATCACGTCACTTGTGGCTGGGAAATGATTGACATTCAGTGTGGTTTGCTCCTCACTCTCCCTGTGACCTGGGGCATTCAGTTCTTTTAGACCCATTTCCTCCTCCTTCTTCTTCTTCCTCTTGTCTATTCTCTTCTTTTTCTTTCTTCTTCTTCCGCTTGTCTTCCTTTTTCCTTTTGAAGGTTCAGCACCGAGGACTGAACCTCAGGTCTCCTACATACTAGTCAAACAATCTACTACTGGGCTAAATACCCAGTCCTTTTGATGACATTTCCTTATTCTTTTTTGTATTACTACTTTTCATTTATTCTTTAAAGGTTTTGTAGGAAAGTTTTGTTACAACATATAGCTCAGGCTTCCTCCTCCCACACATCTTCCTTCCAATGTCATTTTCTTTTAAAAGAAATAATCAACTGAGTTCAATTTGTGCATGGATGTGGGACCTTCCGCTGGTGTGGGCAACCCCCATGTGGCATCACTCCTAAGAAAAGGGGCTCTTCCGGCCCCCAGCCATCCACACTGTGCTGCAGTGTGTGGCCAACCTAGATGTTCACCAACTGGTGCCAGCCAAGAGATGCCAACTGGTGCAATAGTAACATGACTGTCTGTGGGTTAGCGCTTGCTTTCTCATTGGATTTGAGGCCTGCTCCACAGTAGGAAATTCATGTCTGGTACCTTAATCATGGTCAAAAGTGCATGGCTGGGGAAGCCATAGACCCTGGGGGAGAATCTTCTGTTGTTTGGCTAAACGGTCTTGTTGCCAAACTTCTAAATATTGATGTTTATACCTGAGGTTGGCGCAGCTCCCCGCTGTAGTCAGGAGTCTCCCTTCCAGTGGCCAGCGGTCCACGCAGGACTACGTCACTGGTCAAAGTGCAGAGTGCTCAGCCGAATCGTGGGGCATCTCTATCAACCTCTTTCCCTCTGAGGATCAGGAAACATTACCAAGGAGGTAATGGAGGGACTGTAAGAGCCAAGGATGAGGAAGGATGTAGCAAACAGTCTTCGTGACATGCATGGGAACTGCACACGTGAACTCATCGTAGCCAGAGTTACCTGTGCGGACCCAGTAACTCCAAGTTCTTATTCTTGAAGTAAAATATAACGGGCTGCCACACAGAGTTTTCATGAGAGCTAAATGAAACTCCGCTCAGAATTTATTTGCCAAAGATCTGATCATGGGCAGAAAGTGTTTGAGAAATTGTCATTTACTAGCTGTGCTTTTTCAATATTACTACAGCAAATGCTTCTCATGTTTAGTCCAATTCAATTCAAAAATCATATAATGAAAGCCAGCTTTTTATTAGAAAGAAGGTAAGCTTTTATTTCCTTGGTGTATTTCCTTAGTGTAATTTCTTGGTGTTCAGCATAGAGCCTGTAAGCCCTCAGTACTGGTGGCCAGAAAGTTTCTGACCATGTTCTCTCAGCATTTATTTCGGGTCTCTTCTTATCCAAGCTTCTCTCTAGAGATGTAAAATCTAAATTGCATCATCAATGCTTAAAAAGTTATGAAGAGCTTAAGTCTTGGGAACACTTGAACATGAAAGAGTTTCCTCACTCAGCAATTACCCATTAAAGTGCAGTAGCCTTAAAGGCTTATTGTGATAAAAGGGAGACATAAAGGTATTAAAGTCCCAGGGGCATATCTAGTTAATAGCTGTGGCTTCATCTGTGGAATCTCCGTCTGGACACCGGGCTTCTTGCTCCTGGCTTCGGCGCTCCAACCAGCCCACTCGCGATCCAAGAAGAAGGGAGGAGGAAAAACAGCAGCCTGAATTTGGACAGCCTCCCCTTTCTACCTGCTCTCAGAGTCTGGCCACATCACAGGCCATGAAGAGAATGGGAAATATAGTCTCTAATAACGGCCAGACATTCAGCTGAACGTTAAGGACATTACTGTGCACGACAACTGAACTGGGGAGAAAGTATATCAGAGACACGATCATTTGCCATCATGCCACTCGAAGGTCAAAATGGTCAAGAGTTTGGATGTATCTCAGTGGCACAGCCTTTGCTTTGTATGTGGGAGGCATGGGTTTCCTGCCTAGCGTTAAAAGGTCTTTATGTGCTTATAGGATCTGAGGAGTGAGACAGTCTCACACGTTATTTTAATGAGTTCAAGCTGACTTCTCCCATCGTCCCGTCTTTCCCTTGAAACCCTCCTTCTCAACATGCCCCACTCCTGTATTCTTGTCTCCTTTTTCTGTGTGACCTACGAAGCTTAATCTGAGCTCCTTTCTCAAGATTTCATTCCTCCTTCTAAATCGTATGTGCCCAGTCCCTAGGTGCCAGGCACTAGTTTAGAAAATAAACAAAGAAATGTGAAGGAAACAACCCAATAAAATACAACCACACTTTGTCCTCATGGATCCTGAACTGTAATGATGATTTTTTCCCCTTGGTGCAGGGACAGCAGGTGGGACGTCCGTCAACCCCGAATCTTCTATCGGGATCCAAGGAGAGGATGTGCTGCGCCCCGGCTTGTCATTCTCAGAACCTCAGATTGTTCTGTGCCCTGACATGAGCTGCTTCATTGGTAGGAGAATAACACAGGTCCCTGTGCACACATGCTCACATGCATCAACACATGCATACATGTATGTATGTACAATGTATAGAACGATGACCATTTCTAGTAAGAAAGGCTCTCAGTTGTGCGTGCACCCGCCCGTTAGACACTGAACAAAAGAGACAGCAGGGTGAAGAGGCTCTTTACAGTGATTATCCCTGGTTATTTGGGTCTGAAGCTATTTATGGCAGCAGCAGCGACTATGGCTTTGCAGGCAGCAGGGGATACCATGTGTGCTTGCTGTCTTCTGATGAGAAGATGTGCAAGTATGAGAGGATGTTGTGCCACTCAGGAAACATCATGTGTGGAGCCGACCTGTCCTGTTAGGAGCCCACTTGCTTCTTGAAATGTCTGTTCTTCCAGCATAGAATCCCTAAGATTGGAAAAGGAAGCTCACTTCATGAATTTCACATGAAGTGGGACAGTTATGGGTCAGACATTGCCTCCTGGGCTTGACAGGGCTATGGGTTCCATGACTTCATGGCTGGTATGTAGACTTTCACAAGACCTGCACTGGAACTGTCTTATCAACATCTCCCCAGGAAAGGGGAAAGATCTCCTGACACTTCACGCCTCCCTGAGAGACTGATGAGGACTGATGTCGATGGGGAAGAAAAGGAGGATGCTTTCCTCAATGGTGAACCCGTGATCTCTGATGTGTGCTGGAGCATGAAGCATATCAGGCAAACACCATCAAAGGGAAACTAGAAGAAACACAATAGGCCACAGAAGTGAAAAGACTTGAAAATAAGAGAGAGTCTGTGAGGGGAAATGAACGGTTGCAAAGGGAAAAGGAGGGGGTATGGGATTGGGGACTAATATAAGTTTACCATATTTATATGTGCATCACTAAAACTTAAAAATATATGTATAAAAAATAGAATTTCCACATCTATGTTCGTGAGCCAGTCATGCGCATTGTTTAGCTAAATGTTGGCATCTATGCTAGAAAAACAGTATCACCTATCACCTAGTGCCGTTTTAAAAATAAATAAGGTCATAAATATGCTGTTCTGACCTATGAAACATTAATGCACATGTCTGAAAAGTATTCATAGAGCTGATGAAATGTGAACCCCTTGAGGAAGATGGTGAAACGGACTGAGACAGCCGTGATCTGAGTGCACTATGGATACCATCATTTTGAAAAGATAATTATTCAAAAAGGCTTGTTTGTAGTAGCTAAGCTGGTTGACCTTTTCCCAAATCTAGACAATTAGTCGTGAAATGAGATACACCTATGAGGAGAATACAAGGTGTGCTTTTCTGCCTTAATAAGACAACAGGAAACCCAATACCGAACAGAATGTCGGAAGGCAATTAACCTTGCTACAGAAACAGCCCAACTTCCCATCAAGCAAACACAGCAATCTGCAATATGTCATGATTTGATTTGCCATAAATCTTTTGAGTTTTATCAGGAAAAAAAGAGCCAAAGCTGTTTTCAGCAGATAAATTTAATATTTCTCCAACACGAAGTTTAGTTTTAAATTGTATTTTGTACTGTCACAGGGTTCCAAGGTTGAAATCATCTTTAGCAACTGTGGGTGGGTCATCGGCATGACATGCCTGAGTCAGAATTTGTGTTTAGGATGCTTGTTGTTCTAGGGATGCTATTGGCTCCCGACACCCCACGAAAAATGAGGTGGGGAAAATGGAGGGGGGAAGCAGACTGGCAGGTCCGGAAAAGAACTGCTGTCAGTGGGATGAAGTCTGAGATGCAAACTTGTTCAGACCTAGGAAGGCAGCTTGACTTGCATGCGGAGGCCACTGTGGACCACTGGTGGGCATTTGCTTTGAAGTCCTGCTTTGAACGAGTGGCAGCATGCCTCATAGGACATGCTCAAAAGTTCAGTTGTCTCATCACGTTATCCTGAAATGATCTTCAGTAAAAATTAAAGTTTTGAGCAAGCAGCATCACTTTTGCAAATGTTTTGCTGGTTACGGCAGCATCAAGAGCAAAGACATTAAGAGACCTGAGGGTTAGGGACTGGACTACTGAAGAGTTGTCTGCCAAGAGCGAGCATCTTCCCTGAAAAGGAACCATTGAACCTGTAGGACTCATTCAGTTTTCTCCATTTTTGGACCCCAGCCAAGCTTCAGAGGTCTGAAGAAATGTGGTCACGTTAAATCAGAGTGGAGGAGGTCTGAGCAAGTCTGGTCCCACCACACCGGAGTTTGGATGCTCCAAGGATGCTAATCTGTCCAAGTGCTCTGCAGAAATCCCTGGGGCCTCTAGGACCAGGCGCCTCCTGGCATGCAGAGGCCCCCAGGAGGTCCAGGGGTTCTGACCCTTAGTCTTCTGTAAGCTGGAGTCCTACCGCTCAGGACTCCACCGGGCAAGTAAAGTTGGCACTGGCTAACTCAGCCGTGGGGCAAAACTAGAAGATACCATGTGTTCACCCATCGTCCTTGGGCTTTCTGCGCCTGCTGGGTGAGTCGAATTTTCCCTCAGATGATTCATTTCCAAAGCTTGGACTATCCACGGTGCAGGAAACAAGACTATCGAAGGAAATACCCTGGGGGATAAACAGTTTAGATGGATCTGTCCTTGCCTTTGGATGCGCTCGTGGAAGGGATGGGGGGGATACAGATCACAGGAGCTTCCCCATCGATCCCTATGCAGCTAGACTTAACAATGCCCTTCATGCCGATTTCAAAGGCAAACACACATCGCCCTGAAGTGTCTTCTAAGATCTGCCCAGAACAGGCCCTGATGCTGCGCTTCTGACACTGTGGCTGTGCCCTCGCGTGTGTTTGCACCAGACACACCATGACACCGTGGGTACACGCTCAGCACCCCACAACACCTAGTCACCCATTCTTCAGAATTATAACAAGATGAAACTACCCAATAAAGAAAAGACAGGGCTGGAGAGGTGGCTCAGGGGTTAATCCTCTGCCTTGCAGGCGGAAGGTCCTGAGTTCGGATCCCAGATCCCACGTATAGACGCCAGGCGGAAGCGGGGGCGGCCTGCGTTTCTGGTCCTGGTAGGGCGGAGCCTGTGAATCCCGGGGCAGAGTGAACAAGGAGGAGGTGGAAGCGTCCATGGTGGTTCCTGAATTCCCCGTGGTTCTACACACACACACACACACACACACACACACACACACACACACACACGCACACACACACGCGCGCGCATACACACACAATTGAATAAATAATAAATAATTTTAAAAAATAAAGAAAAGACGGCATACATCAAATTCGTTTCTAAAATGCATTCAATGTGACTTTTATGAGCTGAACTGAGACCTTGGAACTCTGGGAAGGTTCCAGTGACCACGTCTCCACCAGACGCTGGTGTTTCAAGAGAAAGTGATAAGTGAGGGGCGGGCCTGTGGGTGGAACAGAAGTGGAGGCGTCCTGTGCCCTCCGGGATGCTTCAGTGTGACTTTCTCTTTCTCAAGCTAAATGCGTGCCGAGGCAGCTGAAGATGAGGGTTCTCCTGGCCTGGGGGCAGTGTCGCAGCAACAGGGACTCAGTGTGGGAGGAGGGGAAGGGTGGAGAGGAGGGATAAGGGAGAGGAGGGGAGGAGGTTTCTATCCTGGAAGGCTGCTTCTTGTGCTTGGGGACGAGAAATATTCTTTGTCTTACACTTGCT
This sequence comes from Typhlomys cinereus, assembly GCA_023101885.1. Classification (NCBI taxonomy): domain Eukaryota; kingdom Metazoa; phylum Chordata; class Mammalia; order Rodentia; family Platacanthomyidae; genus Typhlomys; species Typhlomys cinereus. Next base: position 2,106,718 of record JALPQD010000324.1, read on the forward strand.
GTTTTAATGAAGTGTGACTGGTGTTGGCCCAAAGTGTTGATTTTCCCTCTGGCAAACTCCCATCACTACTGTCAGAGTGGCCCAGAAACAGCCACGTGACTCGCCATCCTGAGCTTTGGGTTCCCACTCAGTCCACATGAGTTTGCGCACTTCTTCCTCCATGGAGGCTACCCACGGCTGGCATCCTAGCAAGACTCAGACCACTGTGCAAACAGTGTCAGGAATCTTGAAATGGATCCTCTCTTTGTTCTTGGACAGCGGTTACTAAGGGCAGATGGGAAAGCCAAGCAAACCAAGGCTGAGAGCCAAGAACTTGTCGAGTCGAAGGTCCAACTGAGCAGGCAAAGCGCTTCCTGACCAGGCGCAGATATCGACCGACAGAGTCAGCAGTGGTGGCAAGAATCACACTATCCTTTTTCTCATCGGACTGACTTCCTGTCTCTATGAGGCAGCAAAAGAAATGAAGAAAAGCCCTGATCAACTCATTTCCTGGTTGCTTTAGATCCATATAATCATGGTAAAACAACAAGAAAATGGATAAAAGGCGGATATTACTTCTGATCTGCTGCAAGGAAAATTGGATTAACTAAATTTTATAATGCCACAAGAAAGATAAAATTTTAGACCAACTGTCAGGAAATGATTCCTGATAATGGGAACTATTTGATTAATGAAAGGCTCTCGGGAGGAGACCTAGAGGGTTTCCCAGTGAGAGCATTTCAAATCGGACCAAGTCTATAAAAATGGAAGCTGGGCTTTTGTTTGTGCAAGAATGACTTGCTGGTTTTCCTTTTTGCTATTTTATTAGCTGGACACCCTGACATATGAACGCACGCTCTTTTAACTGAGGGGTGCCATGCAGGATGCCGATGGTAATGTTCTTCTCATAGTAAGTGCACTTTGTGAATCAGAGCCGTGGTAGTCCTTGCAACACACTTCAAAAGAAATGGTTTTTATTGAATTTTGGAAAATGAAAGGATTAAACAGAAATATTCTGTCACTGAGGGTCCCCGTTTTTTTCTTATATCTTTGTTTCATGGTCTTGTCTTTGAAGTCCACCCGTGAGACACAATTTCATCTTCGCAGTAAGGACTCTGAGTTGGCTTCCGGAAACACACAGGCAATCTCTGTAAACACTATAAAAGCCACCATTTCCTGAACACACCATATGTGTGGATTTTCAGGTCTTATTGCATGGTGTGTGGCCCTTAACATAGGAAGGTTCTTGCCTCACATCACAAAGATAAGATGAAGAAAACTCCATTTGTCCATTCTCCTTGTTGATCTGTTTAAATATCTAATAGTGAAGATGTGTCAAATAAAGTCATGCAGGTGTTTCCTATTGCAGTGGGAGTCTACTTCACAAAACAGGCTCCAAGGACTTTACAGATGCAATGTGTTTTTAATTCAAATAGAATAAATTAATTTCTTGATTTTGTGTAGCTGTCAGCCTACATGGTTGCTGATAAAATCACCATCAAATGGCTTAAGGGAAACAAGGGCTTTATTTTCTCCTATGATTCCTGGCTACAATTGTTTGTCCATCTTAGTAGGAGAGCTCACACTAACACCAGGGCTGAGGGAACTGGACATACCATCTCTACATAGTGACTGAGAGAGGGACAATCCTTACTTGCCAGACCAGCATGTCTGGCTAAGTGTACACAGGGATGTCAATTTTCTCAACCAGCTCTCTGTATTTTATTTCAGGGCCTAGTCTCACCTACCATGGGCTGAACCTTCCCCATCAATTAGAAAATCTCCTTCAGGTTTGCTCTGGGCCCAACTCAACCACTAATTTCCTCTAAATGTGCCCAGAGCTCAAACCCTCAACTGTCAAGTTGACACCTGTGCCTAACTATGACATTCTGTAACTTACTGCTTTCAATGTGCAATATGTCAAGGATATGTTTCTCAGGTTTAAACATGTCACCTAAGTATCTCCTTAACAACTATGTTATTTCTATTGCTGTAATTGTGTACGTTTTTGAGTGATCACGGTATCGATGTTTCTTTGCCATAGACAGTAATATGTAAAACTAGTAGAAATGGATGAGGGCTGCTTTGGGGACTGTCCCTTCTCACGGGAGAGGGGAGAAAGAGATTTCTGTGTAGTTCGCTGAAGAGACTCCATTTATCTCAGTGTTCTAAATTCCTTCCCACTCTCTCCCCCACTTAATAGCTACTGTATGGTTGGCTAAATCAATTCAGCAATGGACTCCCATGGAATGCAAACTGAAGTATTAATTTATATTTTAAATTGATCCATGTGAAGCCAACACTATAGGGGGCGATTCTATATGGATCAACCTAATAACTGAGCTCATCTGGCTAATCCACATACAATTCTAAGTTTGTCACATAGAGTGAGCGAACAAGATAAGTTTATTAGTAGAAGGAAGGATCCCTGACTTAAAGCCTATCTCAGATGAAATAATAATTTTCAGCAAGTTTGTTAACATACAAATTGAATTCTGTGAATTCTTTTCAGTTCACAAAAATGAAAAGATGCACTTAAGGAAAACACACGTGGGCTGCAGAGGAGCTACAAGAAGAAAGAATGACATAAACCCTCCCTCCCTCTTCTGTTCCTCAGAAATCGCAAAAAAGCAAGTAATTCTGAGTAGACCAAGTGAGAAGCCAGGAAGAAAGGGAGAAAAAGTGTTGGGGTTCTACTCTGAGCATTTCTCTCAATTTCCTGATCTTGGAGTAGCTTTCAGAATGGCATTGGCTGTTTCCATAGAATGCTACTTGGCTATTACCAACAAAGAAGCCAATTCCTGTACAAGTCAATAGCTTATCTTATTTTCAATCATGTATATCTTATTTCTATTTCAGAAACCATTTGTATCAGAATCTCTCTTTTTGTTTTTAAATTTTTATAATAATTTTATCTTTCTTTTTTCTTTTCCCTTCGTCCCCATTCCCATTACCCCTCCTTTTCCCCTGACAATCCGTCATCTCCCCTGTCACACTCCCTCCTATTTGCAAGTCTTTTCACTTGTGTGGCCCACTGACTCTCATCTAGTTTGTCTTTGAGTCATGTGTCTGACACGATCATGCTCTAGCAAGTGCTGTGGATTGGTGAGTGTATCATTAAGGATGGCATCTTCCTTTCCTTCCCTATTAGTTCTCATGAATCTCTCAGGGAGGTGTGGCGTTTTTTTCAGATCTTTCCCTTTTCCTGTGGAGATGCTGACAGGACAGTTCCCGTTCAGCTCTTGTCATGTCCAGAGATCGTGTCTGGCCCACCATTGTCTCACTCCAAACTCCTACACTCTTACTGCCCCCTTTTTCTTTAGGGTCCATGAGCCTTGGGGTGGGGGGTGACTTCATGTCCTAATTAGGGCCTAGCAGTCCACAGTCACTTATTTTTTGCAATTTGGGCAGCTGTGTTTTTCTGTAGTAAACACTTTCTGTTGTAAAAGGTGACTTCGAGGTTGAGTGCCGAGTGCTTCTCTAATAGAGGTATAATAACAAGTGTCTAAAAAGTAGTTTGGTGTAGTGTCTTCATAGCTAAAATTCCATAGCCTGTTCTTCCCTGAGACCTATGTCCTCTCCTAGGTTCCTATACTAGCTTGTTGGAATGTGAGCCATTCTGACAAGCAGGCCTTAAGTATGATCAGAAAGCTGTTGGTTGCCTCCTTGATATTCACACCACTGTTACATGGATGGTCACCTCTTGCCATGGTGACTGATATTGTAACTTGCAGATTTCACTGATTGATGAGACTTTTTATTGCTTTTCTCCCTGAGTAGGTTCCATAGTTCTCTCTTGTACTTCATAAGACATCCAGCAAGGAGGAAGTTTCTAGACCAGGTCCAACTGGCATTTTTGTCCATGTCCTGTGCTCCACATATACTGTATCTTAAGTAATAGTGTATTACTGTCAGTTTCTGGAGGAAACAACCAAGAGCAACGACAAAGCCCATATTGTTTTAAGTGCCTTTGAGACTTCTCTGACCAACAACTTGTCAGAAGGTATCACATGCTTGTTACTTTTAGTATTGCTTAATTGTCTCTGGATTCTAGTTGTAGCAGCTCAGGATATTATTTTTTTAAAATACTCTATTACTAGTATAGAATCACAAAGTAAGATATTCAGGTATAATCCAAATAAAAATTCATGATTTATTCTTTTAAGATGTTTAATATTGCTCAAAATATTTATGTTAATCAAATTCTATTTGGGGGGGTTTGAGCAAGTATTTTTTGTAATTAACATAAGTTTCAAAATTGATTTAGATTTCATTAATTAGGGAAATGTTGAGCTATAATAACAAGGAAAAGAAGTATTGAATATTTAAGATGTTAACAGGTGGTAGTTTTGCAATACAGAAGCAGAGACTGGAGTTCTATCATGCCATGGCCTCAATGTGAATAATTACTCAGTCTTCAAGGAAGCCCCATGGAACCTTATGGTCAGCCCAAAGGCGTCTCTGCTTCATAAAAGATAATTCATTGATGGAGCAATAAAACCAAAAGCACATCATGGGAGCTGAGGGTGCAGAAGCAGGTGGAAGAAGGCAAGGCTTGAAAATCCTATGGAGGCAAATGAAAAGACAACGGTAGTGGAAACTGAAAGGTGAACATGCAGGTCTTGCTCGCACCAGACACATAGCAAGTTTCCTCCTGAAGGTTGCATGGTTCTCATCAAAACCTGGGGAATGCTGGAAACATAAGGGCATTTATTTTCTCTTCCATCTCTTCTGCCTTAAATAAGAGTGGAGACGGGCTGGAGAGGTGGCTCAGGGGTTAAGCCTCCGCCTTGCAGGCGGAAGGTCCTGAGTTCAGATCCCAGATCCCACATATAGACGCCAGGCGGAAGCGGGGGCGGCCTGCGTTTCCGGTCCTGGTAGGGCGGAGCCTGTGAATCCCTGGGCAGAAGGTGGAGGCGTCCATGGTGGTTCGCGAAATCGTCCGTGGTTCTACACATACACAGACACACACACACACACACAGACACACACATGCACACAGTTGAATAAATAAAAAAAAAAAATTAAAAAAAAATTAAAAAAAAAAAGAGTGGAGAAAGTTCTTTTTTTTTTTTTTTTTTTTACTGAAGAAACATGCATCTCTGTCTACCAATGGAATGCAAACACATTTATCTAAACACACTAACATGTTTAAATTTAGAAGCCACTCTTCCTGATGTGTGAAGGAGCAACAATTCATGGTTCTACGTTCTCACCTAAGATGCAAGGTATTTCTGAGTTTGAGAAATTATGCCATGCTGAACTTTCTTTTTTTTTTTATTTCAGCTCATACAAACTTATTAGGTACACCAGTTCCCTCCCTCCCTCCTCCTCCCCCCGTACCCCCTGCTCCCCCTCCCCACCCCCCTCCCTTCCCATCGCCCAGTGCCTCCCGCCCCAATTCCCAGAGAGTCCTTTCTTGTGCATGTCTGATTTTCCTCTGGGCCCTCCTCTCCGATGACGTACAAGGACGCAGTGGCCTTTCCCTGAACTCTTTCCCGTGTTCCCCTTAGGTATAGAAACACTGCTGTGGCTGCCAATCCTTTGCCTCCAAGGCTCTTGGTGCCTTTAGCAGATGCTAGACTTTGTGAGGTCAACAGTGTGTTGGACAATGCGCAGGGTATGCAAAGTCCAATTATGATTGCTTCAGCCCTAACTAGAATAGAGTATCTTATATATCATTGCTCCTCCCATCCTTTTGCTCTTACACTCTTACCGCCCCCTCTTCCGCAAATTTCCCTGAGCTTCAAGATGGGGAGAGACTAAGCTGGCCTAGTTCTAGGTGGTTGATATAGAGTCTCTGAAGTTCTGGATTGTGGTTTGTTGATTTTCTTTTGCAGTTTTGCTGCTCCTGCAATGCCCTTCACTCCATCCTGGTGGGCATTGTATGTTACCCCCTGGCCAGAGACAAAAAGCTGTTAGAGTCTTGTGATAAAAGCACATTCAAAGGTAGATGTAATAAAAGTGGGAAACCATACTATCACCTATTTGCAAAATGGTTACTTTTTATCTGCCAGACTATATGCCCTCCTCTTCTGGTGAGATCACACCCCCTCAGTAGTAAATGATCAGGAACATAAGTCTGTGAACTTAATCAGATGTCTCATTACTTATTTGGGTCCTTGGTGGAGGCCTATTTTCCCTGCTGTAACATGGTCCCTTCTCTCCTTGTTTCTGGTGTGGCCCTCCTACCCCATCCCTTCTGTTCATAATCCTTGGAATTACTGTCCCTAGGTGGGCTGGGTGGGTTTGGTACTAGGAGCCACCTATTAGGGAGTACATACGGTGCTTAATTTTCTGGGTCTAGGATACTTCACTTAATATAATTGTTTCTAATGACATCCATTTCCCGGCAAATTCCAGTAATTCATCATTTTTGATGACTGAGTAGTACTCCATTGTATAGATGTACCACAGTTTCCTTATCCACTCGTCAACTGTTGGACATTTGGGCTGATTCCATGACTTTGCTATTGTAAACAGTGCTGCTATGAACATGGTCGTGCTTGTGCTATCGAGGTGAACCTCTGCTGTATGGGGGGTTATTCCCAAAAGTGGAATAGCAGGGTCATATGGCATTTCAATCTTTAATTTCTTTAAGAATCTCCAGATGGCTCGCCAGAGTGGTTGTATGAGCCTGCATTCCCACCAACAATGTAGGAGAGTTCCCCTCTCTCCACATCCTCTCCAACATTTGTTGTTGTTTGTATTGTGGATTTTTGCCATCCTGACCGGGGTGAGATGATATCTCAGGGAAGTTTTGATTTGCATTTCCCTGATGGCTAAGGAAGTGGAGCATTTTTTCAGATATTTGTTAGACATTTTAATTTCATCCCTGGTAAAGTTTCTTTTAAGTTCCAGGGCCCATTTTTTAATTGGGCCATTGGTTTCCTTGGTGTTTAGTTTTCTAAGTTCTTTGTGCACTCTGGACAGCAGAGTTCTATCAGATGTGTGGTTAGTGAAGATTTTCTCCCATTCTGTGGGTTGCCTTTGAGCTCGTGTTATAATCTCTTTATCTGAACAGAAGCTCTTTAATTTCATAAGATCCCAACTGTTGAGAGTTGGTAACCATGCTGAACTTTCAACCAAGGGGAAAGTGACTTTCTTCATTTCGTGAATCCTTTATATTCATATTCTGTGCATGCACATCCTATAATATGAACATAGTCCTTAAGATGTCGAGCATTTATGGACAACCTGCTCTAAGACACTTTCTGTGTAGAACTGTTGGATCTCTCATGATCATCAAACTCCATCAGGATTTCTAAAGAGCATTCTCATCATATCGCTGGCTGGTAATGTGTTTTGCGGTGTGGTCATTTACAAATGTGCTGTATCTCCATGAACTCCAAGAGGAGTTCGTGAGCCTGTGTAGGCAGGTGCCTTGTGCAAATGGTGTACCTATGTACAGAGATGAAGTGCTTGGGGCACAGTGTTCCTGGGTGCTGGTGACTGTGGAGCACAGTGTTGCAGAGAGCTAGTGACCGTCAAAAGCCTGAGCTGAGGTTCACCTGGGTCCTGATGATTCATAGGAAGTTGAGCTGAGGTGCACCTGGGCACTGGTGAGCATCGGGGAGCAGAAATGCAGCTGCTCTCCTCAGCACTCCTGAAACCTGGCCGTGAGCTTGGTGTTGTGAAGACATCCTGAAATCAGTTTCTTGAGCAAACAGCCCAACAACAGGTGCAGCTGATCAGCCCGGTGGAGGCCGGACTTCTGAAGCGCTTTCCACTTCTGATCCATTTCACCGGAGAAATTCTGCTGTGACTCTGGGTATATGCATGCATATAATAGGTATTTGGATCCCCCATTTACATAAAGGAAATTGTGAAGAAACTTCAAAACAATTACTTGATATCCATATAGTTTTGCTACTTAATAAAAGTGAAATCAATATGCATGCTAATGAAAAGGAGGTGTTGCTTATTTATACATAAAGAATTAAATCTTGGCAGGATATTTCATGCTGCCAGACACAGCATCTTCCACATTGTCTGAACCTGATTTTGATTTTAAAATTACCAAGGATGAGAATTCTGTTTCTCATAAACTGGTAGTATAAAATGATAGAACTATGTTTAGGACCATCTCAGAAATTGATGGAATGCTTATCATAATATCAAGTCAAATTGCTTGAATGATTATTTTATAAAACTCAAGTGATGAAACTCAAGCACCATGGATTAAAATTGAACATGTTAACACAATTCAACCCAAAAAAAATCCTAATTTGATTCATTCTGAGGAACGATGGTAAGAAAATATTGTCTCTGTCTCCTGCACTTTTGAACCATGATGTTCTCGTAAAAATGGAAAACATTACATATGCAAGGAAGCACCATGGTTTGTGACATAACATGGTCTTGAATCTGAGGTGGTGCTTGCTAAGGTTGTGTTGTGTGATGTATGTGCCATGGGAAGCATGCACGTTGCATGTTCAGAACCAAGGCGGTAGTGAAGTCACATGACACATCACGGACAAGCATGACGAGAAACTCCTTCGTTCCTTGATTTATAATTAATTTTTGTCATTGTAGGTTCACAAATCTTTTTAATGTTACCAAAATTTTGTGAGCTTCACGTTGAACTCTGTAACACCGTGTGGGAAGCTGTGGTTTTAGCAGGAAGATGATGTATCTTGAGCAAATATCTTAATTGATATCTATCTTGTAGATAAACTCAACACCTATTTCTCTCTAAGCATCATCTGCTCTATTCTCTTATAAAGATATATTTGATAAAATGACTTGGTCAATATACTATCATAAGACACTGTCTTATTTATTGGGTAGGCTCTCTAGATGCAATGGTATTTTATTTTGTGTTTGACAAACCCTTGGATGAGTTTGATTAAGCACTGAAGCCCAATCCCTAGAAAAAGGTCCTGCAAGGCCAGACTCATCAAGGAAGAAGTGGGCAGGCTGGAGGATTGTCAGACAAAGGCAGAAAACTTGTTCTTGAAGTATAGCAAGTTAGAAACACAGATCTCATTTTCAGTTGGTCCACCTAGAAAACATGTTGATTATAATAAGCGGACAAAGAAAGACAAAAAGCTTCTCATCTACTTACATGTGACATCTGAGAAAAATAGCTCAAAGAGGTAAAGGGTGGATTGATGGTTGCTGCAAGAGTGGATGGGGACACTGGGAGATGTTGGTTAATTGACAGGAAACTTTAGTAAGAAGGAAAAGTTCGGGAGATACACTATTGTTGGTATTGATTTATACTCAGTCGCTGAAGCAACAGATTGCAAGGGTTCTTGCCACAAAATATATGTGAAGTATCAGGCATACTAATTACTTAGACTTTTCCATTCTGCATTGTCAAAACCTTCTGTTATAGCCACGATAAACATGTTCAATTTAAATAAAACAAAGACAGCAAGAGAAAAAGTCCATGTGACAGGAGAGAACTATGCTGTGAGGTATTGGACTTGAGGAGAAGGATTGTGATTTTGCTTTTGTTCTTGACCTTTAAGACATCTCTAAAGCCACTGACACAGGGGACCTCTACATGACCAAAGGCCATAGACTGAGAGGAGCAAGTTCAGGGGTCAGAGTGCTTCCTTGGGCAGCAGTGGGAGGTCACCAAAGGTCACTAATCTATGTTTGGCCATTTGTTCACATGTCTCCAGACAGCCATCAGAACCTTTAACAGAAAATGTTGGCAGCTGGTCTGGCAGCCCATAGCATCTGTAAAACATTACCAGGAACTTAGCGCACTAAACTGGCTAAGTTTATGACAGCTGGGGAAGTCTACAGTGTTGTCCCGTAGGTCTTGCTGGAAGAACACTGAAGCGTCCAGTTCTTGCTGGAGGCTCTGAGTGTGTGTGGTGGGGTTCGCTCCTTTGCACTGTCCTGCTGCCTTGGCCGCCGACCTCTTGCTCCATCACTACAGCTACCAGTGGTCACTTGAGTTCTCACATCGCATCCCTTGACTCTGGCCTCCAATTTACAGAAAGGACCATAAAACATGACAGGAATCTGAGCCCAAGCCAACTGTCTTCTTCACTGTGTGACCAGGGCAAGTCACACAGCCTCTCCGAGCTTTCTGGGCTGTCAAATGTGGCAACTGGAAGTGCGTGACATTTCCAGGGCAGGCGACACTCTCACCATGAAAGTACTTAACAGAAGGACAGTGTTATTCCTTAAATAAGGGAATTTGTGTTCTTAACATAAGGATATTTTCATTCCATAAGTAAGGGAATTTGTGTATTTGTTTAAGAGCAAAGGGAACCAAGAAATAGTTTTGCAAAGATATTATTAAATAGTAACTAATCTTGATACATACACAAGAAATAGAATCATCCTGGATTGCTCTACCTCTTATTACTTTGCTCTGAGGTTTCCCAACCTCTGTCTTCCTGGATCGGAATTACAGACTGTTACTATATCTGTCCAGCATTTTCACTTGGGATTTGGGATCTGAACTTAGGTCCTTCTGCTTGCAAAGCAAGGGCTTTAATGCCTGAGCCGTTTCCCCAATTCTTGCTTGATTTCTTATGCACCATGTGAATAAAGCAGGCTTCTGAGAACCTGTGACCGAATAAGGCTCCAGACAAACGCGCCGCTACCCCGTCTCCAGCAAATGACCTGCCCCTCCCCAACCCTGCCTCACTGGGCTGAGCAATGCCAGGAGCTCTGGCGAAGGACACAGACAACTCTCTTCTCCTTGTGCTGAAACCTTTGTTCTTCTCTTGAGGGTCCTGGAGCCTGCTGTCTCCAAACAACGTCTGGCTCTGTCATTTCCTTTGTGGGGGGATCTTTGCTCGTTTTAAAATGACATATACTTTACCAATTATTACTATCAGCTTCAAGGCTTCTGTTTAAAGTTTAGGAGAGCAAAAAAAGTCTCTCTGTCTACTTTTGATGCTCTTGTAAATGCAAAATTAATGTTTCTGTTTTGCATTGCAGGGGACAAGCAGGGTGTTATCTGCTAACGGTCTGACCATTTCCTTTTTGCCTTATTTTTCCTGAAGCCCGCATCTATTCTATTGTGGTCTTCAATCTGTTTTATTATGATTCAGTGTTGAAACAAGGTACAATTTAGATAATCCCTTAAATATAAGCACTATATAAAATGATAGGGCATCAGTGAAGAAAATCACTTTACCGATAAAAACTCAGAAGCAGTTAGTTTGGGCTTCTGGAGGTTACTGAGCTGGTGATTGGCATTCGGGTGCAGCCACATTCCTGGCGCCACAGTCCGTGTCCTGAACGCGAAGCGTGAGTGACGGGTGCCCAGCCCCACGTGGCGGGCGCTGCTGTGCAGCGTCATCCTCGAGGCTTCACTTGGGAAGCAAGCCAGGCGCCCTAAGGGCATGGGGTCGGCTGGCATACATGTCCGCTGCTGGGGACCGTGCCAGGGACGGTGCCCCTTCTCATGAGCACAGCAGGATTTGAGTCAGTGTCTCTGTGCTCAGAGCTGCATGTGTTCTGGGTGAGGAAACCGTGGGAATGAGTTTGTCTGTTCCAGCAGCTGTCTGCAAAGTTCCCTGATTCATTCGCTTGGAGACCTTAACAGAAGACAGATGCACCACCTTCTCCAATCAAAGGGGCAATTCTTCCCTGTGTGCAAACAACAAGCAATTCATGTGGAGACACTTCACTTCTGAAGCCATGTCCTCTTTCCTTATGTATGTCCTCGGTGATTTATATTCTCTCTCTCTCCTTGATAAATCACGTGTATAGAAACCCACACAGCCTGATGTTTAACAGCCCTAAGTCTTAGTGATACACTCCATAGTCTTATCACTGCCTCCACTAGCATCTGCATGTCCAATAAAGGTGACATCCTTAAAGCCCCAGGGGATGTGATGAAGCCTCGCTGGTGTTTGCTGTGTCTGGGCGCCCAGGCAGGGCCATGTCCATTCAGGAAAGGCAGCCAAGACCTAGACTTCTGACTTATATCCCCTTTCCTGCCAAGTCCCCTAGGATTGACTTCCAGTGAGCCAAACTCTGGGCCTTACCCCAGAGTCCCGCCTTCAAAGTCAACCCCACCAAGCTTTGCAAAGTGAATTAGGTAGGTAATCTCAGGAAAATATCTAGATCCCTGTGAAGAAGGATGACCCTCCATGCTTTCCTTGCCAAGTCAGAGTTTTGGAAATGGGGTTACAGCTATGGCCAAAGAGAGCAGCCAGGCTATAGCAGGGGAAGATGGGAGCTGCAGAGACAGGGCAAGGAACTGTAGCTCCTCAGTCCATTATGCCTTTGACTCGCTCTTCCTTGCCGCCTGACGTGGAAGAGATATCACCTCAGGTAGTGTGTGAAACATCAACTCTGGCTCCTCATGTTAATGGGAAAATGTATGGACCACAAATACGTGAAAACGGATTGGGGCATGGCTGGGCGGCTTAAAGTGCTTGCTGCACAAACAAGAGGAGTGGAGTTTGGATGCCCACATATGAGTGTGAATGGTGCACATGGAACTCCAGCCTTAGAAAGCAGAGAACGGGAATCCAGACGCACTCTGATAGCGAGGGCCCCGTCAGGAAGCTCTGGGGGGAGACTCTGTCCCAAAGAAAGCAAGATAGAAGAGCAATCAAGGACGATCAGCAAGAGACACCGTGGATCTCCACACACACACACACACACGCACACATGCACGCGTGCATACCCACACTATACACTCATAAACACGTAAACACATATGCACATCCACATGTAACATACGATACATGGAACAAAAAACAATAAAATTATAAATGCTTTAGCAACTTCTTACAGGAAAATGATTGTTTTATATTATTTGAACCTTTGTCAATATTAAGGATATAACATTTATCTCTAGAAATGACTCATAAAGCCACATTACTGTGTACCATTCTTTGCTGTTCCTACTATTTTTATACCAAAGATAACTTGCTAATCATCTAATTCTTATTTATAACATAATATTTATAGTATAGTATCTTAATTATATTAGGAATAGTTGTAGATATATTCCTCTCACTGGTAAAAGTTCCTTACTTCTCTGACAAAGCAAGATGTAGGGGAAGAAAAGGATGATGGAAATGGAAACAGGGGCAAGTGGTCACTATTCATTTAGAAATGACAGCAAGCTTAGGTATGGGAATGATTCGGTCTGGGTGTGAATTACATCTTGCCATATGACTGACTCATCACAGGTCAGAAACTGGGAAGAACCATTCAAAATGTAGCCTCCCTTCAGTAAGTGCTGAAAACAGATACTGTAATTTTAAAACAAGGACCCAGACTGAATCATTTCTAAGCTTGATGTCCATAATTCAGAATATCTAAGACCCTACATTAATCACCTGGAACCAGACCAGCCATCCTAAGACTCAGGGAACCTTGCAGAAGAAGGGGCGGCAAGATTGTAAGAGCCTAAAGATGGGGAGGACCAACGATATGCAAGATACTCCACACAGGTCAGGGCTGCAGCAGCCATAATCGGACTTTGCCTGACCTGCACAACGGCTGACATGTCAACAAACCCCAAAGTCTAGCATGGATCGCAGGGGAGAAGGCTCCAGGCACTAGGATCCTTAGAGGCAAGGGATTAACAGTCATAATAAAGTTCCCATGCTAATGGGGAGTCTAAGAAAGGGCTCTGGGCTATGCCACTGACTCCTTACCCCTCACTAGGGTGGAGGACTCAGAGGGAGATTTGGCATTCACACAAAAGGATGCTCCAGGGGATAGGAGGGAGGAAGGGGGAGGCCTTGGGTGAGGGGAGAGAGGGGGTGGGGTGAAAGGAAGGGTAAAAGGGGGACAACAGTGTAAGGGGGGAATGTGGAGGGGAAAAGGGAGGGAGAGAATGGGGGTATCTGTTGAGCTTATATATTGGGAAAAAAATAAAATGTGGGAGAAAATAATTACAGTATCTGAAGAAATTCATGACTGACGTTTCTGCTGCATTCTCTGAGGACCCCTCAGCTACTCTTGAAGGCTGGTAGCAAGGAAGAGAAGCACTTGAGCCGGAAGGAGCGATGCAGAGGGGGAGAGAGGCAGCTCTCGAGAGAATTCCCGAGATGGAGTTAGCATCTGATTTGTAAACTTCTGACATTGTGATATTAAGATGGGAATTAAAAGTCAGTTTCTTACTCCATAGGCTAGAGTCGGCGATACAATGAGGTAACACAAAACTATATTACTACAAATAGTAATTACTATAAATAAAATCTGTAAAACAATAACGTGATGGACACATGTCACATACTTGATAGGGTTTGTAAACCAAGGAAGGATGCCACACCATCACCATGTGGTTCGTAAAGAACTGGACACTACATTCCCCACAAACTACATTCCCGTCTACAATGGGATTTCTTCTGGAAAATGGCACCATGAATATTTTCTTCAGACAAATGGATGAAACCAGAACCAGAATTTCTTGGCTAGTTCACTGGTCTTGGCTAGTGATTAAGCTGCTACTGTGTGTCAAACACAGGTCTCTGGTACCAAGTACTTAGATTAGATACTGAGATTAGAAATTCACAAAAATCAAAATCCTTGAATTCCAGATTTTCTGTTCTGGGTCTGGTGGGAGGGACAGACTAGAGTAGCAGGCTGACCTGACTGGGCAGAGCAGAGCTCCAGAAAGCTTTTCTTAAGAATCCAGTCTGGTACTGGGATGATTGGCTAGAAAAGAAGGTGCAAAGGAGAGGGAAGGAGCAGGAGCGGGGAGGACTGAGCTCCACGGTGCTAGGAGGAAGAGCAGCACGCGTCCGCTGGCAGGATGCTACTTGTCTCCAACATTAGACGAGTGTCACTGACTCTTGGCTCCGGCCTCCTTTTTCTCAGAGCATGGGCTTTAGAAATCTTGCACTACTAAGCTCTTTCTCCGCCCCATTTGAGATGCTATCTTTTTGCCAAAATCTTACTTCCAAGCTAGGAAATACCATTTTCGATTACCAGGGAGGTATTCCTTTGGAATATAATCATAACAGAAATGCCCACCTTTTTTCGCAGAGGGGAAGGCGGGAGCTGCCGTCAGTAAGCATCACATAGCAGCCACAGATGGTCTAATCACGCAAACAAGGCTCCTCTAATATGTGCCAGTGCCTATACTCTTGGGGCTTGCTTTGCCCAGGCAGGGCTGAGCTCTGCCCGAGCTTCTGCAGTCGTCTTCACAAAGGACAAGGAAGCAGGCCCACTGCTGTGGCCCATGCTGGCTTATCATAAACGTTACTGCTTCTCCTACAGTCCCTCCCCACTAGCTTTGTCAATCCAAGAAGATCAAAATTCTAGACGCAGGCATTTCATCTGCAAGCTTCCCGATCGACCAAGTCATCCCATGCATACTACATACGCCTTGCCGATGAAGCACAGGCCTCCAAATCCACAGGCTCTTTATCAGCAGATTCAACAAATTTCCAGATAAAAACACTCAAAAAACTTGCATCTGGAATAAATATGTGCCGACTTTCTTTCTCATCATTCGTCCTTAAAAAAATAAAAGTCATAAATGTGCTATGATCTGGATTTGGGGTGTCCCCACAGACTAAAGTGTTTGAACACTTGGTCCCAGTTGGAGGTGCTATTTGGGGGGGTAGTGAGCTCTTCAGGAGGGGGGGTCAATTGGAGGAAGCAGGTTACTGAGTGTGGCCTAAAGGTTTATGGGCCAGTTCCGCCTCTGGTTGTCTCTTCTTCCGCTCCCTGGCCCAGCATGATGAAGTGCTTATACAACACACAGAGCCAAGAGAAGTGGCCACATCATGTAGCCACGGAACTGCTGAGAGAGGGAAAGTCTTTACTTGCTAGACCAGCATGTCTGGCCACATATAACACTGGATGCCAATTTTCTTAACCAGTTCCTTCCATCTTATTCCAAGGACTAGCCACACTCACCGTAGGTTGGGACCTTTCTATCAATCAGAAAATCTCCTGCAGGATTTCTAGGGGTTAATTCAACTACCAATTCTTTACAAATGTGCCCAGAGTTGAACCTTCAACCACCAAGTAAATACCTGTATCTAACTATGACACCTATATAATGTATACATTGTAGTAAATTTTTATTATAAGTCATCTAAAATGATCTGAATTATGCATATGTGTGTGCATTAGTTTATAAGCAAATTCTGCACCCTTTTGTAAAGGACTCGGGCATGTTTGGCTTTGAATATTGAGAAGTAACAGACATTGTTTGAGGGGATACCATCTTCCGTACTGAGGCACGTGAAGACAAGGAGACCTCTGGGGGAAGCATAGTTTCCATCTGCAGTGTGGAGCTCACCCAGGCCCTCCCTCTGCTCACCTTTGGTCATCCAGACCGGAAAGCACATCACATGAACAGAAGCAGGAGAACCGCTGGTAATGAACTCACTGAGCTGGATCCAAGATCCATTTCACTTTGGGAAAACATTTTGAAGTCACTTCAGACTGAGATGCAAAGCCAAAGCAATGAGGAGGGGAAATTAGCTCTTGAACTTTGGAGCTTCAGGAATCTAGTCTTCTACGAGTAAAGTCCAATGTGGGAACATGTTTGTGCATGTGTTTTTAAGGGAACTCAGCATCTTATGGGTGACCGTAATTCTTCATAAAAATAAAAATATAGAAAAGAGTCACCGACTCACAGTCTTCAAAAATAGAAGTTATATCGACAAAAGAAAAAAGGGAGGCTGGGGAGGGAGCTCAACCCTCAGGTACTTGCTATGGAAGCATGAAGTCCTTAGTTTAATACTTAGAATCTGCAAGAGCAAAAAATATACAGGCAAAGAGGCTGCACCCACTTATAACCCTAGTACTGGGGATACAGAGACAGGCAAATCCTTTGGATTTGTAGACTAGTCAGTTTAGCCTAAGTAGTGAGCCCCAGATTGGTGAGAAAATCTATTTCAAAAAACAAAGTAGACAGCAGTTAAAAGAAAACACCCACAACTGACCTATAGTCTCTACCCATATTTGCACACACATTCAAACACACACACACATACACATACACACACAGAGGTCCTTGGAAGTGTTTCCAGAATTTGCAAGAAGCATTTTCTTAAACTTGATATTTAGAAACACTGAAAATGTTTGTCACCTCTGTGTGTATGCAGGTGCCTCCTACAGTCTGACCCATGTGAATTTTGTCTTGCAAATAGCTCCCTGATTCAAATCCCTAGATTGAATGGTAATGATGGAAGTTTCGTTAAAATTCTCTGCGGGCGTGGAGTGTGCATGTCTCTGGAAGTCTGTGCTAGCCATGAGCGTGGTGAGATATCGCAAGTATCCACATTCAGAACCACTCCGGCATGGCCAGGAGGAGGTTACCTCAGACCGTCCACTGCATGCCGTGAGGGAGACAATGGTGCCATATTTTGTTGACATTATCACATCTTTTTTTTTAATTGAGCCTGAAACGGACAAGACAGCAACTCTGTAACGGAACCGTTCGATGATCTCTTTCATCTCTGTGCCAGCTGACAGCACTTGGCTTGGAAAGAAAGCAGCGTTGGGGGTGGTGGGATAATGCTCAATACATATTTTTCTCACTGGTAGAATGTAGATTGTAACCTCCTCATCCTAACTGTGTTTTGTGAGATTTGCTGTGTGCAATTACAGCTGGTACCTCTAACGTATTTAAAACAGAGCAAAAAGCACAAAAAACAACCAACGAAGCTGAGCAGTGAACACCTGAACACCTAGCCATGGCCCATCATTTAACAACCCTGATTTGTTTCATGAGTTGTAACACCTCCTTACACCAGATAAGCATAAACCTGGGCGTTGGGAACTGTTTGTGGTACATTTTTAACAAAGAATGGAAGTGTGAGCTGTTTCTTGGTGGCGGAGAAGCGACGTCAGTGGCCCCACTCTCTGAACTGAGCCTTGGTAATCAGTACAAGGATATCGTACTTACTCCAATATTTTGTTCCCGTGATGAGTGCTTGACCCAAAGAGTAAGAATGAAGGGCTTTTTTCATTCATGCTCATCATTGTACGTTGAAGTTGGTCCTCATGACAAGAGAGGGATACAAGCCTTGGCAGTTACAGAACTGGCCACATGTTATCCAAAGAAGACCCAAGAGAGGGCGCACTTTCCAGCTTGCCAGTCTGCCCATTTGTCAACTAGCTCTCTCTCTCTGTCTGGCTTTTCAACCAGTCTAGGGAATGGTCTCTCTCCACGAGTCAACTCCCATATCAATTAGATAAGCACTTAGAGGCTTGCTCAAAAGACTGCCTTAATTAAGTCATTCTTCACGTGTGCCTAATCTAGAAATTCAGTTCTTAATTGTCAACCTGATATCTGACAGTAGCTACCACAGATATTTACCAGGATATGTAACTATCAAGCTAAAAGTCTATCACAGATGTCTCCCAGGATATGTAACTGCAAAGTTAAAAATCACATGCCCAGGCCTTTGTTAGGCCACAATGATCACGTGGTTAAGTTTGGCTGATGGGAGACACGAGGATTTTTCTGTGTTATTTCCAGGAACTTATCCTCAGACTGGGAATGTACGTCACTCACTCGCTTTATCCTTCCTGCTGAAAAAAACTGTGATGGCTCTCGGTGTGCTGCGGATGGACGAGAACTGCGGAGAAGATGCTCTGGTTCTCCGTGGTTGTGGAGAGTCACCTCAGCGTGTAGCTACTTGCTTTGGATTTTCTTTTTCTTTAAAGAGAAAGAGTTTAATTTAAAAATCTTATTTAGAGCACAACCATGTTCATAGCAGCACTGTTTACAATAGCAAAGTCATGGAATCAACCCAAATGTCCAACAGTTGACGAGTGGATAAGGAAACTGTGGTACATCTATACAATGGAGTACTACTCAGCCATCAAAAATGAGGAATTAATGGAATTTGCCAGGAAATGGATGGGATTAGAAACAATTATATTGAGTGAAGTATCCCAGACACATAAAATTAAGTGCCGTATGTACTCCCTGATAGGTGGATCCTAGTATCAAACCCACTTAGAGACACACTCAAAGATAAATCCCTGTAATACCTACAGTAATTGCAAAGATTATAAGCAGAAGGGAAGTGGAGGAGTACCAGAAACAAGGAGAGAGGGGATCGTGCTACAGGACAGATAATAGACCACCATCAAGGATTGTAAGTAAGAAATGAGACATCTGGTTAAGCTCACAGACTGTCCTTCCTGGTCACTTGCAATTGATGGGGTATGGTCTTACCAGAAAGGGAGGGCATACGGTCTGGCAGATAGAAGGTCACCATTTTGCAATGGGAGGACTGACCCACACTACTCACCACAGTCTCCTACTCTTATTCCATCTACCTTTGAATCTGTCCTTATAATAAGACTCAATTTTAACAGCTTTTTATCTCTGGCCAGGGGGTGATATCCAATACCCATCAGGATGGAGCCAAGGGCATTGCAGGAGCAGCAAAACTGAAAAAAAAATCAACAAACCATAATTCAGAACATCAGAGACTCTATATCAACCACTTGGAATCAGGCTTGCCTAATCTCTCCCCATCCTGAAACTCAGGGAAATTTGCGGAAGAGGGGGTAGTAAGATTGTGAGAGCACAAGGATGGGAGGAGTCATGATACGCAAGATACTCCACACAAGTTAGGGCTGAAGCAATTATAATAGGACTCTGCATGATCTGCGCAATGACCAAAATATCATTGACCCCTCAAAGTCTAGCATGGACTAAAGGCACTAGGATCCTTAGAAGCAAGGGATTAACAGTCACAATAGTGTTCCTGGGGCTGGAGAGGTGGCTCAGGGGTTAAGCCTCTGCCTTGCAGGCAGAAGCTCCTGAGTTCGGATCCTAGACCCCATGTATAGACACCGGGTGGAAGCAGGGGCAGCCTGGGTTTCTGGTCCTGGTGGGGCGGAGCCTGTGAATCCCCAGGCAGAGTAAACAAGGAGGAGGTGGAGGTGGTCTATGGTGGTTCCCGAATTCGTCCGTGGTTCTACACACACACACATATCTACACACACGCGCACACATGCATACACCCACAATGGAATAAATAATAAAAAAATTTTAAAAATAGTGTTCCTATACTTAAGGGGAACACAAGAAAGAATTCTAGAAAATGCCACTGAGTCCTTACACCTCATCAGAGAGGAGGACCCAGAGGAAAGTTTGATATACACATTAAAGGATGCTTCAGAGATGGGGGGAGGGGGCATTGGGAGAAAGGGAGGGAGGGGGAAAGGAAGGGGAAAAGGGGGGAAGGAGCAAGGAGGTTCAGGGAGGGGTGGAGGGAGGGAGGGGATACCTATGAGCAGAAAAAACAATCTTGTTTAGGTTATGGTTTTATGTTATGTTTGCTTTTGCTTTAATTAAAAAATAATCTGCATTTAATACTAATCCTCTCAGCAGACCCCATCTTTGTGCAAATGTAATAAAACACTATTTTCTTTTGGCATCTCTCTGGTCATGTTATTTGATAAAATAATTGTGATCAACAGGTACAAATAACTAAGAATGCTTTCCTGGGCTCTACTGCCAAACCATGCATGTACCTCCGTGGCTGTTAGAGTTGAATGTGAGTTACTCCCCAAAGGCTCATGTGTTTGAATCCTTAACTGGTGCTGACGTTTGGAAAGGCTGTGTGTGGGACCGTGGAAGAGGTGGATCCTTGCCAAAAGAAACCTGGCTCGGCTTCCTCTCAGTTTGCTCCTGTTCCACATTCTCTTCTTGGTGGCCGTGTAGACCCCCAGTGCCTTCTGCTGCAGCCACCATGACTTGTGCAATGCAGTTCTCGCCATAACCTCTGAAAGGGTAAGTTGTGTGTAAGACCATCTCATAGCAACAACAGAGCAGAAACTTTCATTGAAAAGGACATACCATGTGTGCTTTAAACTTTCACTGAATTTTCTCTTTGGTAGTTTCATTCATGTGTATAGTGCTTTCTAGTTGCTGTGACCCCTCAGTCTCTCTTTCTCCATCTGTCATTGCTTCCTTTCCTCTCTGCAAGTCTCTTTCCTACTTTCAGCCTTTTTCTTTTATCCTGAGACACATACCTTAACCAGTTTCTTTTCTTTTGATTGCTCATTTTTTCTAGCAGATTGAGGGAATGAAGGGAAGCTGTAACTTCAGGTAGAAAAATGATGAATTTAAAATGTACATGTAAGGGGATGATGTATTTAATAGAGGGAAATTAGTGAGGAACGACTCTTTTATTGAAGAAAAGATTATTATTGAGAAAATATGCTTATCAATAAGGAGATACCAATATGTAACAGCACAAAAATAGAGGAATCCAACACATTAATTTGTGGTCAATGAACATTGACTAAAATGTTCCAAAGGAAATTTGATGAACAAAAGAGATTACCAGGGTCAGCTCAGATGGCTAAAGGAATAAGCAGAGAAGTTAAAAAAATAAAAAAGGAAAGACTGTCTGGGGAGCCCTGAGCCCCCCTGCCGGGGAAGCTGTGTCCCCGGAGCTTTGCTGAGCCCACCCACGGGGTTGTCTGATGCTTAGGTAGTGGGAGGAGGCTGTGGAGTCCATGGGCAGTGAACGGAAACTATGGTGGCCATAAAGGGAAGTCCGCTGTTACCTACAGGAAAGAGAGGCGTGAAGTAAGATGGTCTACGCACGTAGCCAGCTGATGTAAACATTGGGGGTGACTTCAGGCACCGCTTTGCTTGTGACTGAAAACCCTTTCTGTGCTCCTCTGAGATACAGCTCATCTCCACTCTTACTGGCATCACAGCTCACCTCCGTCCTTCCCAAGAACCTGAAGGAGTGTCGCGGTTACTCTGTATGTTGTCAATAAATTCACAACCAAACAGCTGAAGGATAGGGTGTTTCATTCTCACTTACAAGTCTTGATTACAGCTCCTTATTCAGCGTGGCAGGGGAGCTCATACCAACATGAGGAGTAGAGGGGACTGGCCATACCATTCCCCCATGATGAATGACAGAGGGATAATCCAGTTTTGGCAAGCACCAATCAGCAAGCACAAGAGCTGGTATTGTGGGTCACCTTAATTCCTGCTTTTTCCACTAGCCTACCACAGAGCTAGAGAACTCTCCTTTCATTTCCCTGGAGCTGGGTTCAGGCTCTGTCCCCAGGAGCAAGTCCTGAATAGAGGTTTGCTTTCCTGGTTACGCCAAGGGAATTTTCTTTCTTATGTGTACCACTTCCACTTCCACCCAGAATTTTTAAGTGGATTCTGGGAATTCAAATTCCGGATTCTTTGCTTACAAGGCAAAGGCTTCAACTGTTTTTGACATCGTATCTTTGAAGAGTAATATCATAATTTAAATATGGAATGTCCTCCAGCTGTAATGCGATGCATCCCAATGATGTTCCCTCTACCCCCGACCCAGGCTTTAAGAATACATCGAGGCCATGAACCTCTCAGACTTTGTCCTCTAAAGACAAACAGCAATTCCTCTTTGGTTTAAGGAACTACGTCCCTGCCGGACTCCTCGACAAGGAATGCGTAGGGGCTGCACAGACCAGCTGGGCAGGCCCTGGGGCTGAGCGGGATGATGAGTGTCGACGGCCCGGACCCCCCTCATCACCGGGGAGAAACACACCAGGGCGGGAGACTTGTCGAAGCAGGATCTCTCTTTATTGTATCAGGCAGGCACTTACATAGAGTTGGGGGAGGGGTGGGGTATAGGGGTGCGGCGAGGTGTAAGGGCCAATAAAGGGTCACCACGAGAGCAGTAACTCGGCACGGGCTGCTCCTTACCAGGGTGTCAGGAGCTGAGACACCCTGATGTGGAATTCGCAAGCCAGGGACAGGCCGCCACACTTTAGTCAGGCTCAGGAATTTCCACCAGGCCTCGAGTCAGGCTCAGGCTCCATGGGGCCCAACACGTCCCAGAGTAAGAACAGACGATGAACCTTCAGCTAGGAAGACCGTACACCAAACCTCTCTGTAACTCTCTGATATCACACCCACGGATTGGACTCAGCACTAAACCTAGAAGCCTTCTTCTACAGCAGAAAGTGCTCATTACTGAAAAAGCAGAACCCTCCAAAATACACAAAATTAATGATTACAGACTGCTTGCTCCTAAACAGCAAAAATATGTCCCGTCAGCCTTACCACAAAACTCAGGGAACATTGTGGAAGAGGAAGAGGTAAGATAGTAAGATTCTGAAATGGGACAGTGGTAACCAGACATTATCTCTTAGACATGACAAGGTCATGACATGCAAGCTCTCCGGGCAGACAGGCATACTTACACAAGAATTGCACGGGAACTATCTTAGAAACACCTCGCCATGAAACCAGAAAGATCTCAAGAAGCTTCACACCTTTCTGAGAGACTGATGAGGACTAATATTGATGGGGAGAAAAGGAGGATGCTTTCTTCAATGGTCTATCCACTGATCTGGGATACTTCCTAGAGCAGAAATCACATCAGGCGTGTGTCATCAAAGACAGACTAGATGAAGCACAGGTGAAAAGACCTGAAAACAAGAAGGAATCTGGCAGGAGAGATGAAAAGTTGCAAGGGGAAGAGGAGGGGTATTTGGGACTAAGGGGTGAGAATATTGTAAATTGACTATAGTCATATAACTTTAAAAAATAGAAGAGAATGGAAAAAAGAAAAAACTGAAAAAAAAGAAAAGAAAACACAAGAAAGCAACAGAAAGAAGGGAAGAGAGAGATCTTAACACATGATAAATGCCAATTTTCAGAAGCTCCCTTCCAACACAGTAAATAAGCAATAGTGGGTCATCATTAGGTTGACATAGGCAACCAGGGGAAGGTGCACATTTTGTAAATAAGATTTAAATAATCACATTGCTCATACCCCCAGGCTCTTGGTAGTTTTTCCTCTGCCAGCTAGTTCGCCTCCTTTCTCTGGTGTTCTTTCCCTTTCTTAATTAATGCTCTGTATTTCATGTTCTAAAACAGTCTGTTTAAAAGTTAAGAGAAGTTCTAACCCTGCTTATCCCCTCCCGCAGCATTGTACAGGGATCTAACCTCTCTTCACCTGGCTCCACGTATTTGCTTCTGTAATTACATGCTACATAGTCATGCTCCTTCCTGACCTCTGTTTGTAACCAACACACTTTAACCAATGAGTCTCTGTGAATCTTTGCTCAATCAATATTGGTGAAACGCTCCATAAACTACCTTGTAACTACAGTGTCCAGAACCCAAGTCTTAACCACTTGGACTTTTTCAGACATCAGTCTGCCAGAGTCCCATTCTGGTGTGTCTTGTCCTGGCGCTGTTTCCTCGGCCTGCTCAGATTCCTGAAGCAGCAAAGTCTCATCTCCAGCTGATGGTGCTGCTCAGAAGATTCTGGAAACTTTCCTCCTAGCTGGAGGAAGTGGGTTACAGGAACATTCTTTCAGAGATTATTCTAGATTACTAATGCCTTCCCATCTCTCTCTGCTTCCTGCTCACGATGAACTGAGCCCCTGTCATTGTGCTGCCGTGACTCATTTCAGGCCCAGAGCCAATGGAGACAAACCTGGAGCTGAATAACCTTTTTCTTAAACCACACAGCCTTCGACTTGCGGTTTCCTTCTGTCAGGCTCACCTGTGGTGGACTCGCATGTCCCGTTGTCCACCTTGGAACATGTTTGGATTGACAGAGGAGTAATAAATTGCCCAGTGTCCACTGATGCATAGCTGGTTAAATGAATTCTGTTTATTCTAGAAAATGTCACATAACTTCACAATGGATGAGGGAGACTTGCTATTTTTTTCTAGAGTTTCATTGTGTAGTGATAAGCTTTGATCTAATTACTCGTCATGTAATGCATCCCATCAAAAATGACTATTGGTAATAACAGCCTTGTTGATACACTGGGGAAAAATGGTTTCCTGTTTAACAAGGTAGCCAGTAATGACATCTTGTCCCTATCATTGCCAATTAGTCATGAATCAGAACCAGGAATGTCATTCAATCCGTGATGAGCACTTGTTGCTCGTTATTTGTTGGATGACAATGTATCAAGATGTCATAAAAGTGCAACTGACTGCATGCTCTCAATTTAAATAAAAGTTCTCCAGTAATTAATCTTAAGTAGGACTTTTTAGGGAAAATAATTTCGCAAGTCTCCATTTTGAAAGTTGGAAATAATAATTGTAATGGTTACTCATAGTTCTTTATTGCTGCGAGAAAGCACCTAAGTCAAACAACTTAAGTGAGAAGAGAGATTTATTCAACTTACAGCTCCAGAGGGGAGAACAGACTTTTATGGGGGTAGTGACATGACCTGTGGCTGAAGCTGTAGGCTAAGTCACAGCAGACATCCACACAGTTGGAGTATTCCTGGAGCGTCTCTCTCCTCTGTGGTTCCTTTTATATGGTCCATTACTAGGAGGTTCCAGTGGGATCTATGGAGGTTCTGATGGGATTCTAGGGTTGATCTTTGTATCCACATAATCTCTTCATGTGGTCTCAGCTGATCTTACTTAATTCCAGGTGTACCAAGTTGACCCAGCATTAGCTATCATGATAATGTAAGAATAATTTGAATAATAGCTTATATAAGCTATTAACAATACGACTATTACTTAGTATTAGCTTAGTAATATGACTATCATTTCAGTAGTTTGAATAGCTTTTTCCGATGTCATCGTAGCTGGCATCATTTGAAGGGCTGCAGGTTAAACCACACACTAAAACACAGAAAAGTGAGCTTCACTTTAGGGCAACCATTTGGTCAAATTCTTTGTCCAAGGTTCAGATGGGCTTTTTTTGTTGTTTTATTTCTTTTTCTCTCTTCTTTCCTTTCCAGAAAGCACAGCTCAACCCAACTAGGTCAAGATGGAGGAAAGAAAGCTGTTTTCAGTCATTAAGTGAGAAAATTTGCTGAAAGCGAATTCTTTGCAATTTCCCTCTCCAAAAAAAGCCATATAATACTGTAATTTTCTCAACCACGGGGTGTTCATACTTTATTTCTTAGAATAGAATTCAGAGGAAGAAACTGCCAGTTGTTCTCTTTACATTTGTCTGTTTTGACTCATTTGGGTTTTTTTTTTATTATTTATTCAATTGTGCACGTGTATGTGTGTGTGTGCGTGTATGTATGTGTGTGTGCATGTATGTATGTGTGTGCGTGTATGCGTGTATGTGCGTGTAGAACCACGGACGAATTCGGGAACCACCATGGACCGCCTCCTCCTTGTTTACTCTGCCCGGGGATTCACAGGCTCTGCCCTACCAGGACCGGAAACAGAGGCCGCCCCCGCTTCCGCCTGGCGTCTATACGTGGGGTCTAGGATCCGAACTCAGGACCTTCCACCTGCAAGGCGGAGGCTTAACCCCTGAGCCACCTCTAAGTGTATCTACCTTAATGTGACTCTCTGGTAACTCCAAATAACCTGGAAATTAGCCACCAATACACTGAAGAAAATATTTCATCAAAATGCTTGGTAAGTGGCATCACACCCATTGTTTTCAATCATCTTTATAACTAAATATTTGAAAGGAATTAAAGAAATAAATGCATCTTTCTCAACCTGGAAAATTCCAGACCATGTAGTTCTTAGTGGCCATGCCCTTGGAGTTGTGAATGTCTTAGATACCATTTTTTTCAATAAAAAATGTAATTAGGAAACATCACAAAATCATTGTGTATTTCAGTTGACTGGAAGCAATTCTTTGTTCGTTTTCTCTCTTGCACTCTGGATATTAACCTTCAGAATATTTCCCAGCAGACCCAAGTCATTACTTTTACAGAGAAGGCCAATCAGCTTCTCCAGGCAGCCTTGCTCTGTTTACCACCCAGTAGACGCAAGCTCTTGCGTGGATGAGATTGAATGACAGGTCTCCAGCACGATGGAGGCGAGTGTGGGGGACCTCTGGACACGGTGCTTTTGTGAAGTGTGGGACCAATGCATATGTGCCCAGCCTTACTATTTCTCCTCTAAAATTCTGAACAGGAAGGGTAAGGACTGCTCTGTCAGAAGAGGGAGGAAGCTGGCGAAACTGCCGGTGATGCTCACAGGAAACGCTTCACAACGTAATACATAAAAGACGTCGCACAGAGAACCCACGCTTGGAACGAGCTGTGTGATGGAGGAGCCATTGGGGCAGAAGGATTGAGAATGTCAGTCAGCTCATGAGCTTTTTATTCTGTTGATATGCCTGTGGCATCCACTTCAGTTTCTAAAATATACCTGAAGACACAACAGGACTAAACACAATAATAAATAAATTAATCACACTTGCAACGAGTCCAGGGATGTGTCGTCAGTCTCATCCGTACTTTATCATATACAAATACTAAAAGCTCTCATCGTTGCGATAATCAGCAAATAGACCCAGTGATTTCCTGATGATGTTTGGTCTTGCGGCTTAGACTCCTCCCATCTTCTAGGACACGCACAATCCATGCATGTTGTAGCCTGTTATCGAAGAGGTTGAAGACATGGCAGGCAGCATCTCTCTGCAGATGTGCTCATGTCCAAGCGTCAGACTGCTCCATCTTTGAAGCACTTAGCTGTAAGCAGTCGGTGTGGTTCAATTGTTTGGAGACCCTTCCCAGTCACTGATGCTTGGCTCTTCTCACACCGTCATCCTACTGCTCCTAGAGTATAGGTTGCAGACCTACTAGGTGCAGCTCACAGGCTACAACTCCACTCCAGAGACTGTAGAGAAAAAAAAATGTTAAGAGCCACAGCTGACTTTGCCTCATCAGTTCATTAGTGTGTCTGTGAGTTGACAGAGGATTGCAAGGTTGACGATGACTCGGGACTGAGGTGAGGGATTTTTAAAAAGGAAAGGAAAACTAAACTAAAACTAAATAATGCACTCAAATGATGGTTTCTCTAATCCAATTAAATAAGCAAAGTAAACATTAAATAAATTGTTTTGTGAGACCCTTACACCTACTCTCTTTCTAAGACTTCATTTATTGCCGCTCCAGCTGCCTCTTGCAGAAGCGTTTTCTATCAGGCCTGCTGGAACTGTGTTACTTCAACACCAGAAACCAGAAATTGCTCACATAAACTATGTGACTAGTTCAACGGAATCATGCCAGGAGTTATTAGAGGATGGAAGATCCCCAGAAGCCTTCTTCCTCGAAGGCCTTGGAAACTTCTGGGATTCTTTGTCTTGTGTGTATATGTGGGAGGAGAATGTGTGTGTGTGTGTGCACACGTGTGTGTGTATGTGTGGACAGGTGTGTGTGCTCACGCGCATCTGCATGTACATGGGCACACTGGTGTGTGAGAATGCACATGCATCTATGTGTACCTGGCGTGGAGGTCTAAGTTGACATTGGGCGTCTTTCTCAGTCTTTCTCCACTTTTACTATTAAGGAAAAGTCTCTCAATTGAACAAAGAGTGAGTTGATCACCATCGCTGTTTTTGTGGGTGGCCATCATGTCTGCCTCAATTACTCCTGGGATTTTTTTTTTGTTCATCCCTTTTGTTGCTGTATGTGGGGATGGGTGATGCTCCTTGTCTGGTTGGTTGTTTTATGGTGTGGGGATGGTGGCAGGTGCTTTTGTCTTGATTGTTGCGATTTTGGTTTTATTGTAGTGTTGCCAATTCAAGGACCTTGGGAAGGCGAGACAAGTTGTCTGCCCCTGAACTACATTCCTAGCCACTTAAAAGAGATTTTGGAAGGAACGCAGTGACCATTTCATTTCAGATTTCTGCTCCAGAAATCTGTTATGTAAGTCACCAGTGGTATAGAAATTCGTTTTGTTGGTCCTAAGGAATTGGTTATCTCGATTCTGTATTATTTGGTCTAAGATGAGGTGACAGCAGGAGAATGGGAAGAAGGAGAGAAAAAGACTTCAGACTGGCTTGGAATCAGTTCTTCAAAGACATTGTACTGGACTGAGTTTGACTGAATCATATATTCTGGAGACGAAGTGGCCTGAATCTCTGTAGGAAATACAAGCCTTCCCCTGCACTCAACATGGTCTCAAGTGCATCTCTATGGCATGGAAAGTTCGCCACATGATATCCTACCAACTTCCTCACTCTCTCTCTCTGGCCTCAGACATCCCCTGGGGCTTTCTTAGGTCATAAGAGCAGATGACTGACTGCTGTAGAAGGAGCCCTGGGGCCTGACTCCACTCACGGAATTTCCCAGAGATGTCTCTGGGGCTTAGTCCTGTGGCGTGCCTCTGTAGATATCTAGACTGTGATGCACTCCCCTCCTTCCCACACAATGTCCCCATGAACTTAACTCATTGTGATCAAAACAATATACATACACTTCTTTTTGCTGTTGTCCTCATGTAAAAACTATTATTGTGCATATCCATCAAATATGCTAAGCACTTCTTAGCTCTAATAATTTGCCAAGAGATTCTATTTTCCGGGTTTCTATGACATGTTAGTATTAACTTACATTTTTCCCTTTAAAAATGTCATCCATTTTTTTTTCTTTTATTGGAAACTCAGGATCTCTGCTCTAAAGTAGATTATGAAAACTTATGATCATGATTGCTTATCTATGCATACAAATAAAAGGTTTTGAAATTATCTATGTGTGGATAAATACTCTGCTTTTCAATTTGTCAAAGAATTTTTTCCTTGACAGAATTTATAGGAGATACAATTTGAGTTTTAAATTTTCTTTGTGGGATTTGATCATTTCTATTAGTTATGGATGTGGTTATTTTGCATAAATTTTTTAAAAAATTTTTATTTCTTCCACTCATACAAAGTTGATAAGTACCCCATTCCCCTCCTTCCCTCCACCCCTTCCTGAACCCCTTGTTCCCTCCCCCCTTTTCTCCTTCCCTTCCCCCCTCCCTTCCTTTCTCCCAGTGTCCCCCCATTCCTGGAGTATCCTTTTGTGTGCATATCAAACTTCCCTCTGGGTCCTCCTCTCTGATGAAGTATAAGAACTCAGTAGCATTGCCTAGAGCTCTTTTTTGTGTTCCCCTTTAGTATAGGAACACTATTGTGGCTGTTAATATCTTGCCTCTAAGGATCGTAGTGCCTATGATCTATGCTAGACTTTGGGGGTTCAATGATATGTTTGTTATTGTGCAAAGTCCTATTATGATTACTTCGGCCCTAACTTGTATGGAGTATCTTGCATATCGTTGCTCCTCCCCATCTTTAGGCTCTTACATTCTTACCGCCCCCTCTTCTGCAAATTTCCCTGAGCTTCCAAGTGGTTGATGCATAAATTTTTAATTTAGTGAAATTCTTTATAATGTCCTCATGTGACTATTTATTTATTATTATTTATTATTTTATTATTATTTATTCAACTGTGCGCCTGTGTGTGTGTATGTGCCCGCGCGTGCGTGCGTCTGTGTGTGTGTGTGTCTGTGTATGTGTAGACCCACGGACGAATTCGTGAACCACCATGGAGCCTCCACCTCCTTCTGCCCCGGGATTCACAGGCTCCGCCCTACCAGGACCAGAAACGCAGGCCGCCCCCGCTTCCGCCTGGCGTCTATATGTGGGATCTGGGATCCGAACTCAGGATCTTCCGCCTGCAAGGCGGAGGCTTAACCGCTGAGTCACCTCTCCAGCCCCTCGTGTGACTTTTTTAGTATTTGTCAGTCCTTAATGAATCGCCCTATTTAGGTTCCTGGTGAAATCAGTGAGCAACCTCTTCTTATTTTCTTCTTTTTATGGTTTCTCAGTTTTCTTAGTCTTATTTGGGAGCTTCTGCCTTGGCTGACCATGAATGCTGCCCACGTGTTTTCCATTTCATGCCCCTCTGCTCTCTACCATTTCTTCTCACGTCTTTGGGTTACTCTCAAGGAGATCAGTACATGAGCTACACCTGACAATCAGGGCAGCGATTCCCTCAATGCGGAGAGAAGCCACTTGAGCTATGGGGCGATGAACTAACCTAACTAACATTCGTGGAAATATTTTTCAGGCAACATTTCTTTTTTGTTGTTTTTTTATTATTTATTAAATTGTGTGTGCATGCATGTGTACACATGTGTACGTGTGTGTGTGTGTGTGTGTGTGTGTGTGTGTGTGTGTGTGTGTAGAACCACGGGCGAATTCGGGAACCACCGTGGATGTCTCCACCTCTTCCTTGTTTATGCTGCCCCGGGATTCACAGGTTCCGCCCTACCAGGACCAGAAACGCAGACCACCCCCCCACCCCCCACCCCCCGCTTCCACCTGGCCGTGAGGTCTAGGATCCAAACTCAGGACCTTCCGCCTGCAAGACAGAGGCTTAACCCCTGAGCCGCCTCTCCAGCCCCTCAGGCAACATTTAGATGATGATGATGCTATAATTATAATTAATATTTTAAAATGTCCTAAGCTTATTTTCAGAAAACAAGAAAGTAAATAGTTCAAAATTTGCATGGCAGCAACTCACCTTTTCAATAGCTGATAAGCACAAAAGGAAAATATTGAAAAATTGTTCTATAAAAATTGGGTCTCTGAAGTAAAATGAATGCGGACAGCATGCGTTCTGCAGGCATCGGTCCAGGTGGACGTGCCAAACAGCAGCAAGTCTGCCCAAGCCGAGAGCCTTCTGCAAGAAGGACGCTACATAGCACATTAGGACACATGCCCATGATGGGCGTCCTTGGCTGTCTGCCCCTGGCTTCCTAGGGAGACCCACTGGTGGAGCTCCAGACTCTTCCCTTTGTGAGCAGTATCTGGCTGATGACTTTGAGGGAGAGTCTTGATGGAAGGCAATAACAAGATTGCTTCAGTGTCTTTCCAAGGTGTGGATGAGCCCGTTTGCATTGACCTGAATTTATCTGGAAACAAACAAAAAACAAAGGAAAAGTCCTGTCGAGTCGACCTCTCTTAAAGGTCAAATTCACTTTTTGGAATACATTAAGTAAAAATCTCCAAAGCATTTCCAACTGCACAGTCAAGCATCAACACGTGGCCAAAACCATCAAAACTTTGTGCTCAAACTAAACGTCTTCCTTGAATGTAAACAACCACTGTTTCAGCCCACACTTGAAGCTGTTGGACAGTCAGAGATTTTTTTTTTAACTGCTCAGCACTGTGAGTGAGAACTTGTTAAAAAAAAAAAAAAAGGAAAATGTTAGAACATGAGTAGCAACCTGTTAAGGAAATGGTCTTGTGCGATGAGCACAGAAAATTGAGGATTGAAGAAGTTCTCTTTGAGAAATGTCAGGCAGTAGTGAATCTGGAAATAACAAAAGAGGCAGACATGTCTTCAACTGATAGTCCATTCCTTCATCTAGTGCAGAGTTTTTAGAAAGCAGTTGCTTTAGCAGTGGTTTTCATGTGACGCAAGGTACTTTGAACTAGGAATACATGTAAAACAACAAGAACTGTAGAAGCTGCTTCTGTGAGATTCTATCATCTCACAGAAGCTTTGCAAGGCGGTGCACAGAAACTGTCAAAATGCTCTCCCCTGGCTCAGAGGATGAGATACGTGAAATCGCCACACATCACACATGTCTGAGGCTTGATCATATGTCTTACATGTTTCAGAAAATATCAGAAGCACCCTCCTCTCCAAAGTACATCCTTCTTACTGCACAAGTTTTAGTAACACCACCCCCACCACAACAGAACAAGATGATAAAACTAGCCAAAAGCAAAATCAGGGAATGAAAATCTCTTAAAGAGGAAGATGATGGTGACGTGGTAGTGGTGGCTCTGGTGGGAACCTGGGACAAGAATCTGAGAAGCGGCTCAGCAATAAAGGGATGTGGGGAGTGAGACGGGAAGGAGACAGAGATGCAGATGCACAGGCAGAGACGGGGAGAGGAGCACGAACTCAGCACAGTCACTGGTCTGGCTCCCAAAGCACAAGCGGACGTGAAACTGAAAAGTAGATGGGCACTATTATACGATTTTGGCTCCCACACCCGTCCCCCACACACCTCCTTTCCTCCGAAGGTAGTGGCAAGAACTCCTCCCCAGAGCGGAAGCCACATCACAGTAGCCTCAACCACACAGCAGTAACGGCTTTTAGCCATTGGTTGACTTTGCACAGAGAAATTTACTTACACATGTAAGAAAATGCCAAAGTTTCCAAATAACATTTTATTTAATAGCTACTATTTGCTCATTCACTCTGCATGTTTGTATGTATGGGCACATGCATACCACAGTGCATATGTAGAAGCTATAGGACAACTTTTAGGAGTCGGTTCTCTCTCCTTCCACTTCATAGTTTCAGGGAGTGAACGCAGGTCATTAGGCATGTGTACCGAGCACAAAATACATTGAGCCATTTTGCCAGTATGACAGATTTTCCTTCTTGTAAAAAGTGCATGCAAACTTCACACACAAGTTTCATTTTTAACAAATATTTGCTATTGGCTTATCACCTCCAGGATGAAGCAGGTGATATTTCCTGGTTGTGAAGGCGCCAATCGCATTATCTAGTAAGATCCTTCAGATCTTTCCTCCATCCTTTCTCATTGCATTAGTCAGAAGTATTTGCAGTATTTACACTAGCTTGTTTGTTCAGTGATGTATAATGAGTCACTTTGGACATGAATAGTTAGGAAGAATTTAAATGTTCAAAATAGTTGACTAAGTAAATATAGAGGCAATATAGCATTTTTAACCAGATAACAAACCACTCAAAGTGTGGGGCCTGAAGAAGTCCTTGTCTGTAGACGGCTCACTTGGACTCAGCTTAACATGCAGTCTTGACCCTCTAGATTGTCTCTCTCAGCTGCTGCTGGTGCCTCAGCTAGAAAGATGAACCATTGTAATGCAGGTATCAAAGCATCACATTGTGTTCTGTGAACAGATCCTGCTCAGATTCAGAAGGACAAAAAACAAAGCAAAAGTCACAAATATGGTAAAGAGATTGAAGGGAAAAAAGGGGAGATGGATAAGGATGGAAGAAAGATGAAAGAGAGGATAAAGTAATCAGAAAGGTGTGTGTGCATGCATGTGTGTATGTGTGTGTGTGTGTAGTGTGTGTGCACGTGTAAGAAGCTGTCAAAGAAGAAAATTTATTAGCAAAAAAGATATACATACAAATACAACTTTAAAAGGTTATAAATTTAAGTGTGCAAAGTTTGTTTCAAATGTGGAAATTATGCTATAAACTAAGCATTTGTCAAAAACACAAGAAGTGATGAGACTGAAAGTCAGCAGGGACAGCAGGGATGGAGTTTCACGGGCGAGATTACAGAAGGTATTTGTGCTGCATCTGGCTTTTCCACGATGAATGTGCTTGTGTGAGAACAAATGGACGTGCACACACACGTTTTCATCTGTGAATGTGCTTGTGTAAGTACATATGCATGTGTACAGACACCTTCTCCACTGTGAACGTGGTGGTATGAGGACATGTATGCATGTGTACAGACACCTTCTCCACTGTGAACGTGGTGGTATGAGGACATGTGTACTCCACAGAGAATACTCTTCATCCTGCTCTTCTCTGAGTGGATATACACATATTTTTGGCAGTGGGAGGCAGAGAATGTTTCCAAGCACAGGACTTCACAGAAGCACACATTCCGTCCTGGCTCCATAACTGCCTTCTCCCTTGTGTTGCAAGACTCTTTTGAAAGCTGCAAGCATCATTAAAAGAGCACGTGTAGTTAAAATGTAAAGAAGAAAACAGAATGGCGAGATCTAAAGCAAGCGACCAGAGCTTCTCCAGGGGATTGGATGTTCTGAACACGAGGTTGAATTGTCATCCTTCGGGGTGCACGGACACAAAAAAGACCCCACAATACCCAGCAGCATTACTGTGGCTGGTGCAAATTGAGAGAGTAATATGTACAGTCTTGGATGGCCAAGTCAGAGGAGCATCCCACACAGCACTCATGTAAGTGAAGAAGGCCTCCGTCATTGGCACCAGAGATGATAGGAAGAATCAGTTTGTATTTAGAAAAGAAAAACTGATTAGTCATGATCAGAGCTATGCAGAAGAAATGTGTGACCCTCAAAAAGCAGCCTACTCAGAATCAATGACTAATTAACTGCATAGTGGGCTCCTCCCTCTGTCCTCACGGCAGAAGGGACACAGGAACCGCAGGGTCTTCTTTTGTCCTGCCACTAACCCCATCAGGATTACCTTCACACCTGCCAAAGTCTCCCACTTTCCAGTCCATAACATTAGGGTTAGACGTTCCGCATGTAAATTTGCTTGTGGAAGTTGACACTCATTCCCTATGCATTATAGGGACAAAGCTGACTTTGGGTACAGACAGAACTGAGTAAAAAGGTTTTAGGGTAAGCAATTGATGGAGTCAACCTTTGGTGAAATAAGATTGGTTTCTAGATAGAACATCAAACATTCTTAAAGTTTTTTTGAACTTGAATTTCCCAATAGACCATCAAACAAGATCTGAAGTCAGTTGTCAGAGGTGCAAGTTCAAAGCTTAGATAGAAAAATGGGGCTACAGGTAAAAATTTTTAGAGATAAATGGAATTGAGTGAGATCCCGGGAAGCAAGTGTTTGTAAAGAGCTCAGTCTGCAACACAGGAAGCTAAGAAAATCAGCATAAGGCTACACCTTTTCTCCAACTTCCCAATAAATTCAATGACACCTCAACCCAAGCCCTCGAACAGTCTCTATGGAACTTGAGCCTCTGATTCTGAGAAATGCGTGTGTTTACACCAGGATGCTTTCTGTGTCAAAGAATAAACTATCTTTTGTAGTTTAGAAGAAAGGGATATAGTTTAGATCATCAGGAAGTTCAACGAGGGAACTGCTTCAGACTGGAGAATTTCATTACGCTAGTACTCGCCACACTCTGAGTTTTAGTTGTACTTTCTTCTGGATATTGTCTTTATCTGAAGGAGGAAAGATGGGGAAAGAGACCCAGGGGGAGGGGTGCCTAACCTGGTGAGTTCTGGATGACACCCATCCAGGAATCCCCTTTGAGACCAAGCGATGCAGTCTATGTCCCTCGAGACTAGTTGGTACAACCCAGGATCTGACTGTTTCCAGCACCCATAGCTAAGAACATCCAATGACCTTGATCATGCTCTTGAGATTGGCAAGACACAGACACGCCATTGGTTCTGCCCAAGGGGGTTGTGGGAGGAGGCCCTGGAGAGAAGCACCAGAGATCTAAGATCTTGTCTCTGAGAGACAGACTCTCCCGTGAGAGTCTTTTCCCTCTGGTTTGTGCTTCCCACCTGCTAGGAACCCAGGGCCGCAACAGGAGTCTTGTCCTTAGAGAGAGTGGACAGAGTAGTCCCTTCCAAGGAAGGTCCCCAGCCTCCGTCATCACAGGCTCTCGGTTAGAAGCTCTGCCACACCCTGAGCCGTAGTGCTGGGAGCAACCAGTACTTAGAGAGCTGGGTGCACAGAGTGGAGCCGACACACAACAGTGGCTGGAACCCGGGGGTGATAAGAGGTCGAGGGCGTGAAGACACATCCCATGAGGCATGCTTCCTGTTAACACGCACGCACACATACACACCCATGTGCAAACACATGCACACATGCTCACACACACTCAGGCATACGTGTTCACACACACGTGCTCACATATGCACGCATATGCATGTGCGCGCACACACATGTGCACACGAACACATGTACAGACATGCACACACGTGCACATGCTCACACACATGCTCACATGCATGCTTACACACATGCTCACATGATCACATGCATGTACATGTGCACACATATATACATGCACATGTCCACACAGGTGCCTCTCACACATGCACAAACACAATCACACAATTCAAATATATTCAGAAACAAGTCACAACTTTCATGCATGTTTTTGATGATTGTTTTCTGTTTCAGTCGTGTCTGATGCTTCCACAAGGCAGACAGATTTTTTTATTAGGCCTGAACTTAATGGCCAATGTGTCTGAATTATAGAGAGATTAATCTTTAGAATGAGGAATTATATCTTTTCAAACTCTTACTCCACAAGTAAAAGCTGAAGCCAGTTAGAATTAAAATAAATGTTTGGATCTCCAGCCCACTGTCCCTATGAGAGAAAGACAGGATGTTCTTGGCCTAAATATCAGACACCTATAAAGAGACGTGTGTCTGGAATAGATCCGACCCCAGATGCCCATTCAGAAGGCAGGTCTTTCCCTCGCGATGCTTTGAGCTTCTAGGACCTAAATGCTCTTTGAAGAACGAGATGGGAAAGAACAGGGCAGAAAGTGATGGGCAAATGATGGATGAGCAGATGGCTGTCGAAGGGTCAAAGCTACACAGAAAAACAAGCGTCATCTCTGTTCTTTATTCTGTTACATAGCTTGCTGAAAGCAGAGAATAATATGATGCCATTTAGATTATTAAGAATAAATCTCAAATTTTTTACCACCAAGAACATGTATTTAAAATAATGAATATGTGGTCAGTACAGTTAGTCCACATAATATTCATAAACAGTAGGATGACTCTGCAGTCCCTGCATGTGCACAGCTACAGCTGGGCATGGCGGGCGCACTGCAGTCCCAGGACTCAGGAGGTTGAGGCAGGAGGATTGTGAGCTGGATACCAACCTGGGCTCCAAATCAAGAATCCGTCTCAAAAATCAAAATGAGGGGCTGGAGAGGTGGCTCAGGGGTTAAGCCTCCGCCTTGCAGGCGGAAGGTCCTGAGTTCGGATCCCAGATCCCACGTATAGACACCAGACGGAAGCGGGGGCGGCCTGCGCTTCTGGTCCTGGTAGGGCGGGGCCTGTGAATCCCGGGGCAGAAGGAGATGGAGGCGTCCATGGTGGTTCGCGAATTCGTCCGTGGTTCTACACACACACATACACACACACACACACACACACACACACACACACACACACACATGCACACAGTTGAATAATAATAATAATAATAAAAATAAAAAAAAATCAAAATGACAAAAAACCCACAAGAAACATATACAAATAAAATTTTTCGGTTTGTGATCTTTTCCAATATAGAACTTGAATAATATTTGTAAGGCTATTGGACACTTGACTAGTGACTGAGTATTTGATGGTATTGAATTATTGCTATTTTTCAAACACCAATGATAATGTTCTTATGTTAAAAACAGAAGACCATATGGTCTATAAATGAGTAATCAAATGCACACAACGAAATTGATGAAATAAAATGTGTTTCATACGCATTACAGAACCTTATTCAACTATGGAAAGGAGGGAATTCCGTCTGAGAGATGTGACAACACAGATGGATGTTGTGAATGTCGTTCTCAGTGAAATGATCCAACCAGTCACAGAAGATAAATACACACCGCCTAATTCCACTTGTGCAAGGTGCTAGCTCAATACAGACGTCAACTTTCCAGTAGAAGGTTGAGTTCTGGGCATCTCTGTGAATTATTAGTAGCTGGGGCAAGTTCTGAGCAAACCTGTGAGAAATTATGTGGTTGATGTGGGAGGATCCGGTCCATGCGAGTGGGACCACTCCCTAGGCAGGTAGGTGCTATACAAAGAGCTGGTTCAGCCCGAGAGCATACTTTGGCAGAATCCCAGATGGGCAAGTGAGAAGGTTTCCCCTCTCTCGGCAATCCCTGTGGGAATGGTGTGGCCTGTCATTTCAGCTCCTGATGGTGGTGTGAGTTCTCCTGACTTCCGGGTGTGAATTGTAATCAGAAGCATCAGCTAAACCGAACCCCTTGTTCCCTTAAGTTGCTTGGCCCTGTGCTTATCAGCAGCATGAAGAGAAACCTCGACCTGCCACAAACCCAAACTGTCAAGTGCATAATGCTGAGGGTGGAGTGGTAGTTGCCAGGGACACAGTGAGGAGAAGGCAGTCACCAGCCAGATGGCATCACGTGGCAGCAGTGCCGGATGAGTCACTCCTAGAGATTTGCTGTACAGAATTATCTCATCAGTTGATACTACTTCACTGTGTGTGCTCAAACAGCCTTTGCAGGGTAGATCTCAGGTCTAGGACTCTTACCACAAGAAACATGAAGCGGGTTTGCCCTGCAGTAATCGATCATTTCCACACCGTTGACATGGAAATGATCACAGCATGGATCTCTGCACGGTTCAAGTCAAAAATACGGGGCCGTAATTTTTCAGCCGGTGTTTTCTTAGCCTCTGGTTTGGGATTTTCATCTGAGCACTTCAAGGTCGAGTGTCGTATCTCCTTCCCTCCTCCCCGACCAGGCATGCAGCTTGAAGCCAGTGCGCGCACCCTGTGAGTGCGCTGAATGAGTGAACGGCTGCTACTCAACAGCACCTATGGTCTCGCTAGTCCACTTCCTCCCCGAAGATTTTGTCTGATGTTCCATCGCTTCCATTAGGATGGCCAAATCCTTGCCCATGAGAGTCTGTGAGAAGGGATTCCTCCCCATGCAGAGAGTAGCATTAGCTCAGTATTTACAACTGCATTAAACATCTCTACATGCACCACCGTGCTGCTGGCGGTTCAAGTAATTGTACTCTTGTCTCTTGCAGCTTATGATAACCCAGGAATTATCCCAAGTACTTACCAAATATGATCCAATTTACTCTTTAAGTCCATCCTGTTGAAGGGTCTCCTTCATCCTTTCTATGTATGCAGCCAGTTGGGGCTGTGATGTCAAGTGATTAGCTTTGGTAAGTAAATGGTGAGCACACAGGAAAGCACAGGAAAACTACAAGAATCCAGGGACTTGCAACTCCAGGCATAAGTATTCTCTGGGATCTGACCATATGCAACACACACACACACACACACACACACACACACACTCATGCCACACATGCATGCATGCACACACTGCCAGCTGAAAATAGATATATTAATTTGACCATAGTAATCAAAACAAATCAGAATATCATGCACATTGAAAATAAAGCTTCTATTTGCTAATTATGTCCATTAAAGCTGGAAAATATAAATGTTAGCTCAAATCAAAATAAAACAAAATTTAGCTACATATTACCAAAGCTTTTATTT
The DNA here is from genome assembly GCA_023101885.1 of Typhlomys cinereus. Lineage (NCBI taxonomy): Eukaryota > Metazoa > Chordata > Mammalia > Rodentia > Platacanthomyidae > Typhlomys > Typhlomys cinereus. The sequence goes on from JALPQD010000324.1 coordinate 2,146,301, forward strand.
TGATAAGGTAGTAATTTGCAAAAAATAATGAAAGAAAATTTCTATCCCACAGAGAGAAGTGCTATTTTATCAAGCGCTTCAGTTACATCTTGGAGGAAAGCAAAGCTGTTCAGAACTGCATGCAATATACATCCTTTATTGTTTGTGTGTATTTAGTGTGTAAATGTGTATGTACATGTGCATGTGGGAAGGGGTTGCGCTGGTGCATGTGTGACCATGTGAAGGACAAAGTGTGACATCGGATGTCTTCCTCTATTGTTCTCCTCCTATTTTTTGAGACAAGGTACCTCAGTGAATTTGGAGCCTGCCATTTGGACAAGAATGACTGGCACATGAGGTTGGGGTCCCCTTGCCTCTGTTTCCCCAGAGCTGGGATTACAGATATGTGCTGGGTGCCTGGCTTTATGTGGGTGCTAGAGATCTGAACTCGGGTCCTCATGGTTTCACAGCAAGAACTTTACCCATTGAACTGCTTTGCAGCCTGAATCCTGGCTGGGAACATGAAAGACCACAGGACAAAGCAGAGCCATGTGCCGTGGCCTGATGGATGCATCCTTGGTGTCCGTGGCTAGCCCGTCTTGGGCTCTCTCTTGTGCTCTGTGAACAAGGAAAAAGCAGCAAACTATGAACCACAGCATCTAGCTCCAGCATGCCCTCCGCGAGCCAGACTGCAGTTGATGATGGCTAGAGACGCTGGAACTGTGGGAAGCAGACATGTGTAGCATGCAGCAGCCCTGTAAGCATGCTCTGTGAGCCTTCTGGAGAACTCTACCGGTGCCGGCTGAGCAATCTTCCTGGCAATGAGTTCTTGCCCCTCACAGTGACCATGAAGCAAAGCCCACTATACTGGAGCCCCACACACCTGGCCTTTACCTCTCTCCCACCTTTCCCTGTCGCCTTCTCTCCCTTGTCTTTCCCCTTCGTCTTTTATCCCCTTCTTTTGCAACTCCTTGATTGCTGGGCAATGACCTTAGAAAGGTGATTGGATCATGAAATCTCCAACACAATCAGCGGATTCGTCTACTAATGAACACATAGCAGAATATACTACGAGGGACGGGGCTGGATGGGAAGGAAGATAACTAGCGGTGCCTTCGAGGTCCTCAGAGCCTCCCTGTCCGTCTCCCTCGGCCTCCCAGCTCTGCTCCCCACACCCTTTCCACCATGATGTTCTGCCTCACCTCAGGCCCAGAACAGCAGTCGACTGTCTAAGAACTGAAGCAGCCTTCTCTTGAGCTATTGCCCCACACATTTTGTCACAGTGACACAAAGGCTGGCTAGCCACAATGTCCCCCTAGGTAAGTTCTGCCTTTATGGAAGAACCTGACCAGATGTCCATGTGCCTTCCTAGGGGGCACAAGTGTGGCTCCAAGCACAGGAAGGAGGTTCAGCTGAGTGACCAGGGGGTTGAATGACATTTCTGTGGGAACTTCTTTAGCCTCTTGACTTAGGGTTCTTACTAGAATGGACCACAGGCACAGAATGCTAAAATGAAGGCAATGGCATATTTATGAGTTGTTGCATAATGTGACAGTTAGATAGGTGATGAAATAAATAAAGTTCAAAATACACATAGACACACATACATAAATATACACACACACATACATACATGCATGCATATACATACACCACACACATAAACACATACATACACATATATATACACATACATACACATTTACACATACATACACACAATTACACCTACACACACACTTACACACCCATACATATGTACACACACACACATATACACATACACACACCTACACACACATGCTCTAGACAAACCTGAATAAGCCTGTGGAGATTGTCTAAGTGATGTGGAAGAATCCAGCCCGCAGGGGGTAGTAGGCTCATGGCCTGAGCAGGTGAATAAGGTAGAGAGCGCTGGTTCGGTACTCAGGCAGACTCACAAATAGGCAGGTGAGAGGATTTGCTTCTCTCTCAACCATTCCTGCGGGTATAGTACGATCAGTTCCCTCTGCCCCTAGTAGCATGAACTCTCCTGCCAGTTGGACTATGAACTACGAAAAGAATCATAAGCAAGAATGAAAATCTTTGCTCTCTGAAATTGTTCAGTCATGTATTTATTGGCAACATGAGTAGAAACTGGAAATACATAAATTTCCATATATATTTATTTGTGTACAAATATTTTATATATTTACACATGTGTGCAAATACATGCATATATGTGTGTATGTATAAGACTCTAATCCTTGGTTCCACAGATATAAACACAAATAAAATACTCTAAAGAAGACAGTTGAAAGGGGGATTGCCCTTGCTGTGTGAGTTATGTATCACGTAGACCCGCTGGGAAGCATAAAACCAAAGCCTAAATACAAATCATTCCCACTCCTAAATTCAGTTTACTGAGCATGGCAGTTCTAGACTGGCCCAATAAATCCAGTGGATTTGTGGCCCCAATTGTTAGACACATCATGGTTAGTTGGAAAGTATCTATTTGGAGCTTTTTTATTCCCCAGAGAGAGAGAGAAATATGAAGCTATTCTCTAGGGTCTAAGAGTCTGATTTTATAGGTCTGTAAGAAGTACTTTCAGAGCACAGGAAAACTGCATGTCACGGTCATCTACAAGACATTGCAGGCCAGGAGGGAGTTGCTGACTCCAAGAGAACTGATTTTACCCTTAAGAAGTAGAAAATATGGCCATGAACTTCAAGCAGGATCAAGGGGAAGAACACCAAGAAGGTGGTCCCAAACCAATCACATGGATGTGCCCACCTGATTCATTTCAGTTGCTTTTCTATTGACATTACAGTGGAAAGGAAAATAATGAAAAACCATCTTCCATATGATCGATTGAGAAGATGGACTACAAACTCATCATGAGGTTCTTCAGGGGCTGCAGAGGGAGGGATGACAGACTAGAACTACAGCCTCTTGTCAGCAGTGGGAAGAGGACCTATCTCAGGCCCAGCTCCTCTAAGGGCAGGCTGTCTTCGGATGCTCATGGTGACAGCCAATGTTTTAATGCTTCATGAACACCCTGAGCTAAGATTGTGGCCAGGCTGTGTAAGTCAGAATCCCCTAGGAATGTGTGACCGTCACCCGTCTCCTCAGCCAAATCTGAACTCGGATGGACTAAGCACCAGGGGACAGAAGAGGGAGGGTATTCATAGATCTCCCTGACACATCCACAGATGCCAGAGTGAGTAAGTGGACCCTCTTCTCACACCACATACCACCATCAACTCAAGCTGAATTAAAGTCATCAATATAAGACTTAGGGCTGTAAAACTCCTGGACGGAAACAATGGATGTGTCATCTCATTTGCCTGGTCGAAGGTATTTTGGATAAGGACCCTGAATACAGGCAGTCAGAAGACAAACGGATAAACAGTTCTACGTGAAAAAATTCTACCCAGCATAGTGAGCAATCAAAAGAACAGAAAGAAATGAAAAGAGCAGAAGAGATTTGTGAACCAAATATATAATAAAAAATGAATACCCACAATGTATAAGGGACTCGGCAGCTTAATAGGCAGAAAAGAACACAAGGAGAACAGAAGAGACGCCGTGATTAGGTATTTCTCACAGAAGGCAACATGCTCAACAGATGCTGAAAAACAGATATCATAGCTAATCAGAGAAATGTAAATGCACACAGCAATGGAAGATCACTCACACTTGTTTCAATGTTTACCATGGAAGCATACAAGCTAACAAGTGCTGGTGAAGATTCAGAGGAAAGGGAACCTTGCACACAGCTGGTAAGAATGCCAATTAGCAAAGTCATGGAAATAGTACCTGAATTCCTCAAGAAATTAAAAACAGAACTGTCATGTGATGCACTTATCCCACCACAGCATGTAAAAGAAACGAATGCAGTGTGTGTGCTGAAAAGTATCTAATCTTTTATGTTCACTTCAATGTCGCTACAATCGCAAAGATATTGCATTAAGCTAGGTGTTCATTATTAGGTAAGTGGACAGAGAAAATGGTACTTTCACATCATAGACCACTATTCAAAGTTAAAAAGGAAGGAAGTTCTGCTGTTTGTGACATACAGATGAAATAAAAAGGAATTGTGGAGCACAGAATCATACAGGCACAAAAAGACAAATACTGATTCAGTCACTGACAAATTGATTCTAAAACACTTGAATTCACAAAATCAAAGTATAGAATGGAGGATACCAGGGAAATGTTGATTGAAAGATGAGGTCCTCACACAGCACGATGCCTATGGTTCTTATCAATGTGTTGTTCTCTTAAGCATACTAAGAGAGATCTTTAATGTTCTTATTTCAAAATGGTATTCAAGGTAGTGCATAGACCACTTAGATCAATTTAATCTATTGATTAAATAAGCGTATGTTATACATTATATATATATCAAGTTGACACCTATAGCTAGCTATCACACTCCACCCCGTTAATGTGACACAAAGCACACTATTTTTAAACTGTAACTTTTCAACCCTTGTCTCAATAGATATTGCATTCATTTTATGTTATAAAATATTAGTTCTCAAATGTTCATAATTGATTCCTATGTTTTAAAAGTTTACAATCTCTCTAAGAATCTAAAGTCTTTTAACTATAAAGTTCTGTCAAATCAAAACGTTAACTACTTCAGCACAGAAAAATCATTACAATAAAATCATTGGAACAAGAAATATCAAATTAAGTCTAAAATCTAGCAAGGTAACACTACATAACTGTCCATGTTTTGCTGCTCACTATACAGTTAGGGTGACCCAAAGATTTTGGGCAATTCCAGTTCCTCTTTCCAGCTCAAGGTTAGCCAAGCAGCTTTTCTCTGGACTACATCAAGCCTGTACCCACAACTTCTCTCAAATATGTGTTCTACGTTTCTCCAACATTCTCGATTCTCTTCTGTAGTTATAAACTTCACTTTCCTCTGCAAAAACTCCAATTCTTCCACTTGGGGAAAATCTTCAGTGGGTGATGCTACCAAGTTCTGCAGAGATTTTGAGATGCAATCTGGTCCACTCTAAACCACAGCTGTATAATTCTGCATGCTGGCTCTGGAAAAGCAGTTTCCTAGGAATACAAAATGTTTGAAGGGCAGGAAAATGCTTCAGTTGGGCTTCACTCCCCTAAAGAATGTGGGCTTTCATGACAATCTCCATGGTTATAGTGTTCAACTCTTCCACTGTGCAAGCACAAAGCACTAAGTTTCTCCTCAAATATATAATTTCTCCAATAGCCAACACTGCTTTTCTGTCTTCCCTTTCTTCAATGTAGGCTGCCAACACTACTCTCCTCTACCAGCAAACCAGTCCATCATCTTTAAATTCAACCTCACCAAAGTCCTTAATCCTTTCGTCACAAGCTGGGCCAAAATGATTCATGATTCTCTTACGATGGCTATTCTCCAGAGGTCAACCGAACTTTACTCAATGATTTTTTTGTAGCCCACAGTCTCAAAATCTTCAAATATTTCCAAATCCCCCCTCAAAAAGTTCAAACTCCACAAAAGGCACCTAGATTTACTTATCAGCAATACCCCATTATTTCACTAAATTACGTCTCAGTTTGCCTGCATGTTATCAATAAATTCATGACCAAACACTCTAAGGGGGAACAAGAGATTTTATTGGATCTTACAATTCTCTGGTTACATCTTTTAGTTCTGCTTAGCAGGAACGCTCATATAAACACCAGGAACCAAGGAAATCAGTAACTCCATAGCCACAAGACCACTATGAAAGGGGCAAAACTCATGTGTCAGACAGCACGAATGCTAAATATGCTGAAGAATGTTGACTCCCCAAATCAGCTCTTTCTGTTTTATTCATCTGCCCAAGGAAAAGTTCACCCACCATGGTCTGAGTCTTTCCTCAACAATTAGACAATCAACTACAGGTTTGTTCATGGTTTATCTCAGTTACTAATTCTTTACAAATGGGCCCAGAGCTGTAACCTTCAATTGTCAAGTTTACACCTATAGCTATCACATCACTCTTGGACCTCCATAGGCACATACACTCAAATGCTCTCATACACAGCACAAAGAGCGAGCGAGAGAGAGCGAGCGAGCGAGAGAGACAGACAGACAGACAGACAGACAGACAGAATAAACAAACACGCATACACAGAGTAAATAAATAAATACTTAAAAGAGCTCAAACATTCCTCCTTTTAAATTTCACTTACAATCGTAAATAGCAGGTGTTGATAGTGAGTAGCATTTAGATAATTGATGAAATAATATTTACATTGAAAATATGAAAATGTAGTCACATTTTTAAAATGGAAACTAAATCTTACTGAATGGGAGCATCCAATTTTAGAAACCTAAACATTCTTGATTATGCACGCTTTGAATTAATTTTCTAGGAAAATAATGTCATCATTCTTTTCTTGCCTGCCAGCAAGTGTCAAAACCTTAGGAATTGTCAAAGATATGATTGCACACCTCAAATGATTGATGTCACAGAGTATAAATAACCTCACACATACACACACACACACACACACACACACACACACACACACATATGTATATTTCTAACTTTGTTTATTAGCTTTTTCTGCATATAGGAACTTCTGGCCTTTATATTAAATACATTGAAAAACTTTAATGTTCTTTACTGAAAATGACAAAACATCAAAAGTCATTTAGTGGGTTGTCACAAGCAACACCTGTGCCTATGACATTGTCCAGTAAAGTGAAAGCGAAGCGAAGCACATGATCTAGAGAAGCAAAACTGGTACAAAAACTTAGCACATAAAATCTACCCTCGTGACCATGAGATAATGCGAATCACATTCTACATTTGTGATCAGTGATTTAAATTGCAAATTCTTTGGATTGGAAACACCTAAGGCATTAGAACTGTGGAGACTGTGTGGTGGTGGTGGTGGTGGTGGTGGTGGTGGTGTGTGTGTGTGTGTGTGTTTGCTGTGCATGTTTGAGGACTTAACTTGAAATCCAGACCCTATGGAAATTCCAGGCAGGTTTGTCAGCCTGCATATAATTCAAGTGCTCAGGAAGTGCAGGCAGGAAATCTTGGGCAAGCTGCCATTTAGACTAGCTGAATCAGCTATGAGTTCAAGGGAAAGACTGTCTCGATCTCTAAGATGAAGAGCAAGAAAGACACTTGGCATCAATCTCTAGTTTCCACATGTATCCCCTACACACATGTGTACTCACGCATATGAGAAAAAGTATACACACATGTAAGAGAGGATTGAGGGAAGGTCCGCCCTGAATGTAGATGACACTGTCCCTTTGAAGGTGGCTTGGGACCACATATAAAGGCAAAATAGAAGATTCTAGCCAATCACTGGCAGCCTTCTTTCTGTTTCTTGATTGGAGCCCTGGAGCCATCCAGCCCAGCACCTTGCCTTCCCACGGGGATGGACTATGCTCCTCTGAACTGAGTGAAAATAAACCCTTTCTTTGCTTAATTCACTTTTTCTCAGACATTTAGTCACAAGAATGAGAAAATCAATGATTATAATAGTCAAAAGAATTCTTAGAGTAGTAGTATGGGGAAGAAAAGATACCTTGGGATTCAGTTTTAAATTATTATCTTTCATTTAAAATGTGTAGATCAGGTAAATGAGGAAAAGTAGAATTTTGGAATAATGTTAGAAATATATTTTTAAAATGTAAGTATAAAATATGAACTAGTAGCAAAAGCACATTCATACATTAGACATTATAAATATTTACCTTATCATTAATGTGTGTGTGTATGTGAGTGTATGTGCGTGAGCCTGTGTGCATGTCATAGTGTACATGTGAAGGTCAGAGGACAACTTTAGGAGTCAGTTCTCTCGTCTACTATGAGTTTTGGGGATTGAACTCCAGTCTTCAGCCTTGTGCAGCATGTGCTCACAACTGTTAAGCCATCTCAACCCAATGTACATCCTAAATGAATTAAGACTCTGATCCAGACAGAGTTACATAATTAGTGTAAACTAGAAATGAAGTTTTGTGAGAACAAAATGAACTATTCTAAGGATGGGGCAAAATAAGCCAGACATATCTTACATATAAATAACCATTTTACTTTCAATTTTATTTTTTAGAATTTTGGCTTATTATTCATAGATTCTATCATAGTGCTTAATCTTCTTTTTTCATAAGCATACATGCCATCTGTCATCTTTTATTATCTGAACTAATTTGTGCTAGTAAAGGCTAAAAAGAAGCAGCCAAGAAAAAGGAAATAGTGTCAGACAAATGTCCTAACAACTATATGCTTCTCTTGAGCACAGTACCCCTTTACAGCTGCATTAAGATTGCTGCTTTTTGATGTAACTTGAGTTTATAGACTACAAAATGTTTAATCCATGCTAAAAGATCAGTCACTACATGATAATCATGAAAAACCAATTATCATACGCACAACCGAGTTTAAAAATAAAAATAAAATCCTATCTAGAATTTTATGTCTAATTTCAAACCCTCTTGCAGTGGATGAATCAGAAGGGATGACTGATTGCCATGGTTTAAGTTTTGTCTTTCTAGAAGTTAAAGAAAATGACACATTTACTTACCTGTGGTTACTGTGGAAAAACTGCTCAACAATGTCACCAGTTACTGATTTTACTGCAAAGTTTTCCAGATTCTTTCAGAACACTAAGGCCTATCTAAGCTCCTCTATTGTCATTGAACCATATATGTGCAAATTCAATAATGTACATTTTTAAAATAGTTACTAAAGAGTTTGCTTTCAAAACTAGACAACTTAAAATAGAAAACAACTGAAGTATCCTAATACTCTCTGAGGTATTATACTCTCTGAAGTATCCTAATACTCCCCAAAGTATCATATACTCTCCAAAGTATAATACTCTCTGAAGTATCATAATATTCTCTGAAATATAATACTTTCTGAAGTATCATAATTCTCTCCTTCCTCCCAAAAGGATGGATAACTTCACAGTGCTTCAGAAAAACCTGTTGAGAGACCTTCTAAACATTCTCTTGGTAGAATATAGCCTGATATCCTAGGAGGGTTTTTAGATATTAAAGTTTGAAGGAGAAGATTGTAACATCAACTAATATTTTTAAAGAGAATAGGAGAGTCTATATTGAAGCTACATGAGCATAACCATGCACCAGGAAAGTGTTGCCCCAAATACCGTGTTTATAAAGTGGGGACAGTTTCAAAAAGTGTTTATAGCAACAGAACAAAAGAAAATCATGAGTCAAGATAGTCTTGACATAGCGATTTTCACTGTTAAATATGCATGCTAGAATAGAAACTTTATACATATTTGAAAAAGTTGCCTAAAATACAATAGTGTTGATGAGTTGACAAGAAACAGTCCATGTTGGAAAATTAGAAATTGACTAATTTGAAGTGACAGAATAATTATCAAAGAAGAAGAAAATGTGCATTAAATATATGGATACATATTTCATTTTTAACGCCACTGGTTGCTGCTGCATGCAAAGTGACTCTCACAGCAAGCTTTCAAGCCCAGGAATTCTGGGAATTTTCTTGGCCATGCTCACACTTTGAGATGAGTCAAAGTGTGAATCCTACATCCCATACGTTGTGTTACTCTCATCCAACAGGATCACCAGAACTCTGATGTACAAGAAATGTGGCATAAATACCATTACTAAACCTCCCTAAAAATAAAGGAAATTTTTACAATGCACAGAGGCTTATCACAAAGCCTGCAGTTCCTGCTGTCCGGTCTACCCTCCCATGGCCAAGCGAATGGGTACAGGTAATTAGCATGGACGTTTCTCTGCCTTCAGGTACTTCTAGCTGCATATCCAGCTCTCCAGAAGTGAGATGACAACGATAAGCCCACAGCTGACAACAGTACCACGCCTAGGGTTGTTATCTCACGCAACCTGATGCTCTCAGAACTACTTGGTTCTGGCTGTTCTGATAAGCCTGCTTCCTCCAGTTCCATCTGAACATTTTAAAAAGTGGTTCTCTTATTGCTTGCAGGTGTTCTCCGAGTGTTCTCATCACAACAGGTGCATAGGAATATATGGTCCCCAGTTTGTTTCTGGAATTACCTGGCTTATTATAAAAACAAAAATAAGTAATGTTTCAAGTGACTCTTCATCAGAAAATGATGTTAGGAAGTACCATAATGCTCTCATAATGTGCAACGTAATGCTGGGCAGTATCAGTTTCATTAAATTATGCAAGCTTCCGGATCAAGGGTTAGGCTCAAAATGAGGAATTGTGAGTTTTTAAAATTTAGAAGTTAATTCTTTTGAAACCTAGATAATAACAGAGCCTAAATTATTTGCTCAAATACAGAGTAGACTAAGAGTTATCCTATGACCAAATTGACAAGAAATAATAAATGGGGATGAGGTGAGACTAAGCCAGAACTGTCCAAATTCTTTACTGATGGAAATTCAAGATTATAACTGTGAGTTATTCTAAGTCACTAAGTTCTAGAACATTTGTTACCAGTAGTGAATAGATAATTAATTTAAAAAAATCATACCACCTCACAAGACAAATGATTCACTAATATTATGAAAATTCTAGAGCATGAATATGTAGCAACTGTTCTAGAACATTTGTTACCAGTAACTAAAAGATAACAATTTAAAAAGTCATGCTACTTCATAAAACAAATAGGAAGATTCAGTAATATTATGAAAGTTCTAGAACATGAATATGTAGCTACTTAACTCAGACTTTAGCCATGTGGCATAACTGTAGTAACAGAAGAATAGTTTCAGCTGTTGCTCTTGGAAAAAGACCTATTCCCAGATTTTAACCATTGAGAGCATGAGCTGTAGGAAATCCACACAAAACACAGACACACACACACATGCATATAAACACAGACACATATATAGACACAGTCACACACATAAACACACACACACACACACACACACACACACACACACACACACACACATACACACACACAGTCTCCAGAACCTGAGGCCATTTTCAAACACAATAGCTAGTCACTAGATAGCTTTGACAAGGAACAAGGAACACAATCACTTTGACAGCTCACTCACATTTTCTAATCTCCAGGTGTAAAATAATTGAGTTGAACCACATGGTATCAAGTCCTTATCTTCATTTTGAATCATTTCAAAAGTGACTCACACTATCACTATTTTTAACTCAAACGTTCATGAGCCCTTTCAATGTGTCAGGTAGAATGGCACGCGCTGCACAGATGCTGTCTTAATTAATCCTCCCAAAACCCTATGAGACCGTTTCTTCTGCTTTTCTGGATTTACAATTATGAGGCTCATGCTTGAGAGGGGCATAAAGTTCCTTCACCTCGTAGACCAGATGGAGCGAGAAAGGTGAACCAAATGGAGACTGACTATGGTGAGCCAAAGATTAACATGTAGACGTCTTGAACTGCAGCATGGCTGGCTGACCTGCTTCATGCTGAAGTTCAGGGATAGCTCCTTGTGAATCACAGTCATGCTAATGTCTATCTACAACAGATTCTCCGTGAATGCTGACGGATAAATGAGCAAACACATAATGAGATGAGGAAATGTCCTTGATTCGTTGCATAAGTGATGGAGAATCTAAATATTTGGAATTTTATGAGAAGTTCACTTCTTGTTCTGCAGGGTCTTGTCATGAGCATTACAAAGAAATCTACCTCCTCATCCTATCCCTCTATCATCCACCCATACATATGTATGTATATGTGTAGATACTATAGACTCTGAAAAAAAATAAATGGGCTCCACACACAGAAAGGTCATTATGCCTCTCAGGATGTCTATAGGTAACATGCAGAAGGTTGAAAATCACTCTGTGTGGTGTGAAAGCTCCCCAAAATATATTCTGATCAAGCCTGCTATTAGTTTAAATGTAGAATTGGAACTATTGAGAGTTAGGAAATTTCAAAGGAAGCCTCAATCTGAACACTGAAATTCTCTTAGAAATTATGCTCCTGAATTTTTGATTCTTTTGAAAATATGACAGAGATACATACTTGTTTTAGAGAAACTGAGGTCCAGGGAAGCCACACAGGAAGAGTCAGGCTAGTAGGATGGGGCCACATGATTTCCAAGGTCAAGGAAACCACTGGAAGCGTGCGACCTGTGAGGAGAACTCATCCCTAGACAGGACCAGAAGCCACGGCCTTGAACACAAGGAAAGGAAAGACAGTCACTGACATGAAGTCCTGGCCCATGAGGAACTCAATGCCAAAGACTAAGTGTCATGGGGAAAGAGCAGTTTATTCATGTAATGCATATGGAGTAAGCTTCCTTGGATTTGGAGATGAAGACACACCTGCTCTGTCTTTGTTGAAGGGATCCCATGGCTTCCTTGCTTGTCAGCTCCTGACTTCCTGGGCTCTTCATCCAAGTGGGCTTCCTCGCCCACTCAGGACTCAGAGATTGCACCGTCCATACCCCTCATGCCTCAGTGTCTCCACTCGCAGCAGCTCAGCAGACTCCACTAGTCTTCCATTCTTCTGTTTGCCTGGGACATCACAGCTATGGCGTCTTGCACTGGGCTAGTCCTGATCCAACTCACCTCCATTTCAGATGCTCTTGCTCTTATCCTTGGGTAAATCCATCCCCAGAACTGTCTTGATGACAAAGACCACATGCCAATTGTGATCTACTCAGTGTGTTCTCTGTGGATATCACCGTATGAAATTAACACGAAGTTCGAGACTCCCTGTGGTCAGCTGGAGTTTCAGCTTTTTCCAGTTCCTGTGATTTTTTTCCATCTAGCTTTATGTCTCCTGGGATTTCAACGTCAAGATCAACACTGATATTAGATAGTGTAGTCTTCCTTCCATACTTATGGGCATCTCTTATACAATGAGCAGTTATGTAGATGACCTTGCGTACCTCTTACCATCTCAGATCCTGTCAGGGAACAGTCTGCCTATAATCTGGGTTCTTTTCTCATCCTTGCAGTTACATTTTATTATTTTGATAAGGACACATGATCCTGCAAGTGTGCTTTCCAGAGCATGCTGCCTCCTTTTGCTTCCTTTCTCTTGCTTACTCGTCTTGACTCTGACATACAATCCCTTTGAATATTAGAGTCACTAATGCGTCTCATGGTTTGACAGAGTTGTGACGTGGTCTCTGCAGGTCCTTGCTTTCTTCCCTGCTCTCTTCTCCCATTGGTGTGTAACATGCCACATGCCTTCCTATGTGCACTTGGCCAAGACTTCTGCAGGGATCCCTCAGTATGCTCTTACTTGGACATGGGTCAGACACCTTGTGCTCTGGTGTGATGCTAGAGGCCACTGATTCCTCACACTCTGTTCCTCAGATGCAGGGTGGATCTACTTTTCCATGTAGACACAAGTCTCAGGTCTGAAGAGTATGGTGTAGTTTGGTCTTTCTGTGGCGTAAAGACATGTCAGGGAACAAGAGGGTTTGGCCAATAGGGTAGAGTCTATATTGCAGTTCACCTGCATGGTTGCTGATAAATGACCATCAAACATAAGAGAGCAAAGCGTTTATTCTCTCTTATGATTCCTGGTTACAGTTCTCAGTCCAGCTTGGCAAGAGAATGTGCACTAACACCAGGCCAAGGGAACTGGCCACACCATTTCTACGTAATGGTCAGAGAGGGACAATGCTTACTTGCCAGACCAGCATGTCTGCCCAAGTGTACACAAGGATGCCAACTTTCTCAACCAGCTCTCAGTGTTTTATTCACCTATTCATAGCCTATTCCCACCCACCATGGGCTGGACCTTCCCCATCAACCAGACAATCTCTTGCAAGTTTGCTCTGGGCTTAACTCAACCACAAATTCTCTACAAATGTGCCCAGAGCTCAAACCTTCAACGGACACCTGTACCTAACTATGACAGTTTATTTCCTGAATGGGAATGAGGAATCGTATGGTCCTGTCAGGTCCTGCCCAGGATGAGAGCTGCCCTTTGTCTGGGCTGTGCCAGCTGTCAACCACTAAGCATGTGTCTCGGGCATCAGATCAGCTGGGTGCTGCAGGCTGATGCAGGCCCAACGTAGAGCAGCAAGGCGGCCATTCGGAACCAGAAAGGATTTGTAACGTGCCTCCTTCAGGTGAAGGACTTGTACAATGACAAGCTTTCAGAGTGTGAGAGAGAACGCAGCCGTATAACCTTGATTATACATGGTTTTACTTTTTCTTCTTTCTGCTATGTATGTCTGTCTGTCAGGGAAAAGCATAGACTATAGGATTTCCTTCAGAAGAGTCTTGGTAGGTGTCATTTGAAGATAGGGAGGGAAAACTACTGAACTTTCCACAAGGGGATTTCCTCTTGATTTGTTTTTGCTTTTGCTTTTCTTTTGTATTCAAAGTTCAAAATTTCAGGTTTTTGATCTCCTACATAAGTGTCCTTGTGGAGTTACAGCCTGTGCCACCATTCCCAGAAGGTGGAAAGTTGTTATGGTTTCCTTAAAAGTAGTTATGGCTCTGCAAAAGAAAATCAACGAATCATAATCCAGAACTTCAGAGACTCTATATCAACCACCTAGGACTAGGCCAGACTAATCTCTCCCCATCCTGAAGCTCAGGGACATTTGCGGAAGAGGGGGCGGTAAGAGTGTAAGAGCACAAGGATGGGAGGAGCAATGATATGCAAGATACTCCACACAAGTTAGGGCCGAAGCAATCATAATTGGACTTTGCATGCCCTGCGCAATGTCCAACACACTATTGACCTCACAAAGTCTAGCATCTGCTAAAGGCACCAAGATCCTTGGAGGCAAGGAATTGACAGCCATAGTAGTGTTCCTATGCTTAAGGGGAACACAGGAAAGGGTTCAGGGAAATGCCGCTGGGTCCTTGTACTTCATTGGAGAGGAGGATCCAGAGGAGAGTCTGGCATGCACATTAAAGGACTCTCTGGGGATTGGGGGGGAGGCACTGGGGGGTGGGGAGGGAGAGGTGAGGGGAGGGGGAGCAGGGGGGTCGGGGGAAGGAAGAGGGAGGGAGGGAACCGGTGTACATATTAAGTTTGTATGAGTGGAAATAATAATAAAAAATGAAAAAAAGTAATTATGGCTCAATACTGTAACATCTTTAAATATTAACTTTTCAATTTTTTTAACATGCTGAGGAAATTGCAAGAACAGCAAGAGTCAAATGAATCTTCCCGTTTCTCCCAACAGTGAGCATTCTGTGAATGCTGGATAATTTCAGAACCAGGAAACTTAGCCTGGTATAATGTGCTGACCACACTACACAAAGGTTCTTTATGTTACCAGCACTAATTAGTGTTTGTATGAGAGCATACATACATATGGATGTTTGGATGTAACTACACATGTATTCACATATAAATATGTATGAAAATATATATGTATTTGCAAGATATAGATGTTGGTATAACTGTGTTCACATGTATGAGTTTTATTATATAATATATATACACACCAGTACATACATATGTATAATGAACATCTGCATATTAAAATATGCCGATGTAAGTTGACATATGTGTCTGTGCACATGTGTATATGCTTGTAAATGCATACATGTATTCATGTGCCTTTTCTCCGTATGGATGTGTATTCTTACATGTGTTATTGTGTGCTAATGTCTTATAGGTTTGTATGTTCATGCATGCTAATGTACAATGTGCATATGTATGTTCAGGAGTGTGCATATGGGTTTCACACGTGTGTCTACTTGTCTGTGCAGTTCCTTCAGTCTGATCCGTGTGTCACTATCAGCACAATCGAGGAAGGGACTCTTCTCCACTGGGAAGGCACTCTTCTCTGCTGCCTTGTGGAGTGGAACTGCCCAGCCCGGGCTCCATCCCTTGGCAACTAATCAATGTTCTACTCAGATTTAATTTTAACGGTCTGCTTGGCCCAGCACACTGGCTTGGACTTTGTTCAACGGGGTTTTTCTGGGCATTAAGTCAAATTAAACATTAAGAAAATATCAAAAGGAGCACAGTGACCTTTGACCAAACTGAAATTCATTTTCTTTGTTGCTCTTTTTTTAATAACAAGGAAAGTTTGGGGTTTTCCTTTCTATAAGTACAGTACCTAAGAACTCTTCAAAGCATCAAAGCATCAAAAACATGAACCCCAATAAAATGATTTATCTTAAATTATAAGCAAGTTTCCCCAAAAAATCTAGGTAAATTTTTCTCAGGGTCAGGGACAAAATCATTTCCTAAAAGTTCTCATGAGCTCAAAACACTCCTAGTTATTAATAAAACTGTAAAACCTTTATCCAAACCAAGAGAACTTTTATTCATAGATTTGAAAAGAATGTTATCAAATATCTATTAATAAAAATGTATTTCTTTCAACTATAAATTCCTTTTGTTTTAATATGGCATCAAGTATTGCTAGCAATGGGTCTTATTTAATTTTTTAAATTTTACTTTTTTGACAATTTCAAATAGTGAATTTTTGTCATTTCTCAGATGTTTACTCTACCTCATCTCACTCCTTCCTCCACTGAGAACACAGAGAATCTTCTGTCCAAAAAGATCCTGCCTGTACTTTTTTTGGTGTGCACTCATGCATGTGCACACGCATCTGTGTGTCTATGTGACCCACTAGAATCAATAAGGGTTAACCCCTGGATGCAAATTATATATGTGTATATAATGGAATATTGTAATAATATATAAGAATAATGTAATAATATTATACATACAATGTAAAATGTGTGCGGACTTCACAACTAAAGGTTGAACCTTAGGTCCATAAACTATAAAGAATTAGTTGTTAAGGTGAGCCTTGAGCAGGCCTGCAGGAGACCATCTGATTGACGTGAGAACACCTCCACTGTGGGCGGGAACACTGGGCAGGTGGATAAAATGGAGGAAGCCGCTCAGGAAGTTGACATTCTTTAGCACACTTTCGCAGACTCACTGTCTGGAAAGTAAGGTTTTCTCCTCTCTCGGCAATCTCTGTGGTTATGGTGAGGCCAGTTATCTCAGCTCCTCAGGTGAGTATGAGCTCTGCTGCAAAGGTGGACTAAGAACTGTAACCAAGAACCTTAATAAATAAAAACCTCCTGTTCCCCTAAGCTCTTTGGTCATGAATTCATTGCAACATGCAGCCAATCTGCTACATCCTGGATGGCCAAAGCAATCCTGAGCAACGAAAACTGTATACATGTTGGAAGTGTCTTCACTCAAGTGTTTAGGAAACTTATCTAAGTTATGTATTTATATTTATTACATATATAATACTATCATGACCATGTAACTATGCAATGTAGTTATCATTTTATAATATAATACGCTACATTGTTAGGTAGTATTATATGCTTTCTAATATAGAATATACCGTACAATACATGGAGTGCTGTGTTAGTACAAGTATATACTACTTGCAGTATTCACTGTCACCATGTCTTACATAAATGGCTATTACCAGCACATGAACATGAGGCCAAACCCTGCTAGTGGGTTTTTCATTCAAGTACAGGGGTGGTTAGATAAGCAGCCAAATAATAACATTCCCTTCGCACGGAGGAAAGAACCTGTATTTCCAGCAGGGTCTTGGTCTCTCAGTGTGTGTGGTTAATATTCATTATCACAGCGTTCATGCTGGCTTTCAATAATAAGTGCCCCGAGGGTCAAGTCTTATCATTCCTCTAAAGACGAGTGCTTTGCTCTGTCAAGTCAGCAGTCTTTCAGGATATTAATGGAGCAATGAAGACTTCGCCAAAGGTCGCCTCTGTCCCTGGTGCTGAAGGCGGCTCATTCTAATTGAAAGATGAATGCCTGTAGAAAAAAATGTTAATACATAGACTTTTTTCCTAGAAGATCTTTCTTTTTACATCTCCTTTATCCCCATGAGCCACATTATCTTCTGAAGGTTGAATTTTCCTACAAATGTCTCCTTAGATTCTGTTTGGCATTTTTCCTTGGATATATTCAACCATGAAGGCAGACCGAAATATTGTAACAAAAATACATACTCAGCTACCATTTGAATTGTACATTTTAAACAATTTTTAGCTATATTGGTCACATTTTATGTCAGTCTGTCTATTCATCTTCCTGCCCACCTATCCATCCACTCTAATTCATGTTCATCCCAAATGAAGTCATTCGTATCACTTAAAATAGAGCTCAGCATTTCCTACAATTGTTTGCATTAGAGGACTTTACCACATAAACTCACATTATTTAGAAATAATGCAAACGATACCATCAGAGGTCACCGTTGATCATACATATGGTTGGTAAGTTACCCAATTGTAACATCACACAAACTTGGTTGAGGTCACCATGGATGACTTGTTCATTACCTTCCCAAGAAGAAAATATGTCATGCTTTTTCCCTTGACTCATCTGGTGGAATTGACTAAACATAGTTATCACGTTGAGCTTCAAGGAACATGTGACCCTTTACCTGAGTAGGAAAGCAGGACAGAAGATGAGGCCATAGACACCTATTCTATGACCTTTGTACACATTTTCTCCATTAAAAAACATGGCTGTGACCCAAAGTGCCCTTCGTCCCACACTTACCCCATGAAGGCCTCACAGCATATCTCCCTGTGAATTCCGTGATGTACTTGAGGTTCCCCTAGTGTTTCCCTTGAACAGTGTGCTAATCTTTAATGGCACAGAACAGATGAAAGATGCGCAGTTCCTCTGGGTCAAAAGAGAACTATGCTTCTGGATGAGCCACACTTTTCTTAAGGACTCACAAGTCTCTAGACAGGATTTCCAGAACCTTCCTGGAGTTGATACAGAGATTCATCAAGTTTCTTCTTCTCTAATCATCTTAATTAGAAACAATGTGGATCGTTTAATAAATTTTTGCCCTCTACTTTCTGCATTGACTCTGAACTACACAAAGACTCTAGAAAATACTTTATGCCAAAACATTATTTTGAGACTAGCAAAATGAAAGGCCAGAACATATTTACCATTCAATATCTTCTGTCTACTAATCAAATTAATCATTTCATCAATCCTGGGCTCTTTTATCATGGACATTTCACATCGGAGGAAGCTGAGGCCAAGATAAATCCAGACGTTTCTTCATCAGGATCACAGCAGCTGGATGCGGAAGAGGATGACTCGCTCTAGTTGACTCTTAACTCATTATGCTGCCTCTGAAACCAAGTCCCGTGGAAGATGGAGGATGCTTTTTCAGAGATATGAAGCTTCAGGTGTGTTCTTGAAGTGGGCTACTTCATATGCTTTCAGAACAACCCACTGTCTGAAATTATCCACTTTCAACTGGCTTAAATGTTAGAAACCGTTTGCCAGCTGACTTACTGAGAATTTCCTCTTTTGCCATGTGTCTGGCCAAATCAGTAAGCATACCAACAAACTTGCCGTCCTTTTATACTGGGAGGAGATCTAACCCTTCTGTCCAGGACTCTTTTATTTATTCCTACCCCATGCTATTAAAATGACCACAATCATTCTTTTGATTTCACTTACTGCATTATCAGGTGTTTCCAGGCAGAAAGAATCAGTAAGAGATAGATAACAATCAGAAGATATAGAAAGATAGATGGTTGAGAAATGGAGGTAGATAGGTAGATAATAGATGGCAGGAAGATAATGGATATATAGATGGTTGAGGTAGGTAGATAGATAGATAGATAGATAGATAGATAGATAGATAGATAGATAGATGGATAGATGGATAGATGGATAGATAGATAGATTGACAGATAAGTAGATAGAAAGATAAATGATAGGAAGGTTTGTAGGTAGAGGACAAAAAGATAGATAGATTATAGCTATCAGAAGGAATCAATCAAATTGGCTCATACAATTATGAAGTCTGTTAATTTCACCATATTTCCTCTCAAATCAGAAGCCAAGGAAGCTTCAGGTGAATCCTTGAGTCAGTAGCTGTAAGATTGATGGCCACATCTTCTAGACTTACCTCAGGACTCACTCAGAATGCTCATTCTTCCAGCCAAGTTGACACATATATAATCCTCAGACTTCTGTCAGTCTGCACAAACACATGTCTGTCCAGATGTGGCACAAGTCCATTGTGAAACCAAGAGATTTTATCTTAAAGTATACATAGTGAAACCAACTGCAACATCCAAACCAAACTGAATGGAGAATTACCTCTGGAGAATGACTACAAATCATGCAAAAGTTCTTGAGTAAATTTTAGGTCTGATTAGTCCTATTATCTCCTATAGCTCTAGGCATAAAATTGTCTCTCACAAGATTGTTCTTGACATGATTGTCTGCAAATTGAATTTTGTGCCTATATTATTCAAAACCTATGGCCCACAATTCCACTAAAGTCTTTCTTTTGTTTTATTTACAGATTTCCACATTGTAAAATAGAAGGTTGAGTGGGGGTAGAGGGGTGGGCCAGAAGGTGTGGGGGCAGAGGGGTGGGGACAGAGGGGTGGAAGAAGAGTTTTTAGCACACAGGCAAGAGTTGCTGAGCATTCAAAGCTGGCTTTAGCCCATACAAGCATCTCTGAACTAGCGAGGGCTGAAGCTCACAAACTAGATGGATGGTTTATGGAGAGACCCTTCATGTGTGTTACTTTATGCTAAAGTGATCTAAAGCAAAAAGTTATACTGATTGCTAGCCAAAACTATTAAATGTGTGCCACCAGTTAGGGCTAATATCATTAAATTCATGCCTGCATATCATTAATTCGGGACCATAACTCCAACCTGAGTTCTCTTCGGCATCGGGTGACTGCCTGCTCCACACTAACTGCTGATTGTCCCTCAAAGCTCCAACAAGGGGTCCTCCACACGGCAGCTTCCCTTGACTGTAGCTCTTGTACAGCTGATGGCTTAAAGCTGGTGTTGTGGAAATGACCCTCCTGCCCCTTCTTCGACACAGTGTGTCCTGCTGACATCAGCGCCACAGGATCTAGACTCACTGGAATCCAGCCACCACAGAAGCCCTGAGAGATCGTCTGGTTGACTGATAGAGTTATTATCTGGCTATCAGATTATCTGGTTAACTGATTAGTTAACTGAGATGGGAAGACTTACTCTAAATATGACCAGCACATGGGCTGGGATGCAGATTGCATTTGATGAAGCAAATCTTAAGGGCACCAACATTCATCTCCTTCGCTTCCTGACTGCAGACACAATGTGACCAGCTGCCTCCGGCTCCTTCCCTTGTGACCGTCACAGCAGGATCACTAACACGGGGCCCAGATCAGCCTCCATCTCTTAAGCAGCATCAACAAGTCAAGTAATTACACACGTGGTACAAAAATAAGACAGATCACACAGGACCGTGGATCTCGCCAGAAGACAATGGGCAGCGAAGGAAGGGTTGGTCCCTGATGACCTCATGGAACACAACTGCCTCCCGGCTGCACTCCACCAGCCCCGCCCCCTTTCTTAGGACCACACAGGCTACTGGGCACCGTTCACAGGAAGACACCACCCAGGCTTCTGCTTCTTTGGACTTCACGTCTCCTTTGTTGAAAGAAACTATCCACCTGCTGGCACAAGCCACAGGTTGAGAATTTGTCTTTTCTTTATTTCTAGCATTTGGTCCAATTCATGCCCTGCCCCTTTCATCTTGCCTTACACTTTAATGGATCCATTCTTTCCAGGTGGTCTCTCTGTTCCTCTGCCACGCCCACTCCAAGTCCATTTTCCTCAGACTATCAGAGTCATCCTCTTAGGAGCCTCAATTAGTGGTCATTTTCTTGTTTAAGACCATTGATAGCATAGCACCTGGCTTTAAATAAATCCAAAACATCGGCAAAGTTTATGCTGGAGTTCATTTTTGACAGGCTAGATCTATATGAAAAGAAAGTTAATTATAAACAACAGGATTATAAATCAATGCACAGGTGTACAAGAATGAAAACTTTAGAAACTAACTTATTATTTAACTTATTTAATTCCTAATTAGAAATCTGATTATGCCCTCACAACAAAAAATCACCTTTTAGTATTGTCATTATAATTATCAATAAAATAATAGTATCAATGAAAAATAGTTTATCTGACTAAACTCCCTTAAGTTATTGCATCCTTTGTAGATTTGTTTAATTGAATTTCCTTATAAGTGTTAGCTAAACTAAAGATGAATGATTTATTTTCACATCAAATATTTCTAATGTTGTGCCTGATCCTGAAAGTAGCACAGTATAGTCTGTGGGTCACATCCACATGCTGCCTGTTTTAAGTTTACAGGAGAGGAAGCCAGCCATGGTCTAGAAGAGTGGGAAGTAGCTATGCAAGCATTGGTCTAGAACACATAGTGTATCCGGGAACCAGTACACACAGCTACAAGCTATCTGTGGTTACTTCCATAGATCTGGGCAGTTGGAATGAACTTACATCTCCCATGAAACAACAAATTTAGTTTCTGACTCTTACAGAAAATAATTACCTACTCTTGCTCTAAAACATTGAAATGATATTTTTAGTAAATGTGCTCCAAATGCTATTTTACTTTTTTTTTACAAATGCATTCAAATTTTCCTTACACCATTCAACTTAAAATAACAGGTGTAAAGCTTCGTCACGGTTGATCACCTCTTCAATGTTGTGCTATAAAACTGTCATGTTTTACCGGAAAGTTAAAATATTCTAGTGTTCATCATTCTGATGCTACATTGACTATCTTGTTTTGTTTTATCATGTTGTGAGCTCAACCTTGAACTCTTCATCTGTCCGTCATTTGACTGACTCTATCTATCTGTCTATCTATCATCTATCTATCTATCTATCTATCTATCTATCTATCTATCTATCTATCTATCTATCTATCTATCTATCTATCTATCTCAGTTTCCAGGGAAAGATATGACTAAGCACTCAAACCTACTATTCAGAACCATTTCTGTGCTGCCCTCTTCTGAATGGCTGGCTTCTTGTCTTCTTGTTTTCATGATTGGCTCCTTCTCTTCTTCTAAACCAACACTTTCATGACTGTATCCATCTCTTCTAGACCAGTGCTTGCATAAATGGCTCCTTCTCACTGGTGGGTTCTTACTTTACTGCCACATCCTCAGAGAAGACTCCTTGCCCTGGTCATCAAAAGGTGTCCCCAAAGCTGCAGCGCTGCACTTGTACCTGACTTGCTTTTACATTCTGGACCGTACATTGTCTTTTCCTAGCGCTCTCTCCTTTCATTCTATGCATGAGGACTGTAGTGGTGTCTTTTACTGCCATGTCCCTAGAATCTGGAACAACGCTGGGACAGAGCAGGTGCATGGGACATAAAGACTCCACAAATGAGCAAATGGGATGAATGGATCAATCAATTAAATGGCAATTTGCATTTATTTAACAGAACAATGGCACAGCATTTATTGCAACAATAATCTCCCACTCTCCCACAAAAAACAACGGAGAACAAAATAAAGGCTAACCTGAACAGTCCATCTGAATTTCATACTCATTTGCATCAGGTCTGTTTGAAGGACCTACAATTTAGGAAAAGTGTCCAGCTGGAGCTGGAACTGTCTCCTCGCCTTAGCTGTCCTCTACCACAGGGGACTCTGTCTTTAAGACAACTATCCTAGCCCAGGTGGCTTCAGGGGACCATTGTCTGGGTTGCACCTGCTTGTTCGGGTTGCCTTATAGACGTACTTTACACAGTGAATAAGAGGCTTTGAAATGGAAATGAAGATGAGCCCTGGTCATAGCTGCCACTGGACATATGTGCAAACCTCTGGGGAAGATACGCCCTGTCCATTATAACATTATCAAATTCTACAGAATCCATGCCAATGACAGAGAAGATAAAGGTGCTCGGAGGGCACCGGGCTGCTCTCCAGAGCACTAGTGGAAAAGAGAAGCCAGAAGTGTGAAGATTCAAGCAAGAATAAGTAGGAACGGATGAAGCTAGGGGGCCGCACGTCTCCTGAGCAGCAGGCGGTATTATGGGGAGCGTGTGAGCGTGTTCTAACGGACCTTAAGTCCTGTCTCAGGGAAAAGAGGTAAAGTCTGAAATGCTTAGCAGTGCTGAGCATCTATGGCAACATCTCCATGAAGAAATGGTCAGCTGTACCCAGCCCTGTGCCGGGAGAGAAGCTCTGGGGGTCTAGGCACTGTTACCTGCACCCCCATTTAGTAGATCGGCACCAGCTTCTGCTGCAAGCAGTGCCGCGTGGGTGACCCTGAGCCAGAGATAGGACAAGAGCGGCTGTGTTAAGGACACCACCTAGCGGAAGGTAAGGATTGATGCCAGTCATCAGTATCCAAGTTTCAACAGTAATTATGAGTCCCCACACCAGAATAAATATTGCATCTGATCACTCAGGAAATCACATTTTCTTTTTAATGCCATGGCAGGTCAGGAAAAAAATGTACTTCATATACGGTGCAGGGCATGAAGGAATATTGAACTAGCGTTACTGCTTGGATCATAAAATGAAATCATATTCAAAAGGATTTTATCAAGTAAAAAAGAAATCCACAGCAAAAATCCCAGAAGTCCTTCACATGCTGCAGAGCTGGTGATACCTGTCTCTCACTGGAAAAACCTTGGCAGTGAACTAGAGAATCCAAGGCTTATGCCAAGAATCTCCATGTGCCGTGCATGAGCTACTCTGTGCCTTTTGTCGAGCTCAGCCAGGGACCCAGTGCACATAGCCTCTGCAGAACAAAAAGCTATGACTCACCAATTAAAAATAATCATTTGTAATGAGATCTAGGTATGGGCAAGATAAGAGATATAATTCCCCATTTTTCTGATCATCAAATTTGGAAGTAATCACATTGAGTGTAAAATAGCAAGTTTAGTTCCAGTGGTTTTGTTCCTAACTAAAAGGACTCTAAAGACATGAGTGTGTGTTTGCGTGTGTGTGTGTGTGTGTGTGTGTGTGTACGTGTGCATGCATGCAAAGCTGCAGAATTAGAGTGTTGAGTAAAGTTGTTCATCACCAGATTCCATTAAGAGAGCCACATAAAGAGAGAACTTCAGAATTTCCTGGTCACCATTAGCCGTATCTTCCCCCTCAGGGCCTGCAAGGCATCTTTGCTATTCCCACTCTTGCCTAACTACTGTGCTACTATTCTAATGGAGTCGTGTCCTCCTATACTTCCTAGGCTCTGAAAGACTCTGGATCTCCAGATAAAAGCTTCCTCCCTCACCGAGTTACTCTGCAGTTCCTACTCACAGAGACCCTCGCCTGTAGGTCTCCCACTTTCAGCACAGATGCACCCTCCCCCTGGGCAGGCAAGAAGCTTTGGCTCTGCACATCCACACAGAAATACACACTCAACAGGTGTTGGGACTGATGGGAAAAAAAATGTTTCCTCTGTGACCTGAAGAACTTTCCTTATAATGAGCTGCAGAGGTTACAAGACTTAACCTGCACTTCCAGTTCAGGGCCACCTGTTGATGTCTGTCTGGGCTCAGTTCTAACTGCAGGAAAGCTAAGGATAAAGAAGTTTGATCTCATTCAAGAAATGCAAACACAGCCCATTCAGATTCCCTGGGAAGAAGGGAAAGAGCTTCACTTAAGAAACTCCATTTTGGGCTGGAGAGGTGGCTCAGGGGTTAAGCCTCCGCCTTGCAGGTGGAAGGTCCTGAGTTCGGATCCCAGATCCCATGTATAGACGCCGGGCGGAAGGGGGGCGGGGGTGGCCTGTGCTTCTGGTCCTGGTAGGGCGGAGCCTGTGAATCCCGGGGCAGAAGGAGGTGGAGGCGTCCGTGGTGGTTTGCGAATTCGTCCGTGGTTCTACACACACGCATACACACATGCGCGCGCACATACACACACACACACACACACACACACACACACACACACACACACACACATGAGCGCGCGCGAACACACGCACATGCGCACAGTTGAATAAATAATAATAAAAAAATTTTTAAAAAAATATTAGAAACTCCATTTTACCTGCAGACTCTGGGGTATGACTTGCATTTGCGGTATCCCTAGGAGTTCTATTGAAATGCAAGTCAGATTCTCCTCCCTCTTGGTTTTTGCCTCTTTAAAATTTTTAGAACAAAATGAGAAAATTCACATTACTTAACCCCTCGATCACTGCTCTAGGAGTGAAAAGCCATGTTGAGAAGCCAAGGTCTTTGCTTTGGGATAACCTTGGCTTTTTATTCACAGCTTTGGTTTGCTTTGTTCTTGGAAGGGGATGTCTCTATAGCCCAGACTGGCCTGGAGCTTCTGACATTTCTTACTCCACCTGCCCTAGCGCTACCACCCTGGCTCAGACAACCTTAATTTCTAGGATCAGTCATGGGAGCCAGCCATGACAGCTGGCTGGTGCCTCCTGTTATTTCTTCAGCAGTTAGCACCACAGTCAAAATCAAAGACTCACAGTCATGAGAGGCGCCTGCTTTCTACCACCCAAGAGGCAATGGATAGATCTTAGGTCTCCTGAATCCAAAGGCCTCATAGGCAGCATCAGATGCCCATATTTTCACGGATACTCATAATTTCATTTCCTGCTCCATGTTCATGTGGATGTATGTGGGAAGTATACATGCATGTGCATGCTTGCGTGCATATAGACACATGTGCTTTCAGGTATTTGTGTGTGTGTGTGTGTGTGTGTGTGTGTGTGTGTGTGTGCATGTCTGTGCAGACTCAAGGTTGCTTTCAGGAATCATCCTCTATCGCTCTTCCGCCTTGTTCTTTTTGAGACAGAAACTCTACCCACACCCAGAGCTCACAGATAGGGTGATCTTGCTGGGGAGCACAGTGAAGATTCTCAGCCTCCACTGGCTTGGCCACCAGAATCTTACGTGGGATATAGGGACCCAAACCCCCGTTGTTGAGCAACAAGTGCTCGAAGGGCCAAGCCTCTCCCCAACCTTGACTGCTCCTCTCTTAGTGTTTCCTTGAGGTCTAAGCAGCGGGCCTGTGCCTTCTGTGCCGGGCTCCCTGAAGCAGCAAGGAAGGCAACGGTCCTTGTCTGTGCTGATATTACTGACTCTGTAGCTGGACAGAGTCCTCTGCGCACTGTCCCCGCCACCAAGATTTTCCTTCTGCCCTTGACATCTGTTACTTACATAATAAAAAAAAATTTCATAAGTGTTTGAATTTCTGAATAATTTTAGACTTACTTGCATAATGCAATGGGTACCGCATGATGGAAATGTTCTGAAGTCAGAGGAGACACCGGTCTCTCCCTTCTGGGAGCATCGTGTGACGCTGCTCTTTGAAGGGGCTTCTGTTCTCTGGATGGCTGCTCAGTGCTAGCCACCTTCCCAAAGCTACATTTGGGTGACATGGATTTTTTTCAGCTGTTGAGACGTAACCTGCCAACCTCCATCTCCACACAAGGAACTACCAGTCAGTCACACTTACACAGTCTGTTTCTTTTTCTCCTTTGGTTACATTGGCTACAGTCACAGATAAATAGTGTAAGTGATTGAGAAAGACTCTCTTTCTCTTTAGCACCTGGAGAGAAATCCTTTCACCTGTCCTTCTGGCTTCTTGATAGACAAATGCTACTGTTTATTTCATTTCTTCCTGCTCTCCTTTATTCAAGCCAGCTCTATTTCCTAGAAACAGATTATTTTCCTAGGGATTTCACTAACGTTTACTTTAGTAAACTTGAAACAGCTTCTTCATGATCATCAACCATAAACCTTTGAGTTCCTGAATAACAGGCAGCTAAATGCAAACAAATAAATAATCGAGGCTAAGAACACACAGAGCAGAAGATAGGGAGCGCAACTCAGTTTACAGGCTGACTCAGTTTACAGGAATCAAAATGACCAAAGTGATTCTATGATCTGAGCATTTGTCGGCAAACAGCATTTGTTAGCAGATTCGGTGTTTCATAGCCAAATGCAACAGTCGATCATTAGATTCCATCTGGAGAACGAAGACATAGCCATCATTCTCTGAGGATCACAGTTTGCCTTGTACTGTTGTATATTTTCAAAGCTTGATTCGTATGCATAACAATTTCATTGTATTTATATTATTGTAATGCTGACACTATTACTTTAAAACTGAAAAATATATATGTATTCACTTGAAAAGTTAAATAATATCTTCAATTTCTTGGATTTGGAGAATAAAGTATCATTTTTTGTACAGTAGCATTATTTGTTTGGGGACATAAAGTACCTAATCTTATTTTTTAAATAGCATTATTTTGGTTGATTTATTTTTCATATCTGTTCTTCAAAACTGAGAAAAATGATTTGCTTGACTCTCAGCACCTCAAAACCTGGATATTAGATAATAAATTTTGCTATAGTGTTGAGAAGAACGCATGTACGTGCACACATATAATTTCCTAAAAATAACTGACAGAGGGACCGGTGGGTTAGCTAAGTATTTAAGGCACCTACTTGCAAGCCCAGAAACCTGGATTTGATTCCTAGAAGCTCATATGGTGTAAGAAGAGGATGACTTCCACAAGCTGTCCTCTGACCTCTGATCTCTATTCACACCGTGGCATTCCCTCCTCTCTCACGTAAATAAATTTAAGAAAAAGACAAAGAAGCAATCGAAATTGTATAGAACTTAGAAAATCATTTTCCTTTCATTCACCTGCATGGTCCACACACTGTTGCCTGTCTTTTTCTCTTTTTTACATCTTATTCCAAACTCTGGAGAGAAGAAGAGACCCCTCCCTTTTCAGTGTCCAGGCTGCTCTTGACTCCACGTGCAAACATCTCAGATGCAGGGCCTGCTCTGCTTGGCCTCATGCATTACCACAGGGTAAGGCCAGTCACTGGGTGGTCTCTCCTAGCTGAGCTCTCATCTCTGCCGGCTCCTAATACCAGCTTCCATCTGGCAGACGCTGAGTGCCCACGCCACAAGCTTGCCCATGTGCCTCTGTTCATCACAGAGGGCGAATAAGGCTGAGCTGGTGAGTTGGATCCCTCAGTAAAGGCTTCATGCTGAGGGAAAAATTACTGAAAAGTCTAAAACAGAGGCTAGCGATGTGGCCTAGTGTGCAGTGTCTGGTTATGATGCAGGAAGCCCTGGACATAGGGCTCTGCAGAAAGAAAGTTCTAAAGCAGATGAGTGGTCCTGGGAAGGGGAGCTTCACTGAGCGCGTTCGAGTGTAAGAAAGCAAGCAGCAGTGAAGATAGAGGACCAGGGCCTCTGCTCAGAAGTAGCTACAGCCAGTCCTGCTGAAGAGGCAGAACAGTCATTCCTCTCGCAGGCGAGCTGGACAGCGGCACAGCTCCCCATGTGGATGCAAAACATCCTGGAATATGTAGGTGAAAATTACCCGCGCCGCTCCTAGTGAGTGAGTGTAAAATATACCAAGAGGAGAAACCACCCTGAGCACTTGCATTCTCTTCATGGAAATAAACAAATGCATGCTGAATCAAAGGGGAAAGATAGCAAGCTGTTAGAAAATAATGCAGCACCACTGGGGCACAGTGGACACTCCACAGACCCAGATACTGACCTGGTGCATTCGCTCTGCATTACTCACGTGATGGATGAAGGAAAGGTGTCATGTGGGAGGCAGACAGGGCTGGGCGGACACACAGAAGCTCCAAGCCTGCACACTGTGTTTGCTGACAGCGCTGGAGTCAGACAAGAAGGGTACGCACTGAGCAGAGAACACGGGTGCTGTGAGCAGAGCGCCTGGAGTGCTTGCCTGGGTGTGGCCCGACCTCCTGGGTCCTGAAGCGCTCGTCTGAACATGCTCTCCCTCCTGGCTCTGGGTTCTGGCTGTCACCTAAGCTGAGACCTCCTTCCCATCTAATTCAGGCCACATTTGCTTGCTGGATGCCACCTTTATCTTTTCTTCTGTTTAAATGTTTCCTTGTTTAAATTTCTTTCTTCCTACTCACCCCAAAGAACCACAGATTGCTTACACTTTTTACTAGTTACTTTTCTCAGCACTGTGACAAAACAGCCCATGAGGACGTCAGGAAGAAAGGTTTATCTCTAGCTCCACTTTGAGGGTGTAGTCCACCATGATGGGGAAATCCCTATGATGTCACGCAGGCAGGGAGCGAAGAGGATTGTGCCACTTCTCAGTTCACTTTTTCTTTCCAATCAGCCAGAAACACCCACTTGTGGGATGGTGCTGCTAAACCTTTCTAGAAAGTTCTTCAAAAACACACCCAGAGGTATGCTTCCATGGTAATTCTTCATCTAGTCAGGTTGGTGATGAGACTAACCACCACACTTCTTTTCCACACTCCTTTGTCTTATTCTGCTACCATTGGTTTCCTGAACTATGGAATGACTGAATCATATTCTAAAATAAAAGGCAGAGAAGAAAGCAACATAAAAAGAGAATGAATAGATTGCTGAGTGCTTTTCTAAAGAACGCAAAGTGAAAAGAATGAGGCCAAACCTGTCAACATCCTTTACCCAAGAAGTTATATCATACCCCCTGTGAAGGTTACAGTAAGGTGTCAAATTGACATTTGCAGGCTGTTTGGGGCACAGCTGTGAAGATGTTTGGTGCAAGCTCTTGCGCAGTTCTGAAGTTCACTGTCTAACCGGTATGGAGGACCCAGCCTTAGTGGTGAAGCTTTCAGTGGCGGACGAGATGAAAGGAAGGGCAAGGAGGAAAGACTCGCCCTTCCCTTGCCCTGCGTCCACTGCTGGCGTGCCACTGCCTTCTCCACCGCTGCTGCCGCTGCTGTCGCTGTTCTTGGATGATGTCAGAGTTTAGCCCACTGGTCTCACCACTGTTTCCACTGCTGTTAGGCCTGGTCTCACGGGCCTCACTGCTGGTCGTCAGCTCTTCAGTCCTCCACTGTGATTGAGGCTCGAGACTTACCCAGAATCTTTCAGTCTTGTGAGACATTCAACTTGTCAAGAACTGAGCAGCTACAGGCAGCTACTTTGGAGGACACTGGCTTTATTTGTGAGTTAATTTATATATATATATTAAATTTTATGAATATATACATATATATGTATATGTGTGTATGTGTGTGTGTGTGTGTGTGTGTGTGTGTGTGTGTGTATATATATATATATATATATATACATATATATCCATTTGTAGCAAGCACTACTGATTCAGGGAGGCCCTAGCCCAGCTCCTGGCTACAGACAAGCCTGGACACGTACAGACATACGTACAGACATGTCCCAATAGAGAATCATGCAGGCAGGAGGGATGAACAACCAATGGGAAGCGGCCATCTAACCTGCCTCTGCAATGGACACCTAGTAAACAGTTAGATGATTGGTAGCTGTCCCCGGAGCTGAGGGATGGCAGCACCTGATTGGACCCCAGACCCTATCTAAGCCCAAACACCTCCTTAATAAATTTGAATCTGCAGTAAACTCATCCTCTGCCTGCTGCTTCTCACCTGATTCCCGGGGTCTGGATGGTGACCCCATGGCCAGCTCACCTCTTCGCCTAGACCCCCTCCTTTTCCCAGCTGGCCCGGTGGGGATTTGGCAACATCCACTCTACCAGTTCTGTTTCTCTAGAGAACTCTGAGTAATACAAATTTCCTACAAATGAAATAAGTTGATCCAGTTAACTCTCCAAGCATGCTGCAGGGTGCCCACAGGACTGCTAGCATTCCAGCGGTACCAGGTGCTTCTTGGACAGCTCAGGCACAGAGCATGGGGTTTGGATGAGGTGAGATGGTGTTGGGCACAAAGGAAACCCCCCAAATCAGCATGAACAGACATGAAATACCGTAGCATCCACACCTTGAGAAGGGAGGCCTGTCGAAGGTCTTCCTGTGGACCTCTGCTTGCTGATGCTCAGCCCTCTGGATCACATCAGGACAATGTCATTGCAACGTTCTGTTCCGGAATCAGAAGCAGGACTGAGTTAAGCAGGTCGTCATACCTCAGCAAGTTCCCTTTAGTCTTTAAGATGCCAGGTTTGTTCATCAGATCCTACCCCTGGAAGACTCACACGCAACCACAGCCTTCAGGCTGCACTAACCACTTTCAGTCTTCTTTGACAGCCCAAGCAAAATTTAAACAAGAAACGTGTTGATGTGTCAGTTTCAACATAAAATTTTAACACAGCTAAACCACCTTGATTTGGAAGAACATGATGACTGGTGGGGAAGGTACCTAGCGTGGCTCTGCAGAAGGACAGAAACCATGCGCAGAAGACTGGCTGACAGACTGTCAAGCGCGTGAGGCATTCGCTCGCCCATGTTATCTATCGCTGGATGATCAGATGGTAGTCAATCTCTGTGCTATTTCTATCCCGTCTTGATTGCCTATGAAGAGCATGGGTTATTGCTTTCTCATGACAGGTTGTCAGTTTTCAAGGAGTGCAGTTGGGGATTGATTAGTGTTGGGAACCAGCCTGGTTACTCTGGCTTTCCTCTAGTGAGATGGAGGGAGATGGGACCTGCAAAGTTATGCATCTCAGTGGTGCCCTCTGCTGGCAGATGGACTTCTGTCCCCAGCCTGCACATCATTCTGTCATGCATTCCCTTGGCCCCCAAAAATCTGCTAGCTGGAGTCCTGATCTGTGCTGGAGACTCCCTCCCATTGAATAGACATCCTAACTACGTCTGGCAGGGTCTACAAATGTGCTAGGGAACGATCAGAACAAATGAGATGCCATTTCCACCACTATAGAGTGCGCAGTCTGAGAGAAAAGATATAATCAATCTGAATGAACCACCAGAAAATACTTGGCAAAAGTGGCACTTAGATGTTTTTAATGATGGAAGAACAGGAATAGGAAGGGAAGAGGAGCTGGGGCTTAGGCCGGAGTGAGTCCAAAGACACTTACTGGAAGTGTGTCATTGCTTTCAAAGACGAGATGATGGCTCACAGTGGAGCCAGAGGACAGGGTTCTTAGTCTTGCTGCCTGGAAGTGTGCGCCTGCTCACACAGCTGCTTTTCCCTTCCTCAGCAAGCTGTGGGAATCTTGTTGCCATGACCTGCTAGCTGATGACGTTGCTATCCACAACCGTGTCCAGGACCCATGCTCCTGAAGGTCAAGAATGTCTCCAGGGATTTTCCATCTCCCAGGTTCTCTCCCATTTTGCCTCTGCTTGGTCATCCAAAGACAAAAAGCTGAAGAACAGAAATCAGTTTTGGTTTTGTCTCTGAAATATAGTACAAAGCCCCCGAGAGACAAGGCTGTAGATTTATTACACTCCCCTTCAGACATATACAAATCAATGTCACAAAAAAAAAAAACCAGGTCTAATGCATTTTGGCAGCAAGTTCACATTCAGAAATCCTGGAAACACTAATGACAGCAAACTCAAAACAAAACTTGTCAAACCCTCTGGGTGGCCATAACTCAGCCAGAAGGAAATCAACTTGAAAAAATATGTAGACGTGGAAGAAGAGCATCCCAGACCTTGGATGTGGGAGGCTGGCTCTGAAGGGTGGGAGGACACAAGACAATGACCCAGAAGGGCTATGGGAGCCCCATCTCACAGACAGGCAGGATCTGTGTTTACCTCCCTTCCTAAGCTCGTGGTATCTGCAACACTAAGAACTGAGACTTGTTTTGTTGCTTTCATCTGGAAAATCACCACCCATGAAACACACTGGTCACTATGCTGCTGTGTCATAGTTTTGCTCATAACTGCTGCTCAAGTCTGTAGTGATCTGCACGCATATTCTGACTCAAATGTAAGAACATCTCAAAACTTAGCGCTTAAGCTCATGTAGCTATTTGCACCATGACCATCTTGCAAAGACCCTTCGTAAGAACCTAGACACACAGAAGCTGGTATGTCCACTCACCTACACTTAGAATTCTCTGTGTTCCCAGGGACTGGTAAGTGCCTACAGATATAGGGATGCATGGTGTGTGGGCTCAGGGTTCTGAACAGCTTGGGTCTACCAGCTGTCTGAGGGGAGTTGGGTGACTCAAGAGAGAGATCAGGATGACTATTGGCTTTTACACCAGAAACTTCTCCTGGTGGAGCTAAAGCAGTGATCTGGGAAGGAAGAAGCAAGGGCACAGGACCCAGGGTAGAGCAGGTCTGGGCTGGACTTTCCAATTCTGCATCCTTGGACTGCCAAAGAGCTGGTGCTGGGACTGGAACTGACAGGACACTAACACATACATTCTCTTGCCACACTTCTTGTTAGCACCATTATTTGAGAAACAGCAACCTTGCACTGGCCGGTCATTAATGCTGAGCCTAGAAAAAGAAAAAGAACTTTATTCTTTCAATTTTGAGCCTACATATGATTTATATGCTATATCCATTAACATTGCATATCAGTTAATATATAATCAATGTGCAGCTAATATAATTTCATAGAATACATGATGTGTAGTTATAATCAATGTTTGTATATGTGTTGCAATAATAAATAATGTATGCTAACATTGACAGATGCATATATAGTAGTTATAAAAATGTGTAGTATCTATAATTACAAATATGAAATGTATAATTAGCACATGAGATATGTTTTACAAGTAAAAGTGCATAATATATAATCAATATCAATATCTTACCTATCGATGACATCCTGTATATTGATAACTTATTGCATAGTTATGTTACAAAACATTTAATAATTAGTACATTGCATAGTAGTTTTTTACTCAACAGAAAATATTAATTAACATCCACTTCTCTTTAATACTGTGGCAATTTATTCTGTTCATGCTTCCCTTCAAACTGGATTTTCTTTTGAAAGATAATAGAGATCATTTCTCTCCAGTAAATTTCTCTGTGAAATTGATCCAGAAACTGATTCTGGGAAGTCTGTGCAGAAAGTCTACTCTGTTGGCACGTAAGGCATTTCCCTCACATGGCATTTTTTTAACCACAGAGAAAAGAAACGAAGAAGGACAGTTGCTGAGATTACGGCCTTTTTTTTACCTAATGGAAATACCAACCCAACTCAGCTCCATCACAAATCCCAAATCCACACTAACACCTCACAAAGAAAACAAATTAGAAAAAAATTTCACATTAGAAAAAAGATTTCTAATCAGTGGCAAAGGATAAAATTGTTGCCACCCAACTCTCTGCTGTGCTGCCTTCACCTTGGGACTTATGTAGGAGAGCGTCCGGCTTTAATCTTGACAGTTTTTATCAGTGATGGGTTGAATGTGGAAACACTGAAACTCATCTGAACATGTTCAGGTAGCACTTGCTATGTGCAGGTAGCCCTGCACTTTGTACCTGGACAGAAAATTATGCCACCTCTATGCCAAGGTGGGCCACAGTTGGAGCTATCTTTGGAAGTCAATTGTGAATCTGCTACACTTAGAAGCTTAGCACCTCAATGAAGCATTGCTAAGTGGTTTTAGCTGGAGCATGATTAGAGCAAGTATCATCACTCCACCAGGATAAAAGACAAGTTCAGTGCTGTTGTCCCAAAGGCCCTGACTTTTTTGAACCAAGCTTCGCTTCAGGGGCTCACCCAAGACCAGCATTTGCTCCTTTGTGGATAGCAAAACAGGGACCTGCAAGTGTGTTGACTTTGAAGGATGTCATGGTCGAAATGTGAATCGTCCCCCACAGGCTCATGAGTTTGATTCTTTAGTTGTTTGGGAAGATCATGGCCCTTCTAAGAGGTGGAGTCTTGCTGGAGGAAGGCAGTCATGGTGGGTGGGCCTTGAGGTTAACTAATCCCACCCTACTTCCTGAAGAGGTCTGCTCTTGCAACTGGCAGTTTTGCAACTCTCAGCCTCTTTGATGGAAGTGACCTAGGCCTATTCTAGCTTCCACAAGCTAGTCATGACTTTTTCAGCATAGAGAACTGTATTTCCCTCTGGAGCTATAAGTCAAATAAATTTCCTTTTCTCCCATTAAATTGCTTGATTTTGGGTATTGTCTCACAGCAACAGAGAAAAGTAACTGGTAAAGAATTTGGTACCAAAGAAGTGAGGTGTTGTTGAGTGAGAGTAAGAGGACTCAGTACTAGAAAATTAAGTGTGAAGCTGAGAGAAACTGGTATTGAGTAAAGAATTATGATCATTGCTGAGATGTAGCTAGTGTGCTTTGGAAATATTTGTTGGGAGATATGGAGAACTTAGTGACTTTGCACTGGGAAAGCCTTGGTGTCTTGGAGACAGAGACAAAAGGGTCATTCTAGTTAGAACTGTTAGAAATATCGAGAGTAGAAGCCCAGCTTGTGATGGTTCAGAAGAGAGGCTGTGTTTGGAAAGTGGATGAAGAGGGACAAATAGAGTATGCACTGACAGAGAGCTGAAGCTTTGCCCTCATCTTATCAGTTACCCAAAGTTAAATTTGAGTGTTTGGTGGCAATGCAGTCTGACAGTGTGGCCTGGCTGCTTTTTAACACTCTTGTTTAGAGTTATGACAAAAAAAAGAACAAAAAATCAGGCAAAAAAGTAAAAACTGTGAAGCTTTGAAGAAAACTGTGAGGGCAAATCTATAGAGAATGCAGACAGCAAAATGGCTGCTCTTGTAAAAGAAATTAGCTCTACAGGTAAATCAAAGTCCTGCTCTCAATTTGAATAATATAAAAGGCTCTATCCTGAGAGCAAGATCCTCTGGAAGGCTCTTCCCCATAAAAATGCAAATCCTTTTGAAAAGAAAGTGCTTAAAGGCAGAATTTCAAAGGAAATGTCTGTTCCTCCTCTGAAGCAACTGTGCAAGAGAGATAAAGATTCTTCCCAGCATCAACGCAGAGAAACTGAACAAGCTGTAATTCCAGGGGGCCAATTTCCACCTGGCAAATTCATCCACATGGTCCTGATTTTAGAGGCATCAAAGATGTGAGAGGAGGAGGTTATAGCTCCTTTCTACAAGGTTTCAGAGAATGGCAGAATCTGGGCAATATGAAGCAGGATTGGAAGGTCTGCCAAGAGGCCCAAGGAGGGCATTTAGTGCTATGGATGTTAGAGACACCAGATCCAATGTGGGATATCTGCCTCTGGAAGGAGCCAACCTAAGAGAGTGATGTGTGCTACAGGCAGCTTTGCTAGAGAGATGGAACTGAGGTGGTTTCAACAAGCATTTCATCTGTTAGAGCTCAAGCTGTAGGATTTGGAGTTTGTCCTGCTTTTTTTCTGTCTTGTTACAGGATGATCTTCCTTGGATATACCCCCATCCTCTCTTTTGGAATGGGAATGTTTATTCTGTGTCATTGTATATCAGAAGTATGCAAGTCGATTTTTTATTTTTATAGGAAACTTTGGAATTTTAATGGATGAAATCTATGAAGCTTTTAAAGTTGGACTAAATATTGTGTGCATAATGAGATGGCAGTGAGCCTGTGGAGATCGGGAGTGGAGTATCATGGTTGAAATATGAATTATCCCCACAGGCTCATGGGCTTGACTCTTTAGTTGTTTGGGAAGATCGTATCACCTTTAATAGGTGGACCCTTGTAGAAGAAGGCAGTCACAAGGGATGGAACTTCAGGTTAACTAATCCTACCTTACTTCTAGAAAGATTTGATCTTACAGATGGCAGTTTTACAACTTTCAACCTCCTTGATAGACATAATCTTGGCCGACTCCAGCTTTGGCAAACCAGTTTTTTCCACATAGAGGATTGTATTTCTCCTCTGGAGCCATACGTTGAATAAATCCCCCTTTATACCATTAAGTTGCTTAACTTTGGGTATTATCCACAGCAACAGAGAAGAGTAACTGGTACAAAGGGCAATGCCAACGTTATGCTCCTGTTCTCTGGAGACTGTCCACTGAATATTCCAGAAAGATCTTGGTACTGTAAGGTATTTACTCCCAAAATGTACCATGTCATGGACTAAATGGAAGCTTTAATAAAGCTCCAGAACTTCAGGCCAATGACAAGGAAAGTGAGAGAAAAAAGTCCGGAAGAAGGAATGGATAGGTTTTATACCACTAGGTTAGTAAATGGGCTGAAGGGATAGAATCTGAAGGGGATACCCTGGTATTTTCCCCAACCCAGAAAGAGTGGTTAGGTTCAGTCTTTGACCTTGACCCCACTAGCACCAAGGATTATGCAAGTGTGGGCTTTTGCAAGTGACAACTGACCATGAGAGGCAGTGACCATCAGGTAGAAGCTAGCTCTGCCTTGAGGATAGGGGATGGAAATCTTATCATTCCAGGCTTTTATTAGTGATAAAGGATAACACATTCTATCTTAACTACTTCCTGCTCAACTGAGTAGGCATAGGAAAGGTTACAAGTGATGGAATTCTTAGAGGGAGGGTGATGAGTATCATTGAGCTGGATCCAACTGGATCACCAGCCTCTGCACGAGATACATGGAAGAGAGGTCGGGAGCATCTGTTTGAGAGAGTGTGTGTGGGTGAGTCCTCTGACCTTCTCCTGGTGGCATCTGAAAAGGCAAGGCAGGAAAAGTAAAACAGGAAAATGGCAGCCACAGGACCTACGAGGGGAAGCATCCAAACTTGTCAAGAGGGATCATAACTGTGAGCCCCCTAGTGAGCCCCTAGCAGGATGGATCTGAGCTGTCAAGTTCTGAGACTCTTGACCCTCTCTTCCACTTCTCCCATGCACTTGATGCAATGGTAGCATCCTCTCCTGGGAATACACTTGTGTCCCTATCTGTGCCATGAGAAAGTTGAGGGCCATCTGTTCTGTAGAATGACTGAAGCCACCGAATGAGTTGAGTCTGTCGAAGCCTGGTGGCCAGGGTGATACCAACCATAACCGAAAGTCCTAGCTATCTCCTGAAGCAGGGAAATGGTGTCGGGGGTTCAGTCCGTTGAATAGTGATCTTGGGAAGTAACAATACAGCGTAACAGGGGCCTAAGTATTAGAAGCAATGTAATGGTAGGATGAAGTTGCACCAGAACAGAGCACCACTGGGGCTTCCCGTAGTGGTTCTAACAGTAATATTCTGGCCACACAGTTGTGGAGGAGGAGGAAGTACCTTTAAGGTAAGAAGACAAGAGGCACCCATGTCTACTCTTTGTAGAAGGATCTGTAGAGTAGTCCTTGTTAAGGGTTTGGGTAAACAGAAGATTGGGTAGACACATTCAGTAGAGGAACAGTTAAGATGGGGAAGCTATGTAAAGAGGTTTACATGAAGC